>VXBO01014059.1:111398-123759 GCA_013400135.1 Rhinoptilus africanus | reverse complement strand
GCCAAAAGCTCCTATGTCCATTTCTGCCCCTTCAGACTTGGCAAAGCAGATGGGACAGCAGCAGTGTCAGGAATAGAACCTCTGGATTTATGGATACTCACCAGACCCCTGTTAAAAACAATTAACAGACTCATTCTGCCATGGTTTAATTATGAGGTCAGAGGTACTAGAGGTAACGAAGGTAGATGTCATAGCATATGATTTCTTTAGCGCTGTGATATATCTCCTCTTGGTTTACACTCCACTTGACTGATGGGTCAGTATCTTCAGGGCTCAACATGGTACATAGATAAACAACGAGCAGATAGCCAGGCAGATGTTGGAAATAAAGACAAACTTCCACTTCTCATTTTGCAATTGTCTGTGTATAATATTACTCTAAGAAAATTCCTGATAAGGGTTTGTTAGAGGGTTTGGAGATTTTTATGGTTTTGTGTAAAAAAAAAGTTTTATAAAATGTTAATCCACCCCAAAACTTCAGACCACCTAAGAAGACCATATTTCTAGCACTTAGAAAGCGAGAAAGCTGATAAACTGCAAATCCCTGTGTTCTTCTCCACACTCCTGTACCCTCTTTTCTGTTCTTTTACCTCATTGCGGTTTGGTTTGAGAGCCTGGCATGGGTCCTGCACCGATGCCAGGCTAGTCTGATAGTCCCCTATAGGAAGGGAAGTCTATCTGCTGACAGATGTCTGTCAACTGATGGATGAAGTTTATACCTTTAGGAAAAAAGCTTTTTTCTTTTAAAATCAATACTAACACTTGGCACCACGACAACAGCAACGATAAAACTGCCAATATAATGCAATATAATGCTAACATTGATAATAACAGCACAGAACTGTACTGAGAACATAGTGAGGATATTTAAATCCTGGAATACTAATTTCATTTAGCACAGTGAGACATGACTTTTAAAGCAGAAATAACAAACTAGGTAGAAGGGAAAATCCCTCCATTCTTTCTGCTACATGTACCAAAGGGGAAGAAACGGCACACTTTTTTTCCCACAGAAAATCTGAGATTTTTCATTGAGAATGAAAAGTTGAAATCTCATAATTTTCTGTAAATTAAAATCCAAACCAACCCATAACACAAAATATGCATCAACACAAGGAAAACACTTACCTTACTCCTCATTGGTGCTTTTTGTCTATACCTTGGCTTAAAAACAGACTGAAAAAATGGCATTAAAAAATAAAACAAAAATCTGAATGCTTAGGTGTTTAAATGCATTATTCTGACTTTCCAAACATTTTTTCCTGATTTTTAAACAAAAAATCATGGAAAAGGATGTGCTGCAACAGGCAGTGCATGTTCATGAATCCATAATTTTTGACAAAAAGACAATTTGGGGGAAATTCTTGCTTAATTCTAAGTCATCTTTGCCCTCCTCTAAAAGCCTGAGGAACTCTAATAGCTGACTCCTTTACTGTATGGGCCCCAAAACACGTCACCATGGGAGTCAGCATCATTATCCTCATTTCCCATAGTGGAAGACCGTGGGACTTGCCCCAGGACAAGCAGCGGACCAGCCATGGAGCTGAAACAAGAACTTTTCCCTGCTAGTCCCACCTTGGCGCTCTTTGGTCTTTGCTGTGTGACCGAAAAATGGGTCTGCGAACTGATAGTTTATCTCTAGCCCTGGGATGGGACCGATACACCTGATTTTGGAAGAGATGGTGACAGTAAAGCCCTGCACTGAGGAGCAGGGGAAAGATGAGCACTTCTCCAGATGGAATCTCTGTGAGATGTTCTGCTGAGCAACTGAGGCAACGTAGGGGGATCCAAAGAGAGTGGGACCAAGCATATCCCTCCTCATTTCTCCCTAACAAAGCAGATTTATCTGCTTTTATAAAGCCAAGAGATTGCCACCTGAAGTTTAACTAGGGATCAAAGGGAAAGTTTAGATAAAAGTCTTTCAAGGAAAAATAATGAGCAGAACTACAGTAGAAACAGTTGCTATATGGATAAGGCAAAATATTTGACAAGGAAAACATCTCTGAGAAGAAAGGACAAGGGCAGAGCTATTATAGCCTCTGAGGCCTTTTCCCTCAGACTTCTTATTTTATAACATATTTCTAAAACACAACACCCACAACTGTTTTTCTTCATCTATCAAAGCATAAAATTGCCAGTCCTTTGACCTAACTTAAATGAAGGAAGTAGCAATGTTAGGTTTAATTAAAAACAGCAAATATTTGTACAGCTGTCCCTGGTTTCACAGCACAGAAATAGGTTTAGCATCAAATCTTACAGTTTTAAATCCTCTGGGAACCATATACAAAAACATATAGGATCCTTCTGGCTGACTTGCCAAAGCCAGAAATGCCTTTTTTTGGAGTTATTTCAGGTGGGGCTCATTCAGCCTGCCCGTTTCCAACCCACTGTTTTCCTACTTGAGATTTTTTTTTTTTTTTCCTTTTTTCCGTGCTCCAAACGTGGTACTGTCAGCTTGACAGGTTTGGATGCATTTGATGCATTTCGGAGTTGTGAATAATAGTAATAGTAATAAAACTGAGGGGTAGGCTGAAAAGTTCTGACTTATCAACAGCCACAGGTTTTTGGTGGCAACCCTGATGGTCAGACCTGGCTGGGTGTTTCAGGGGTCTCTGTCTCTTGGTGTGGGTGTCACTGGGAGGCACCCGGCATGGGATGCAGGAGCACCAACCAGATCCGCGCTGAACATCCCCAAAACTGGGAGGGGTTTGGAATGAAAGGTTTTGCTCCTGGCCCTTTCTCTCATTTTTAATTACACATCAAAAAACGCTGTGAAATCCTTCAGCAGCCAGCTTTATAACGCAGCCCCCTGAGGGCTGACTCCATGCGCACCCCACCCCTTCGAACGGGCCAGCCTTGGCAAGCCCACTCCCAGCAGGGACCAGGTGAGGATTTACACCGCCTCATGCAAAAGGCTCGGTGTCCCCGAGCTCTGCACCCACCCACCCGTCCCTCCCTGGACCCGCGGGTTTCAACATGCTGAAGTCACGCTGGGAGGGCTGGAGAGGCTGGTGGGGCTAGCAGCCACCCACCGTGGGGACAGAGATAAGAGGGAAGAGGGAGGGAAGGAGCCAAATCAGGTTTAAAAAGCTTCCCTTCCCACTCCAGACTCCGCGTCTGGAGTAGGAAGGGAGGTGGGAAGGCTAATGGCTGGTCCAGCCACCCTCCTTGTGTCCATCGGGCACCAAGCAGGGGCTCTCCACATCCTCTGGGCTACTGCAGCCCCCCATCCTCCCAGCAGCCCCCCACAGCCTTCCCACACCGAAACCTTCAGTGCCAGCAGGTCTGTCCCAGCTTGGCACAGCCCAGGAGAGGAGAGGGAGGTGTCTGAGCCTGGTAGGGCTCGGGAGCTGCAGGAAGAGAGAAAAGCCCCAGGGAAAATCCCTAAGGAAGGAGAAGAGAGTGGAAAACTATCTTCTCTCAGCCCAGATGAGCCCAGGCCAGAGAAGGTGGCCCGGCCAGGTCTGGAGAGGCATGAGACGCTTCGAGAGATGGCTCTGCGCAACAAGATGTCCCGACTAATAGAAGCGACTTCCTGGCTTGTACAAGTAGAACAGACTCTCCTGCTCCCTCTCCTACAACAGCATCCTCTTTCTCTCCACCCAAAAGTAAGTAAGAGAGAGACAGAAGTACACTTATTTCGGGCTTTTGGCAGAAGGGCAGTGGATTGCACCCATAATTGCACGTGCTGGGTCTTCCCATGTGGACTGGAAGAGTTCCATTTACATTAATTTTCAGTTAAGTAGTTTAAGGCTACAGAGTGCAGAACAGAAAGCTACTGACAGTTCAGTGTAGTTGCATCACAGAGATTCAGGGGATGAAAAACACTTTTTGGCAGAATGAAGTCTTACTGACATACTGAGTTGCCTGGAAAGATTATTTAGAGCTTTTTCAGAAGACAGCTTTATATGTCTAAATTCCTATAAATGTACATAAAGTCTTAAACTATAAAGCAATTCTCCAGTTCTAGAAGAGCCAAAAACCAACACAAGATGCAGAGATGACTGGTAACCCGCAAATGAAACATGACCAACCCACAGAGCCCATGGCTGTTCCAGATTGGCACAGTATATATCCAGCATATGAGACCCAATGAACGTCTACCTGAAAAAAACCCTGAATTTTCCAACAAATGCAATGATCATGCATATTTCCAAAAGAAGAAGTTCAAGAAAAAGCCTAGGTACGGGCTTGAAATTCATAGGTTTAGTTGTTGGAGTCCAATATGTCTCCTATGTCTTGTTCCAAGTCAGTTTACGTTGGCATTGCCCAAAAGGTCTTTACCTTATGATGAGTCTTGGGTGTACCATGTAGAAGAAGATGGCAGTTCTTATCCAATTTTTAGTACCAGAGGTGCATGCCACAGAAACCCTACCAGTAGCAGACACCAATTTCTGGGCTAAAGTGAGAATCTCTTTTACTTTTACACCAACCTTCCCAGTGCAGACCAGCACAATACGGGAAGGTGAGGATACTGAAGCAGCAAAGATCTAACCACTTAAAGTCTCATCTCATGGATATATATATGTGAACAAATTTTTGCTATGACTTCTGGTTTCTCAACATCTTGGTGATGAATTTGAGACATTGCACAATACTGTTTTCACATGTGCTAGACCAATGTACTGATTCCAGCTGGCTTTGTGATTGTCCACGATTTGTTAAAAATAAAATCCAATCTATCTCAAGTCAAGATACAACTCATCCATAAATTCAATCACCAAGAATCAGAAGCAACCTTTGAATATTTGAGTCCAAATATTTTCTGTCTCCAGGAACACCCATCTAACAGTTCACTAGGAATAAACATACCTAGAGACGGAAGGGTCTATATTGGAAGCTATGCATGACCTACAAGGAGTGTCTTAAAAATCAAATGAAATTGTTAGACATTATTCTTCAAAAATGAGAGTACAGTGACAGGTTACACTTCTGCAACACCAGTTTTCCAGTAAGACTTTTGTATTGCTCATAATTTAAAATAAACAAGGTTAATGACATTTATTTTTTGTACTAACAAATGCTAGCTTGATGAAATACAGCCACCTCAATGAAGGTTTTATTTTCTTCCTCTTCTTTCCCAGAACTACTTTAATATCTACTTGTATGAATGCACGTGCTTAGATACCACTGGGAATATAGTTCACATTGGATTCTGATTTTCCTATTATACTTGATGCTAAGTTAGGTCCTTTTTTCACTGAAAACCCATTATCATGGCCCATTGAGCTCTGGGACTTTCTCCCCTTCCCTTCTACAATGAGGTTACATAAATTCTGCACTGCATTTCCTCAGACCCTTCGTCATGGATAACTGACCCCTTTAATTGCGAGTAGTTTCACTGCTGCAGATTTGATTTTGAAGTAAATTGGATTCCAAGGGATCCATTTATATTATAACCTGTTCATAAATTCAGATGAATGAGCCCTTAAAAATAAGCTCTAAGCCAACGAGTTGGCCAAAGTCCCTTCAAAATGGCAGGCCTCAGTAGCACGTCCTTCCATTCACTGTTTTTGAAGGAAAGCTCTGGGTTTATGTCTCAGAGACACTCACTCATGCTAGCAGTCAGTATTTGATACTTCTCATTCATTGCTATGGTTATGCCTCTTTCAGTTCCTTCTTGACAATCTTGACCTTCCTATTTTCCATTTGCTTTGGGGTTGTTCCTTGTTTTCCTTCTGTTGGTTTATGGTATCAGTATTGGTTTCTCAGATGAACTGGTTCAAAAAATCACTCTATAAAATGATAAAAACAGATAGGCATAGGCTTGAAGAAAAAAAATAGATTCAAGGAACAGGGGGGACAACACTGAAATAGCTCATCCCCTGTTAGGTACTGGGAACAACTTTCTGCTGCGCCTCAGTGCCCATTAGACAGTGCTAGTTCTCAGCAATTAAAAGGTGGGTGTTAATTTCTGGTGAAAAGTGACACCTTCACAAGAATTCGAGGCAAATCCTTTGCTTGCGACAGCGAGCACTTTGTTACTGGTTTTGCCTATAGCACAGCTGTAAAAAGCCTCCTCAGCCAAAGGGTGAAGATGGGGATGGGCGAGGGGCCTCTTTCCCCAGCGGTCCTGGGATCCAGGCAACCACATTGTCCCACTGCCCGACCGGCTGTTTACTGGCATCGCACCCACAAGCAAACCCCTCGCCCCTTCAGCCTCCACAAAGACACCTTGTAATGATGTCCGCTTTTTCTCCCTCCCCTAATTACACACTGCCAAGGCGAAGAGAAGGGCTTATTTTTTTAATTTTTATTTTTATTTAAACAGAGATTCTGTATTTTAAGCAGCAACGTGAGTGCATTTGAAAAGGAAAAACACGAGGTATAAAAGCTTTCCTGAAATAGCAGTGTGCGGCTTGCCCTGGCTGTGCTCAGGTGCAGCTATGCATTACTCCAGCTTTCTGATAACTTCCTGTCTCCTGCGCCGAAGTTACCGAGGGGCCGCGAGGACCGCACTAAATCAGAAATGTGTTGTAGAGGATTGGACTGGGCCAATCTTGACGGCAGCCAGCAGGGAATGGAATATAAATCACACTAAGAAGTTAAAATAGCCATCCCATTTGCAAAACAGCCATGGTATTTTCTTTAAGGGGGAAAAGAAAATAGTGCCCCTAAAAGGTGCCAGATTGGCAGGGTGGGATAATGAAAAGACTTCTGACTGTGCAAGTTTCTCCTGTCCCTGTGCTACGGTGCTGCTGCCCTGCCCAGCACGGAGGAAGAAGGTCGGGGAGGCAGGCTCCGCGCTCCTCGCCGAGAGGAGCAGCATCAGCAGAACCGCGCACCCACTTATGGCTCCCTTGCCCTGGATTTCCCATCGGGGCGAGACAATGCAGTTGCTGTGAAATGAGCCCAGTGGCACTTAATTTGTACCGAGAGCCAGTCACATCAAGTGATGGTGCGAAGGCAGCCCTGCCAGGCTTCCCGCAGCGGGCAGGGGGACGGTGCATCACTTCTGCCCACAGCAGTGTCAGCCGCAGGCTTTGTTTTCCTCCTGTACCGAGACCCATCCCAGAGGAACAAAACAGAAAGCACACGTTCATAGCAGGCCAAAAACCAGCACATCATCTGACATCACTGGCTTTGGCCACAGGTGAACCGAAGACCTGGAGACCTCCTGCTCCTCAGGGGGGATGCAGCCAGGCATCTCTGTCGGTTGCTGGGCCAAGGCTCTTCACCCGGGGGATTTGCACATTTTGGGGGAGGAACATGGAATGAGTGGCTGTTGCCAGATGACATTTCTAATGGTAGTTAATACGCCTGTTTTCTGATTGCTGATTTCCTGATGCAAATCAGAGATCAGTTCTCTGTACCAGAGTGACTCGTTCTTCCTTACGGGAGAGATCCGAGGACTGATTCATAAATAATGGCTTAGGGGTGATGGAAACGAGATAAATTGCTTTCATTAGAATTCGCATAAAACAGCAGCAGAGTCCCTGCTTGCCACCACAGATTGAACAAATGTGCCAGCCTGCACGTTTTTCATTGTGCAGTCACTGATATTATGAAGTTGTTCCTGGACCTAATAGCTTTGAATGTACATTTTTTAAAGTCATTAATACGAAGAGTGATCCTGGAAAAAATTGCCTCACACTGCATAAAGTTATTTGCAAGCTGTAGGCATCAATACTCGTTTGTGTGGGTGTTTTGTTTTTTTTTTTAAATACTGACAAACGGACAATGTGAAGTTCTTCAAGTGAGGAATTGCCTCCAAGATCTTTCTGGAAGCTCAGAGGAAATATGCTTAGGCGGTTCCATTTTATTAATATGATGGTGCTGTGCTCTGTGTGCATCTGCACCAGCTGTGTTAGAAAGAGTCTTTGCAGCAGAAAACCACGGAATGAACTACACGAGGGGCTTGAGGAGGTGGTTTTTTTTCCACAGGAATAGTAACTTTGCAAGAAATTATTAACCACTCTGTGGTGTATGTCTTAGGAGATATCTTCCAAATGCAACCATTTTAGAAAACAGCAGGTGAGAGATGGATACAGACTTGAGGTGGGGCTTATCTGCCCCATGGAGATTTCCTTAAGACTGAGCTGCTCAAACCATGTTTCCTTTAGAGTCATCAGAGAGAAACAGGCACTCCAGATTCAGTTCATCCTATAAAAGTAATCTAAGATGGGCCAGATAAACTGTTCCTATTGCTCCCCACTGACCATATGCAGAGCCTCTGGGGAAAAACTGCAGCTTAGGCTTTCATGTGCCCAAGGAATGCCACAGGAATCACTTTCTAAAATGACCGTTTTATTCCTCCAGAAGTTGAACTATCCTGAGAATTTATACTGGAAAAATATGAAACAGGTCAGTAGGGGTGGAGGCACTGAATTACCAGGAATGGACATTAGAAACTCTGGCACTCCTGCCCTGACTCCCAGATTTTGGCCCGCCGATTGTGGAGAGCATCCAGCACCTGGACCAGGGCACCACCACTGCCACTCTGCCTTCAGTGGAAATTTTGTCTACCAGGGTGCATGGAGATTAAGAAAAAATGTTGAGGGCTGGCAGCGGGCCGGGGTCTAAAATTTGAGCCTGCTGAAGAAAAAGGCAGCTGTCTGTAAGAGCCAGCTGTAGGAATCTGTTTGATGGGTCAGGTTGGCACCTCTGAGTAAAATAAAAGATGGAAGAAAGCAGTTTGTATCTTCTGTAAGGAAGCCTTTATAAAATTGGCCTCTCCATAAATGCAAAGCAACTTGGTGGATAGTATCAATTTTATATTAAGGTTCAAAAATAAAAGCTGGGCCATCAGAAACATCCTGAAACTTCAGGCTACCACTGAGTGACATCTGCATGAAACTGACCCAGAGCAGTGGAAAATTTTAAGCCTTACATTAGAGAGCCTTGAAACTAGTAGGCCATGCTGTTTTTATTCTGGGGGAGGTTCTCTATTAACTCATCTGTCTAAACATATGGATCTTGACAAATGAAAGCTGCAGGGAGGATCTGCTCCTGTCCTGCAACTGAAAACACTTAAAATCAAATCTCTGCAAATATTCCTGTTACCTTCTTGTAAATGGCAAAGCACCGCAGGAGCTATTGCTCTCTATCAGTTCAGCTCACAAGGGCCCTATTTCCTGAAGTTAAAATGGAAAGAATTTTTAGTCTGAAACTTTTTCTTTCCCTTCACTAAGTTGCTGCCCACTTTTACTGAAAGGAGAGAGATAAGTCAAGTTTTTATTCTCTGTCATGTATCCTAAAGCTCCCATGTGCTGGACACCTGCAAAAGCTAGCAGAGCTAGCTTGTTTGCTTAGTGCAATTTATTTGACCTTTTAATATGTTTGAGTAAGGATTTTATACCTAAGGCAACTTTACAGAACAGATTTGAAAGGTGACCTTCAAAGGAAACATCAAAATCTTTCTGAAAAAGGAAACTTTGGAAGTATATGTGAAAAAAGGCTGCTTTTCAGCTAACCTCCTGACTCAGGACTCCCTGGCTTTTTGGCACAGGGACGTACCAGAGCAATATGTTCACCTCGCCCACAGCAGACCCACAACCACTATCGTACAATACCTAAGGGCCCAAGAATGGTGTTGGATGGATAGTTTTGGTATTTCCATAATGAACGCCTTCTATTTGCTGGCTGGGGCAGTCATTCAGCACTGGTTTTGATGTTAACCCGCATTTTAATCCTTCAGCTGCAAATCCTTTTTGCTGTTAACCATTACGAAGCCAGGATTGTGTAGGAGCGATGGAGTTTTAAAAACTGGTTTCTGTGTTGTTTTTAATAACAAAGGTAAAACCCACAATAAGTCTGAACCTTCATGCTTTTAAGAATAACATTAAAACTCAATTTCCTCTCAGCTAAAAGCACAGGCTGCTACTAACTAAAAGTGTAAATAGATCAAGTGAAGGAGGTAAGAGGTGCCAAAATCTGGTGTGCACCACACGCAGTGGGAGAAGGTTCCCCCTTCCCCTCCTGCTTGTCCTGGACCATTCATTGTGCATGGGACCTCATGAAGGCATAGGCTGTGACTGAGACCACATTTGCACATAAAGTTTAGGGTGACAGAGGCTGATCCTGCTGCCAGAAGAAGATATCTTGTCCTCTTCCCCTCCAAATGCTCATTCACAGCACTGAGATGCTCTTCCCTTTGTGCTGTCCCTTTGCTGGAGCAAACCAGGCTGGCAAACCACTGCAAGTTAAAGCTCTGCTTCTACCATCTGTGCCTACCTCTCTTTTAGGGGGTAGAGGGGAATGGTTTCTTTTCGTAGTTGTGTAAATGTGCATAGTAGGTGTGTGTCCCCTTAGAGTGCTCACAAACCTATGCTGGCCCAGTTCAATGGCAGGCAGAAGGTTACCCCTGCCCTAGGCAGCGCCACATGCCCTTAGGGGAAAACTGGCTCCACTGAGCTATTTTCCAAACACAGCAGGCAGGGCTTTCCATGGGCTGCAGCATACAATGTTGGTTTGACAGGATTAAGGAATGCATTTGCCCCACGCTGAGCATTTCCCTGTGTTAGAGCAGGCGTGAGAGCAGCACTTCTCATGCTGCTGGCCATGCCACATCTGAGGGACTGGGAAGTCTTCATAATTTCTTACGGTGTGCAACTGGCAGAGCTGTCAAGATCACCTGCCCCGCTGGTGATCCCAGTCACATCACAGATGAGGGACGCTGCATGGAAGTGATGTTTCAGGGAGGGACACCATCACAAAGTCCCCTCGGGGCTATTGGGAGCTCTCCAGAGACATCTGGTTATAACGTTTCCCTGAGGTCCTACCCTTGCCCGTCAGGATAGAGGAAGCTGAATTGCTTGAGGACAGCTACAAGAGGTCTGCTTGGTAGAAACACAATTAAAAAAACCCTAATTGCTGATGCCTGGGGAAGAAAGTGCCCCTTAAAAGTGAGTAGGTGAAACTGCTACACAGGGCTTCCTGCCAAGACTGTTTGCAGCAGTATTTAATGGTTCCACTACATGTATCTCAGAACCAAAGGTGTTTCACACTAAACCAGAGATATAGGAAGTTTCTGTTTAGAAAATCATGCCCAGAAAGCTTGGGGAGCATTATTTTTCACTCACTTCTTTTTGATTTTCTTTTGCTTTTAGGATAGCATTGAGTTTAGAAACATCTGCAGTCACATGGCTTTACAAAGAGAAGAAAAACAATTTGAGAGAGACTTATATGAAGCCCACCAGTGTTTGAAGACCATCATAGAGAAACTCATATGTTCATTGCCAGTTTTCCCCTCAGATACTTATATCCGAGTCCGATACGCTCTGAGACAAATCCTGCAAAATCTCCTGGCAATGTGAAACAGCAGGCTACTTGGCCAAGGAACGAGCAAGGCCTATGAGCTGTAATGGTCCTATAAAAATAACAGATAACTTGCAAGGTGAATCCTGGAGATTTTACTGTAGCAGGAGTTCCTGCTGACTTTACATCAGTGAAGACTTCCCAATGGAGATGGTCTTCCTGCAAAGTACTGAATAACCTTCTCACATCAAACTCATATCTAAGTCCTGTTAATGAGAGCTGGGAACATCTCCAGAAGTCGCTCTGGAGGAATGGGAATTCATTCTTAAATAATAAGGTCTCAAAATGAATACAGAAAGGTGGAGGCTGAGAAGACAACTATCAGAAATCTCTCGATTTTCATCACAGATGAGGAAAATGTGTTTTCAAGTAATTCTTTATGGTGGTGACACTTGAGGAGACAGAGAAAATACAGTGCTTAACTATGGATTCTTTCATGAGAAAGTATACAGCCTGATTACGCTGCAAATAAAGACAGCCTGCTAAATCTTTACTGCATTTTACCATAATAAGCCAAGAAACCACTGGAAAGGTGAAGGTGCAGTATCTTCTGCTGAGAAAAGCTAAAAAAAAAAAAAAGAAGAAAAATATGTGGGTCCAGTGGGATCAGTCACTTTAAAGCAATAAAAGGTCTTGGTAGATGATCCAGTGGAGGTGAATGGAAAGCAAAGCAAAAGAGGCATTAACACGGTGAAGCGAAGGTATTTATAAACTGAGGTGAAACATTTGCGAAGATTGCTTTGCAGAGCTTTCTCAGCCCCTGTGACTGTGCAGCAGACAGCATAAAACTCTGCTCTCCTGCTGCCAAATCAGGAGGGTTTATGAAGTCACTTACTTCTGTCAAACAGCTGCAGCTGTAATGCTGAGAAGAGGCATTCCCCCCGCTTTTTGCAATAAGATTTAATGTCTGTGTGATTGCTGAGCAGAAATAACGGCTTGTAAAACTTTTTTTTTTTTTCAAAGAAATAAATTAAGCTCCTTTTAACTGTGATTTGGGTAGTAGGTGAGGGAATTTTGTAGACTATGAGATAGAAAAGTATCTCTTTCCATTGGCTGGAGGAGTGAATTTCCACATGTGATTTTTTTCTTTTTTTTTCTTTCTTTT
>VXBO01014059.1:21694-105740 GCA_013400135.1 Rhinoptilus africanus | reverse complement strand
CCCCCCCTCTTTCCACACTCTCTGCTGAGATCGAAAGTGGAGGAACTCAAATACTACAGGGAAGGCTATTTTCAAATATAATATTTGCAAAAACTCCCAAAGCACTGGAAATCTCGAGAAGGGGTTGTCTGAGGCTTTCAGCCCAATTTCTGAATTATGCCCCCTCTATAAATAGGATCATTTTTTTTTAACCACTATAACTATGTCAAGAGACAGGTTTCTTTTTTTAATCACATACTTACTTTGATGACACCACAAGTACAGCTCTGCCTTCGCTACTGGTAACACGTACCAGTATAGCATCTACCTCTCCTGACGAGGAAAAAATTACACCAGTGGAGAAAAGCCTTACAACTGGTGCCAAACCGTAGGCTCGTCAGCAAAACTTCACCACTTTCACAGTCCCACAACATGCAACAGGTAAGTTTTGTGTTCAGAGTCACACCGATGGGCTCAACACTGAGAAGCAGTATAAAAGAGCACAAAATGGAGTATCATTTGGTCTTGCTCATTTTAATGGCAGTTCTGGAAATGCTGGAAGTTTTCTACATAAAATCAGAGGAGGGAAAGATGCTTAGTGTTATAATAATAATCTTTAACCCAAAGACTTTACCTGTTGAGTTTGGGTTTGGTTTTTTGTTTTTTTTTTCAGGAAATAATGTTTTCCAGCTTTTCTTCTATTTCTTTGCTATTTTCCTCTGTTTCTGGTCCCTTGGAAGAATGTTAGCATTGCGATGCCCAAGCCCCCTGGGTTTCCTTTGGCCCTTGCCCATTGCGTGCCAGTGAGGATGGGCACAGAACTGCCAGGAGACACAGGGCAGAACCCATGTGCATGTGCACACGAAGGAAAGCTAGAATAACCCGCTTTCCAAAAGGAGCTGCTAATCATTTTTCTTTTTCCCTTTTTAAATAACTGCTGGTGAGTCAGGCATGACATGGCTCCTGTAATCTTCACAGATAATTAAGCAATTCATGCCTTGTGTCTGTGGGTAGGTGCTGCTGTCAAACTCAGGCCCATTCTGGAAGTGGCTGAAGTGCTTTCTTTGGAAAAAACCCCAACAACCCCCCCACCTCTCCCCCCCCTCTTGCTTTCTCCCATCTTTGATTAAATAATCTTTAATACCAAGACTGTATAGTAGGGAAATTTGCTTGTGTGGGCCATAGCTTTGGAAGCTGATGCGACAGCTTGTTGCATGACTCCTCTCTGTACAGTTTCACTGGGAGGAAAGCAAGAGATGAGCAGAGGCAAGAAGCTTTTGATTTTTGTTACTCTAAGTTGACAAAATACAGCTTTGTCAGTTCTGATGTTCCACTGTCAACCAGTGTTTCACACCTCTGTAGGATGGGCTGAGGCTTCCCGAAGCTGAAATGGGTGGACTCTGTATGAAGCCAGGCTCCTGCTGACACCCATCCCACTGCAGCATCAATGTCAGAGTGAGCAGGGAGAAGTCTTGGTCCCTGCAGAGGTTACTGTTCACCTGTGTTAAGAGGATACTCTGAGTAACACATGTATTGTCTTCAGTTTCCTGAACTTTTTTGCATGGGCAGTGTTTTCTCAAATACCCGCATCATCAAGGAGCCCCCCAAGGGCCTCAGGACATCTGGACTCTGAGAGCTGTGCTGGGGTGAAACAGGCTGCGGTGTCAAACACAACGATTAAAAGAGATCCAGACTCTGCAGCACAAGGACATATATTAAACCGCATAAAAAATGTTAGACTCACGGAATCCTCGGTGAGAGGTGAAAAAGAGTCTTTGTTGTAATTTTCCCCACAGTGAAATAGGATGATTTCTTTCATAACCGCACCGTCCAAACCACTTCTTAGATCCATGGCTTATTTCCATTATTTCAGAGAAGGTGGGTCTCAGTCTGCACGTAATATTTGAAGTAGGGGGGACTTCTAGCACTTTCCAGGTTGGCTAGTCCATGGAAGAACAACTGCTCAGTGTCATGCAAAGGGAGGAAAAATTGAATACAGTTAAGAAAATGCAGATGCAACTCAAATATTGGGAGGATTTTCCAACTACCCTATGTTGCAGATGGTGGAAGAGTCCCTACAGAAAGTAGTGGTTTGCCCTTCATCCTGGCACATGCTGAACTCATCTGAACAAAGCAGCAGCAGACATTAGAATTAGTCAAAGAATTAAACAGGTTTTGATAGAAAAACTCATAGACCATTTCTAGGTATTTCTTCCCCCACCCTTTATTTTTTTTATTTTAATGAGAAAAGCAGTTATGTTAAAAACATCATGGGGAGTAATTCTGAACTGGCAGAGAGATGGGACAGATGATTGAACAGATTCTTTCCATCTCCACATTTTGTGATCTATGAACTCACCTTTGGGAAAATTTTCTCATTTCAGGCCGAGTTTCACTGCCCCAGGGTTGTCTGAAGAAGGTGGGATATTTAACCTGAGCGGCATTAACACTACCACCGCGCTTTGGCTTTAAAAGTTGGTAAGATGTTTCGGCACTAAGAGACTTCATCACAAAGTGACTTTTCTCTGATTTGCTTTCCTCCCCATAATATTTTCTCCTAGTGCTTCACACTGCAAGCCAGAGATGCTGCTGTTGGCTGGACATGCTGGAGACCCAACTTGCTCCGCAGCCAGCCTGATGTTTGCTGCACGAAGTCCTCTCTGACTTCCTTTTGCTTCCCATCCTATTCCTCTCAGGCAGAAAGCTCGTATGAGGGACACCGTTGAAAAATGGTGTCCAGTGCAATTTCTAAGGAAAAGCTCATCTTTACGTCCCCCAACGGATGGTCCCTTGTCAAAGACTGAGTTACTTGGAAGCCATGAGAAATCCTGCAGCTCCATGCTGTTGTGAACACCAGATTAGTGCTTAGTGAGCATGGCTGTGTCCTTAGCCAGTAATCCTGCTTAATGGGACTCACTGTAATGCAGGGCAACTGAGTGGCAAGCGTCCAAGTCATTCTTTTTAATTAAGGAATCCGCAGAGAAGTTCACATGGGATCCAATGACTCACAACACAGTGCTTCTGCCGAGACCAAACAGCAAACTGGGAGACAGCCTTCAAAGCATGAAAGGTGTGGAGGAAGGGACCGGTGTCCCCAAAAGCAGCCCGAGGCGTTTGATCAGCCACCTGGGAATGAGGGGCGAGAATAGTTTGTAGGAGCCTGGGGACATGTGGCGATGTCCCCAGCCTGCAGAAGGCTCAAGGAGGTCCCCAGCCGTGGAGTGACTGTTCTTCCTCCAGGTTCATTCCCATGCCAGACACTTCTGTCACAGACAGCACACAAGCATTGCTTCATCTGGGTTGGTTGTCGTCTCCTGGACGCTTGATTTTTCTCAAAGCAACTGCATTTATAGCCAAAAGTCCGGGACCCAGAACAATGTCTAATTTAGTTTACAGCTCAGAGAATGTAAGAAGGAAGTAATGTGGATATCAGTTCAGGAAAAAAACCAACAACCTGGAAAAAGAGGCATTCACCCAGAAGTAGACATTCACCTATTTCTGCTAGAACAGTTTGTCATCACATGGTGCTAAGGTGTCAACATCATCCTGAGACTCCACCGGTCTACAGCTTTTCCTCTTATTCTTATTAACCCTTCCAAATTAGAGATGGCACAAATTTATGTAAATAACAGTGTGTAACATATAATTATTTTTGGTGTAAAACTGGCGTCTGGCGCCAAGAAATGAGAAACTATTAACATTTTTTAAAAAATAATAAAATAATCAGAGAAGTCTCATTGCATTTGTGTTTGTTTTCAGACCGGAGCTTTGTGGCTTGGGGAATGGATCCACTGACCTTTTGCTTGCGTGCTCTTCAGCTCCTGCTCTGCCCCAGGCCAAGCGAGTGCAAGTGAGCTCTGTGGTCCTCCCCAAAACTCGACACATGCAGGCTCCAGTAATCAGGAGCCTACGCTGGTCTTGCCACAGATTTCCTGTGCGGTCTTGGATAGGAAGGTGTCTGTGTGCCTCAGTTTTTCCATCTGTAAAATAAGAATGATGTTACACTGCTTCACCGGCGCAGCTAAATTTCTGCTTAAAAAGCAGTCTGTGACCTTTGGATGAATGGTGGTAATGAGCTGTTTGCCTTATTTATAAGTATCATTTGGTGTGATACAAATATTTTTTTGTATTGTGCATGCTGTGTTTATTTTGTGCAAGTGAACGCAATCCCAATGAAAGTAAGAGACCGAGTATTTTGCTTTCCCACATAACTCAACCAGCGTTCCCGAGTCCTGATCTCTAACACCTCTGCTATTGCAGTCCTGGGCCCCTCTTGAGCAGAAACTGCTGATTGTGCCAAATTCTCTGGTGTTTTGTAATGTGGGCTAACATGCGCCGGGGTTTGGATGAGACCAATAGTCTCATTTTCACCTAAGGCCTGCGGCAGCGCTGGACCTGGAGAGCACAGAAGTGAGAGGTCAGTGTATCCCTTCCCTAAGCCACACAGCTCCTGTTTGAGAACAAATAAAAATATCATGTGACTGGTATGATTTTTAAATTTTTTTTTAATAGCGTTATTGCCTTTCTTCCTCCAGAAAGTCAACTTTACACCAAAAGGAAAGTTAGATGCTTGTACAAAAATATGATTCCTTACTTGGAAGGTTCGCTTGGAATAAGAACTATAGACCTACTACTTTTCTCATCTTTCTAATTTTGTGTGTCTCAGTCCATGTGCATAGTATTAGCCAATACTTAGATGACTTTCTGGAACAAAGTTGGTGAATATGACCATGCACTTTGAGAAATTAAGGTCTGAATAGACACTGACAAGTGATTAAGTTACCACAGCCTAATGAGGGTCTCTAGAGAATGATTAAAGTGAGAACTTAACTTGGGTGGGCTGTGAACATGTGCACAATCAATTACTATGGTTTGGTAGATGAAGAATAAATTGTTAAACCACAATAAATAGATGGTTTGCCATATCCATGCCCTGAAGGACATGATGGTATCCCCTTTCCACTTCCAAAGGGTGCTCTCAGCTGCTTTTCTAGACTCCCTCTGGAGTCAACCAGAGAGGCAGGCACTCACAAGGGGGAAGATGATCCCAATTAGTTTGTGCACCTGCTTTGGAACGGTAGAAATCAAACTGTTTGATGGCTAAAGATGGTGAGATGAATCCCCCACAAAATACCTAAAATGGTATCATTATCAGAAATCCTTCTTTACTCAAAGAGGGGTAACCATTGAGTAGTAGATATCCCAGNTATCATTATCAGAAATCCTTCTTTTCTCGAAGAGCACTAGATATCCCATATCTTGCTTATAGAATCATAGAATGGTTCGGGTTGGAAAGGACCTTAAAGGTCATCTAGTTTCAAACCCAGAGGAGGAGGTACAGTAATCCTAAAAGCTCAGTGACTACTTCTAGCAATGAGGACAATGGACAACTCTCTGCTGCTACTGACTAAAATAAAGTAAAGTTTGATCCTATGTGCCTCCTCACCTTAGAGTTAACAATAACCTCAAGTTACTTCCCAAACAACTGTAAAAAAGCTACACAACCTGGAATCTCATCCACTGTTGTTCTTCTCTTAAAAAAGCCACAAATTAGGGAATACTGGCAGGCTGATAATATCTGATGAGGGTACTGGTACTGAAGAATTACTGGGTTCATCAGAACCATCTCCAATACCCCTTGTTAACCAAATACTTTCTAGTAATATCTTTCTGCAAGCTACAACAGACTCCTGCCATAGCATACATAACACAAACCACCTCTACATCAATACTTAATCAACAATCCAGATCATGATAGCATCAAAACTTGACTTGAATATTTTTGAGTGGGACCAATATATAGCATAGTGGCCTGAAGGCAGTGGCAACCTTATTTACTTTATCCTCACTCACAATTTTGCTTTCAATAGCCACATTTCCTCCAGAATATGAGTAGACACATGAGAGGTAAAATGACCTGCAACATGCCAGCCTTTTCATAGGACACCTGTAGAAGGATTTCTAAGTAAGTTTATAAATTCTATCATCAAGCCCAACATGTACCTAAAATTACATATTCATCATTTGACCAGGAAACTCTCATTTCCATATCAATTCCTACCACAAATTTGATAATCATTACCATGCTGCTCCTCTGTCTCTGGGATAGCCTAGTCAAGTATAATTTTCCTGGACACTATGGATAACATCAAAAAAGGTAATCCCCAGAATAGAATGTGTGTGTGCATATGTATCTATACATACATATTATGCATAATATGCATATACAAAACCTACAAACCAACTTAGCAACTCAACATACCCATCAAACATCTGAGGAAGTTGGTAATGCAGCCAGGCTCTCATATACCACCTCCACCACCACATTTGCTTTGAGAAGAACGCTGTTGTGGACAACCTAATAATGTAAGAAGAACTGTTTCTCAACAAGTACATTACCTGAGACAGCCGTGTCATGCTTTTGAAGGAGCCATCCAAGCACCATATAAGGAATTACTTCAATACCAAAAGACAACCCACAAGGACATTTTATCTCCAGTTATTACATGCCATGACACCCTGGAACCTACATAGAAAATCACTGAGCAATTGCAGTTTAAGCTTATATCTAGCTATAAACTCAGTGTTGCCTTCCAAACCCTTGTCCAAGACCTGATACCAAGCTCACTGAAATCAATGCAATATGAAACTGGGGGCATTAAAGTAGATACTGTATGGAATGTATTGCATGGCATTGCCTCATCATGAGCAGAATGATATAAAGAGGGTATCTCAGTCTGTGGCAAGGTAAAGAGATCACATCCTGGAAATAGTAATTAACAAAGAAGGGTGAAGCTCCAGAAGCCTGAGTCAAGTAGTCACTAAAAACTTTGCATAATGCTAAGGGGTTTATGATAAACATGAAAATAGATTCTGATGAGATTACTCACAATTTTCATCTCTAGTTACATCAGAAAGACTGCGAAAAAAAGTTTTACATTAGTCACTGGGACTTCTGCTACAGGTACTCATTACAATGAGAAATGCAAAGATGCAGAAGAAGGACAAAATGGTGTTGTTCAGCTTCTGTGAAACTTTGAATTTATTTGACTGAGATCAGGAGTGCAAATTAAGTCATGTATCAGAAGCCAGCCTACTACATTATAGTCTGCCTGCCTAATATTGCTCTTATTTTTGGTGGCTAGGGTCTTTCATTGCAACAGAAATACAGAGCTGCTGGAGTTATTGTTGCCCTGGGTATAACATCTCACCCTACTGTACTTGCATTCTGATTGAAATGAGGTTTTGATCTGACAGAATTTATCATGAGCCAAATTTGAGCAGCTACAGCCCCAGGTCCCTTGGGCACCTTATAGAGAGAGGGCAGAAGAACAGGAAAGCTCCATGATGGTTACAGAGCAGCTGGGCGGGAAGCCCTACTGATAGAGTCCCTTGTACTCGCTCTTCAACAAACCTCGACAAAAGTTTACAGGGAACAAGCAGGCGATCCCTTCCCTACTCAGCGTGGCATATTTGTATCTGGTAAAGAATTGGGTGGATTCATATTTTGCTGTAACTGAGGAAAAAAATGGACGTACAATCTACTGTATGCATGATAGGTGTAATGGCATAATTGGAAGAACGTTTCCCCTCCTTTCTGAATGTAAATTACTCTAAAAATATAAGAGAAGGTATTAAAAATTATCAGTAGAAAAAAGAAAGAAAAGTTCTTTACTGAAGAAAGTAAAGCAAATGAGCAGACATGGATTTATCAACGTGAGGGCCAGAACAGGAAGAGAGGACAGAAAGGAAGGAAGGGGGGGGAGTACATGGAAAGGAGAAGTGGCACTTGTCTGCTGGGAGGAAAGTTGTCTTTTCACAGAGAGGAAATGAATCACTTTATCTCCTACAACAACTTTTGTTTTGAACAAAACAAATCGGCAAAAACCACAGAACTTCTGCAGAAACAGCCTTAATGGAAACTGAGGTGAAATCTCTGTGGGCTGCAGCTCGAGTGTCCATCAAAGACATGTAGAAGGAGGAGGAAGAGTCAGCAATCCAGCCGAAAGGGAGGTGAGCCTGAGGAGTTTCACTGCCACAGTCACGGCCATGGAGGAAAGCCTGGAACACGCAGTGAGGAACAGAGCTCAGATCCGGTGACCTCTATTATCAGGCCATGTATCACAAGTTAAAGTGAGTCCGTTATCAAAACCTCGTGACTTGTTTGCTGAAACTTTACTCAAAGCCATTTTAAAATGGAGAAGAGACATCTCTGCTACGTGCTCTTTTCCAGACTTGTGCAGGGAGGAAGTTTCTCTGCCCGAAAGCTCTCTCCAGAGATACTCACGGTAGCTCAAAGTATCACTACAGAACTGTGTTTGTCATGTATGGCTCACTTCAATTTTTGTCCACCTTGGTAGGTCTATGTAAAAATTCAGCATGGTAAAACTGAATTAATAAACGCCCAGATTTTGGTACCACTGAAATTACTTAAAATATATTCATGAGCTGTATCTCATTAAGGGCAAATATAAAAACAAAATGGAAATTTTTTTAGAGTAAGCAGTTTTCAACTTCTAAATGAACAAGAAAAGGCTTGAAGATTTTTAAGAAGTAAAATATTTCTATGTTTTCAAATCTCCTTACTTAAAAAAGGCTTATCAGATCAGTCTTAAACTTTCCAAAAATATTCTGCTTTGCCAAGAGACCACACGTTAAGTTTCAGGTGGGAAAAAATTTGGCTTAAAAAAGAAGAAGAAAAAAATATAGGGTCTTAGAATAAAAATCAACATGGAACTGCTACTGTAGTTCCATTCTAAAGACTCATAAAAAACATTTCCAGTTGCTCTCCAGTAGGTCTGATTTCCATAAGTAAAGCCCCACTTTATTTCTTCCACAGTTCCTTATAGGTCTGTAAGGAGCTATGAAAACTCTCTTGCCAACAGGGAATTTCTTGCAGAAATAAAGTATCTTAGGAAACATTTTTTTATAGATCTGGAAACATATTAATGATTAAAGGCCTGATCCTTCAGAGCTGAGTCTTTGCAGTTTCCATTGGCTTCTGTGGGAATGACAGATGCTGGGCACCTTTTCATAGGAGATATAGTATCTGCATACCTCTACTCTGTGATTGCACCAGGCTTGTGAAAAACCTCAGTGCTTGCCCTCCAAACCACACAGGGCAGGTCCCCATATTCAAACCCAAGAGTTTCAAATTCACGACTCCAGTCCTTAAGATCATGGGACAGACTTAAAATTCACGAGCTTTTTCTGGTTTTATGCGATTTCTGAATTTAAACCTCTTTTCTTAAGTAAGTTTCTTGCCTTTCAGGTTTTCTCTGCAGGAATCCAGGCTGGAAAATCACTTTTGTTTAGAACATCGTAAGGTTTTCCTTGCTGCCACCCGTCTCCTGCAGTCGGGTATAAAGAAGGAGGCCAAACATCACAGAATGTAGTATGGGACTACAGGGGATGGCTGCGGTGAGGCTAACTCATCCTCCTTCTTGCAGGTCTGTTGTCGTGCTCCTGCCCATACCGGCACAGCTCCGCGGTGCCGCTTTCTCAGCGCTTGGCTGGGGACGCGGGATCAGAGCTGAAAAAAATCTGTGGGAGGCAGAGCTGCAGCTGCTCGACGAGCTTATTTTATCTGTCAGCAACTGTACATGAACCCTCTTTACTGCAGGATAAAATCTGACAGAGAAGCATAAGTCCTGACGGAGAAAGTTTTATGTACATTAAAGTCCCCATCAACCTGTCAATGCATAAATGGCCGCATGCAATGTAAGCGATGATTAAAAGTGATCCAAAAGAAAGCATTTAAAAACCAAATGAACCTACCCACTACACCAGATCTACACCAAAGCTTCTTGATAAGTTAAAGTGTTTTTAAGTCGCAGAGATCAGCAACTAAATGTCTGACTGCCAAAAGGCATTTTAGACATTCAGCAGATTTCCTATTAAAATGTAAGATAAGAAACCATCAAAATGTACATAAAAAAGACCCCAGTCGACTGTGTAAAATTTCTTGAGGAATCAAGGAAAGCGTGTCCCTTTTGTGGGACTGCTTCCAGGGGCTTCTCCCTCTCCTTCAGCTTTTGTGTTTTTGTGTTTATGGCAAAAAAGCAGTTTACAGTTGAAACAGCTACATTCAGCCTGCAGCCCAATAGCAGCTCATTTGCTTGGAAGGATATTTATTATTCCTGCTGCCTTTAATTGCCTGGTTAATCCATGTAACCAATAACTGTAATCCATGTAATCTCACGGCCCTTTCACTTGTCAACCAGGCAGGTATTTGGTATGGTGGTTGTTGTGTCCTTCCCTCCAAGCAGGCTGTCAGCTCTTCACACAAGAGGATTTCCTACCACGCTACGTGTTTGCACAGCGCCGGCACAACGGAGCTGCCCACTTGAAGCTTTCAAAGGCTCCAGAGAAAAAAACCAGATATCTCTGAAGCCACCCTAGGTCCTTCTGCCAAGTGACATCAATAAAGCTGTCAGACAGCAAGGGGATGAGGAGGAAAGTAATATTTTGTTTAAAAAAGAAAAAGAATAGAAAATCAGCCATTGTGAAGAATCAGTCTCTGTCTTTCTCATAGTGCTCTCTGACCTCTGGGTAATCTCTTCCTGGGGAAGTACTGGAAATAAACTCTAATTTTTCAAAGACAAAAATCATCTATCATTGCCTTCTGTATGGCAATGACAATTAAGTCAGTGTCTTATACTTCCCCAGAAACTTTCCATCAATATAGGGCACTGACTTAATTGTGTCACCCAAATCACATTGTAAATGTGAGTAAAAAATTTAATTCTTTATTTACCTGCATTTCTATACCACTGAGGTCAACAGATGTGTCTATTGCTCCAGTGATACGTCCGTATGGATGTATGCTCTAGACCTACACACAGAATAAATGGCTGTGGATATTTGTCAGGCTGCTGCTAGGAGTGGCCTCATATTTTTTGGATAAGCTTCAGATAAAAGTCTAAACATCTGGATACTTATAAAAATCATCCAGAGCTCCTGGATGTCGAGGCTTTTCTGTCATTCATTTGGACGCGTATGTGAAATTGTCAGTGGGCACAGAAGTGCTGTAACGCAAGGGGTAATCAGCCAACAGACAGAAATAGGAATCAGATGTCTTTCAAATAAAACTCGCCTCTCCACCAGCAATCCTCCAGCGAATCTCCCACACCTGTGGATGAGGGGTTACGCTGCTGTTACTGCCATTCAGAACTCTTTTAATGCAGGACGTATTTTTAAAAGACAGCTCTCGCAGCTTATAAAGCAAGGTTTTGGCTTTGGCTAATGAAAAGCATTAATGTACTGTGGGAGGTGGAGAGAGAGAAAGATTATAATTAAATCTCTGCACTCCTCTCCCGTCTCTAAGGGCTTGGATAAGAAACAGTTCTGCTGGGCAGCTGAATTTGAGCTAAATAAGATAGTGGGGGGAGGGAGCCTTCTTGGTGGTTTCATATAGGCTTGCACATGTGGTAGGGCCAGGGAACATTTCTGATGAAAATAAAATTGTTCTGGGCTCGATCCAGCTGAAAATACCGACAGCCTGCCGGGCTCTGCAACTTTCATAAGGTTGCAGATCCTGGCTCCTAGTAGGAAGCTTGGCCCGGCTGCCGTGGAAGGCCCAGCAAGCAAAACAATAATTTTTTGCCTGAAAGTTGCTTATCCAATTGGGAGAGGCAGGAAGACTTGCGCCAACACGCTCCCTCTATCCCAGCGTTGCCAAGGTTGGGCTCCTTCTTGTGCTTTCAGTCCCCCTGACCTACAACCTGCGAGTGCGGCCAGGAAGTCGCTTGGGAGCCCAAAGTTGGAGGCGGTTTCTCCTCTGCTCGTAAAAAATGACTGGTGGGTCTTGGTATCTCACAGGCTGGTGGTGATAACTGGTAATGGCCTCCTGCGGGATGAACATGATTCTCCCCTCATTTCCCTGTGCGTTTTTTTACTGTCAGCCTCTCTTGAGTTTGATTTGACCTTGAAGAACAAATGTTTTGTTGAAATGATTTATGACTTATGTTAATTTATATAGTGCCCTTTATGTACATCACAGGCAGGTCTTTATAACAAGTAAGTTTGAAACAATGTAGGTGCCACATGCCAAAAAAATACAACTATTGAAAACAGAAAATTAAATACCCCAAACAATGTTTTAAAACTTCTGAGGGAATTTGATATAAAAAGTTTTTTTGGGGGTGGAGGAGGGTGTTGGATTCCACAGCTTTGGATTGCCAAGAGATGTGTTTCATGCACTCTCAGGCTGAGACAGGAGACTGAGCCCATGGTGGACAACGAAAAGTAAGCTCATAAACTTGGTCAGATGTTGGAGACATGGGCAAAAAAAGTACTTTAAACTCAGTGCTGTAGAAGTAATTCCTGCAGCTCTCTGGATCAGAGACTCAACTCTGCATCCCCTCAGCTTTTGCATCTCATTGCCCTAAAATCACTGGTGGGCCAGAACTTCTCACAAGCTGGCCTATTCTAAGAGAAGAAATAGGGGCAAAATGAGCAGAGCCAGTTCACCTTTCTGACACACAATCAAATCCAACTCCAAAATTGTGCTCTAAGCTTCTTTAAAAGGGGAAAAAGAAAAGTTCCTCACAACACGCAACCCTGATCCTGGCTCCTCTGTGCCTTCCTCAGGGTTTTACTGACTTAAAGTGCTCCAGAAGAATAGAAAAGCCCATAGCTGCACTGACAACACCTATGGAAAGTTAGGTTTTTTTCAGAAAATTGCAAGGAGTGATCACAAGCATAGAAAACATGGAATATAATGAAAAAGAAAAGTAATGCTGAAGTAAAACCAGGCTGTTAGTTAGTGCCCCTTATCATCTCTTTAATCACTGACTAAGCCCTTGTACCCACGATGATTTCATGTGGTTTGAAACAGCAGTAATTAGTCCCCATCCAAAAGAGTACTTAGACTCATACCTTAGCCCTAAGTATCTGAAGATCTCTGCTGAAGTCACCGTGAGGACTGGCACCCTGAGATGCTGCCCACACACTTGCACGCTGGACCGAAGCCTGCATTTCCCTCACCTGGACAGCAAGAGCGCTTTTTTCCTGTGACTGTGGAATTAACTTGGAAATTCGCCCCTACGGAGATGGCCTGCCACTCTGTTTCTGCTCGGGTGAAGCCACTCCAATGTCTCAACTGCAGTTGCAGAGCAGGCCTGATTCTGTACTTGGGAAGTTACCAAGAAATTTGCTCTTGATTTCAATGTTTTCAGGATCAGGCTTCAGCAAGCACAAGAAATCTAGTAAGTATCTGTGTGGCCAGTGTTTTCAGAGGTGCTCAGTATCTTGGACTACAAGATCAGTCTCCTTTTAGAAGCATAGATTTGAAGACAATGGAAATACCATTTTAATATGTTCATTTACATACGCTCAGTCCATACATGCGT
This sequence comes from Rhinoptilus africanus, assembly GCA_013400135.1. Lineage (NCBI taxonomy): Eukaryota > Metazoa > Chordata > Aves > Charadriiformes > Glareolidae > Rhinoptilus > Rhinoptilus africanus. Next base: position 92,409 of record VXBO01014059.1, on the reverse strand, counting down.
ACATATATATAAAAATATAATTATTAATATTTCACCAGATTATGCAAACCTGTTATCTCATCAAAGCGCAAGCCAGTTTTATTTTAATGATGGGAACCTTTGCTTTTCTCTGCAGTTTTCTTTGTTGAACAAAGCCAAGACAACACTTTTATCAGAAATATATGCAGACGTGATCCAAATGACATGGAGCCCTGTTAAGCAGAGAGAGGGACTGTACTCTCAGTTATACCAATGTAACTTCTGTTCAAGACAAAAGACATCCCTCTGATCTTATGTCAGGCAGGCGTACTTCTGAGCAAAAGACATAAAAGACTTGTCAGAACTTGTGCACCTCGGTGGGATTCATATCTCTGTAAGAGGACCCGTTTGAGTCGAAGACGTATGTGTGTACCTTCGTAATGGGAGATATTCTTCTCCCCCTAAGTGCAACGTATGGGTGTGGATGTGACTGCATCACATCTAAAAGTGTAATAAAATGTTTTGCCTGTGAACATGCAATAAAACACTTGCACTTCATTTTATGGGAGGGTATTTGTGCGTAACTTGATTCTTACATTATAACATGTTGCAAATTCAGTATGAATGCTCTCTCACTCCGAAGTGGTAGTCTGCATAGCAGGATGACTCAGGGGATAAGACAAGAGCCTTTTGGTCTTGCAAACACAATCTGAAAACAGGCTTGAGTTCTCTGAAGAAATGCATTGAATAGGTTCAGACCTGAGGCTCACTGGCTTGCACAGCATTCTGCAGGAGCTTGATAGCATCACCTGGGGAAGACCCAGGACCAAGGTCCCAGTGGTCCATGGCTTCCTGGAAGAACAATCTTCCCTTAATTCCACCTCGCAGCTTGTCCCTTAATGTGTAGAATTTATGCAGAACATGTTAAACTTGTAGAAATGGCACCGTCATCTTGCACCTGCTGTCTACCGAAGGGATGGCTAATTTTAAAGAAATGCTGTTTGAAGGCCACATCTCCCTTCACATCCCATTCAGCTGCTCTTTTGTGCTGCACTGCCTGCTCTCCATGCATCGTGCCAGGAAGGAACATGTTGTCTCCAGATGGTCCTGAAAAGGCTCTGAGAGACCCTCTGCTTTTGCTCAGGACAGCTGGAAGTATTTCAGACCAGATAAAAGCTGCCACATGATGGAGTCAGGACTGTCCGTAGAAGGTTGTGAGCAGTGCAGCAGGACAGGGGTGCGATATGAGGGATGATGCGAAAAGGGAGGGGAGTGGTGAGACAGCGTGGACACCTGGTGTAAGTCCTGGGTAGACGGACACATCTTCACACAGGAAAGGAAGTTAATAATATCGCAGTGTTTCAGGTAGCCTCTGGGAGTATGGCAGTTCTTGCTGTACGTATGTATAGAAATGCATGTCTCAGCATTAGCAACAGAATTTCAGAGAGGAGCAAAAAGGGGTTGCTTTTTCCATCTTAAAAATAATTTTGTTATTGCTATGATGGCACACAATGACACTGTTCTCTCAGTATTTAGGTATTGAATTCCCCTTTTTCAGTGGGGACTTAGACTTGAGTGACCTGTGGTCCCACCATCTATGTACTGAGCCCTCTTTGTTATTTGTGCTTTTTGGAGAGATTATGCTCCCATGATTTATATAAAGAGTCTGCCTTCTTAGAGGGGATTTCATATGACCCCATGATCCCATTATTTAAGTATTAAGATCGCCCTTGTTAGAGGTTACTTTAACCACCATTTACGCACTCAGCTCCACAGAATAGGGTTTTCCCCACCAGTGTCAACAAAGTTAGCTTTTGTTCGAGTGCTCTTCCTTTGTGCAATTAAATCACACTTCAGAGGCAACACTCCTATTTTTTATAGCGTGCTCTCAGGCCTCCCATGCCAGTGGCATGTTAAGCAATGCTCAGACACAAGAGTGGGGGTGACTGCAGGTTGTGCAGCCGTGTCTGTAGCTGTGAATCCCACCAGTCAGGACGAGAGGGCAAGGGGACAGGACTGGGCACAAAATGATGATCTCATCCTAAATGACTGTGGTGATGTCCTTAAATTACACACGCTCGGGCAAAAATCAAAATCATGACCACTGAAAACTGGTATGATGAAAAGAATTAGCTTTGAAATGAGTGCATCCTTCTCGTACCTTGCCTTTTTATCTCAAGCATTTCACATTTGTGAACTCTATACGCTTTGTATGCAGTTATGCTAGTAGTATAAAATAAAAAGCTTTGATTTAGGGTGTTCAGGCAAATGACGGTTAATATAAGTTTAACGGAATAAATACTAGGGCAGTTTTAACTATGTGTGGAGACAGGTTCTTGTAGATTTCACAGATCAGAAAGAAAATCCAGAAAGAAAAAAGCATAGCGAGAAATAAAGCTTTTTAGGAGACCTTTACTGCATGGACCAAAGCACTTCAATTCCACAAACAAGAAATGGAAGGAGAAAGGTAACTAGGAATAAAAAACCAATAATGTCAATATTTAAGACTTGTCATGAAAAAGACGATCTAGACACAAAGTATGACAATGTGAAAAAGCAATAAGGGAAGTAAAGGCATAAGGAAATAAATGTGTCTATTAAATACCTGTCTTTCCATTATAGAACTGTATAGATTCATCACAAAAGAAAAAGAGGCCTATGAATGCTATAGGAATTTCAGTGTTTAGAGACGGCAAAAATTCTAATGGAGACATAGCTAGTGACGTTTGAAATAAATCATTCCACGAGACACTTCCTAAGCAGCGGAAGGAGGCACATGCTGCTCACACGAATACTGCAGAGCAATTTACCTACAGAGGCTATTAAAAATCACCTGCTCCAGAGGAAGATATATCTGAGGTTAACTTTGGCATATCGGCTTTATATTTAAGAAATGCTTAAGAGATTTTAGTGTATCAGGATAATTTCAGCTAACTGAGAAGATGTTGACTTTGTGCCAGGATTCATGAAAGCAAAGAGGTAATTATAACAAAAAATAATGAGGGGTTCTCTCGTCTGACAGAAAATTTAGGAAAAAAACGGAGAACAGGAAGTGGCATTCATCAATTAAAGAAGCAGATTCGAGAGTGTAAGTTTTTTCTAATCTATTTGCAATTTCATGTTTTAAATTGTTTTAGATTGATGACTTTATTTTTTTAAAAATAAAATATTTTGAAGAAATTGCTTTATTTGACCCCAAAAGAAATATTTTATTTGGTATTGAAGTACAAAATGTTCTTACTATAAAGCTGAAGCAAATTTGAAATGAAATATTACATGCAGAAAGATTCAAATATTCCATTTTTAAAATGTCAACCCAATACTTTTCAACTCTCTTTTTCAGATTCTCCTTGCACCCTTACATATTTAGATACACTTGTTTTCAGCTGAAATAATTTGAGAAACTTAATATGATTTCAGAAAATATATTGGTGTGTTTCAGTTTGCATTTTTCAGTGGGAAAAAGAAGGTTTAAAGAAACTTTTTAGTAACTGTAATAAGGAAATAACAGCTGAGGAAATATTGCCAATCAAGATGGTTTAAAGAAAAATAAACCATGTTAAACAAATGGGTTTCATTGTCTGATGATGGCTTATTGATAAAAGGCACTGTATAGATGTAAAACATTTCCTGAATGCTACTTGGTTTAATATCAAAGCATCTATCTATGTGGATTGCAAAATACAGAATCTGTGAAGCAGTTCTGGAGTAGGTGAAGAACTGAATAATTGGCAGATCCTAAAATAGCATTTTCAGTGGGAAATCACATGCTAATGCAAACGTTTACAACAGAAATCCGTGCAAATTAGTACTGGTGATGATGCTTGTGCGTATTTCTGTTGGTAATCTAGAGGGGAATGTAAATTACTACTGCAAATGTCTTAGTGACATAAGACCCAGTACAGTGGTACATGACGGTGAGGGCTGGGCAGATGTACAAAATTATATGGACTCGACATACAAAGAGCATGTGTTTTAATATAGGCAAACCCCAGAAATCTGTGTGTAGGACTGAGGAAGACAAGAGTCTGGGGCTTGGGATGGCAGTGCCTCTGACTGGGACTCATGGGCAAGGAGTTGCATTAGAGTTCCTGCTGCAGTGCTGTAGCTAAAACAAGCCCTAAATGTAAAAAGAAAGGAGCAACCAGTGGAAATATGAATATAATTTTACATTTGTACATAGCTGCAGGGACACAGATGTTGGAACATAAAGTACAGTTCTGGGAGTCCCATATTTATAAAAAGATGTTGAAAAACTGAAGAAGATGCAAAAAATGAGCCAGGAAAAATATTCCAATGCTGAAAAAAAAAAATCTGATCTGCACAGTGCAAAACCTAAAGACCAGATCAAAAAGAGGAAGAATAGGTAACTTGAATGCCACACTACTCTGGGACTAAAGTGGAGATAGCTACTGTGATGAGCAATGGAGAGTAAAAATGAAACAAACTCACAAGACAAATAAAGTATGTGTTTTGGAAAGCCAAAGTAACTTAAGCTATTGGCTCCAAAGTATTCACCTCAAGACTAGATGTCTGTAGAGGTTCAGAGAATTCAGAGAAACTCCAGGTAGACAACGTGATATGGAAGTAACTTGATTTTAGGAAAAAACCAAACAAACAAACAATCAAACAAACAAAACCATGGCAAATTTTATCCTGTGAAATTGGTCCTGATGATCTAATAGGCTTTCTGGGCACATCTGTACGACTCTCTGGATCTCTTATCTCTATGGATAACACTTCGTGGAGCAGACTCAAGTTTTCTTGCACATCCAATATACCTTTTTGGCAAAGAACTGAGAGGACAGATAGTTGTGTAGCTCTTGCCAAAGCTAACAAGAAGCGTATCCTAGGCAAGACAAAGCCCTGCTTGCAGAGAAATTTAAGCCAAAGCAATGTATAACTGCAAGCAAACAGTGAAGTCATAAACACCCTGGAGCCCATTTTGCCTTCGGTTCTTCACCACTGTTGCATGGTTTTAAACGAGGGTTGAATTTGTTCAGGGCTGCTGTTGCTCTCCATATGCACAACTGGTGCCTTGGCATTTCTAATGCTCCATGGTATTGGGGAGATAAAAGTTATGTGGTACTCTTATCCCCCTTCTATAATGAAACCATTATCCCTAAGAGCTCATTTAAAACTCTGTCTCTGTGGGATCCTCTCCACCAATTCCTAAAGGCTGTAGTCAGTGTGTTTGAAACGGACCCAGCAACAACCTCACACAAACTGAATTTGTGTCCATGGTGGTTTGCTGTACCCAGAGCTCCTGGCACAATTTGAGTTACTGTCTTCAGAGAGGCCGGAGCCTTCGAAAGGTTTTCTTTCTTACCCCTACAATTACTAACTTGGAACCCTGAACACAGTTTAAAGAAACTGACAACACAGAAAAGGATGTGAGGATCATGTCTAAAATGATATAGAATTTGACCCTCAAAAATCTTTATTTGTTAGAGTGTTGGAATTTTCCTTTTCTTAAGAAAACAGCCAACACTAATTTCTTTTTTAAAGTCAAAATATCCTGGAAAGCATCAATTATGTGCTTTAATTACAAAATGTTGTTGACTGTACAGACACCTGTGCACAGTGCGCCATCCTTTTACTCGGCTAACATGAAAACTCAGATAAGCCGCTCTGTTAAAGTCAATCGGAAAACTTGCCTGGAGAGGGTAAAGTTTGCAGGATCAGATCCTCTGCAGCGAGTTGCTTTGTTTCCAGAGATATTTTGTGCTTCACTAAGTAAAAAACTCATCATATTTCAAAGTGAAATTTTGCAGGCCATTGATCTAGAATGTGAGCTGGTTCCTTTGGGTATTTTAGAAAATCAGAAACAACATATTTATTTAATTTAGAAAAATTACTTCCGTCCAAGACTGTTTCTCAAGAAACATTCATGACAGCCTAAAACTTGCAAACTCGCTACATATACGTGCCAGGCATAGCACAAAGATAAATAGCTCAATATTTTGTGATACGAAATCTCCCTTAACAAGTATTTCATATTGGATTGTAACAGATCTTAAAAGACCTTCCAATGTCCTGGAAAAATAAGCCCAGTTTTAAAGGGCTAGTAAATACATATCTTCACATGGTAGTTAGCAAATGTTTCAATAAACTGTTAAAGATTCCTTCTAACAATTTTCATACTTTGTCCCGGAATGATTAATCATGTTGCCTTTTTTTTTAAGGTTCATATTAAAATAATAAGAAGAAATAAACTTTTCAGAATAGTAAAGCATTGTGATTCTTATGCCAGTAGGAAAAGCCAAAGACATTAAAAATTAAAGATGACATCTCCAATCTAGCTTTTGGCCCCAGCTAAATAATTTTCATGCTTCTGGCCTCTCTTGGTCCCCTGAGGAAAATGGATGAAACCCTTCTCCCAAAAGCTGAGGGTACACCTGGCCTAAATTCTTCCAGACAACATACTTAAAGAGCAGAAACCCAGGTCTCTAAGTTATGCTTAGTTATTGAATGGCAGCTGAAAGGCTGAGGGAGTTGGGTCTCTTTAGCCTGGAAAAAAGACGGTGGAGGGGGGACCTTATCAATACTTATAAATACCTAAAGAGTGGGTGTCAGGAGGATGGGGCCAGGCTCTTTTCAGTGGTGCCCAGTGACAGGACAAGAGGGAATGGGCACAAACTTGAGCACAGGAACTTCCACCTAAACATGAGGAGGAACTTCTTTCCCTTGAGGGTGGCAGAGCACTGGAACAGGTGGTGGAGTCTCCGTCTCTGGAGACATTCAAAACCCGCCTGGATGGGTTCCTGTGCAACCTGCTCTAAGGTGTCCCTGCTCTGGCAGGGGGGTTGGACTAGATGATCTCCATAGGTCCCTTCCAACCCTATGATTCTGTGATTCTGTGGTCTGTTTGTGTTGTTACAGAGGGCAGGGTACACTTTGCAGAAATAATTAAGTGAATTACGGTCAAAGTGTTAGTCTGAAAAGAAAAAAAGAGTGGTCCTGTTACTGCCTGCTTTAAAGGACTTTAACAGAAGTTTCTCTTCTGTGCTTCTTTATTTCATCTTTTATGCTTTTTAAGTATATCCCCAACTTTCAATTTAATAAAGGTTGGGTTTTTTCTCTAAAAAATAAAAAAAATCTTTTGTAACAAACCCCTCTGAATATTGATTCTGTGGGGTTTTTATTGTTTTGTTTTGGTTTTTTCTCCTGAAAAAGATAAGGATAGAAAAAAACAGGCAGAAAATACCCAGGTGGAAACACAATTTTGTATTGGTCATAAAGCCCATTTCCTCCCTCCTTGGGAACATATAATCAAAGACACATTTTGCCCTGAACCAGGCATCCTGCACCAAACAACAAAAAAATGGTGATTCTTCACCAGAATATTTTTGTAGTTTTCAAGGTGTCATGGCTCAGAGACTTTCTGTGTTGGGGTTGGTGTCTTTGTATGTAGTAGTCATAAGATTTGTCCCTTGAACTTTTAGCGTCTTCTTGTGTGAAGGACATCCTTAGGTTAAACACACAAAAGGGATTCCTTTTGCTTGCTTTCAGCCTGACCTCCGCTAGATGCATCTGACTCCCTGTTGCCCTTCCTCCTCCTGGTGCTTGCCCTGGGTAAGAGTGAAAGAGGGAGTCCTTACCTTCTCCACTTCTGTCATTGAGAGAGTCAGCATTTCAATTCAAAACTCATAGGTTTTCAAAGTGTAGACCAGAATGGAATAATTTATGGTCAGTTCAATAAAGCTAAAATTAAATTTTATATTTACAAATAAGTGGCAAAGTTTCAGTAAGATGCTTGTGAAACTTTTCCATTTTGTCAAATCTAACAGCGTATCTTATAGAAAACCTGTTTGCTGGAAAATTTTCAAGCTTCTCTTAGTGTTATGCTGCATTTTTGGCTCAAGAAGCTCAGTAAGGGCTCTTTATTTTTGTTTTCATACGGGGTGTCAAAATCAGAAATCTCACTGACATAAAGGAAAATACTGGGTCCAGGGCATTCATTGTTATAAAGACTATTAACCAAATTTCCACACTGCAGTCACAACCACATATTCATGTAAACTAAGTAAATAAAATACAGATTTCAAGCAAAGAAGGGCAGAATTTTTGGCTAATGCACACAAGACAATATCTTTTCTGGAGTTTGACTTTTATCAGTTCAGCTTGTTCAGCATTGACTAAAGATATTTTGGATACTTAACTATCTGCTAATAAAAGAAAGTTTGCTCAGAAATGAGAGAAGCCAGAGGTCTGCCAGAGATTTTTGCCATCTCTCTTACGGAGCAGTCTCAAGAAAGAAATAGCAAAAAGACAATTTTGGCAAAATTTCGTATCTGTAATCTGCCTAAGCCCCACTTCAGGTGCCTAACTCCTCCAGAATACTATCAGGTTGCTCAGGCATGTTTTCCCCTTCATAAATCCATGCTGACTACTCCCAGTTGCTACCTTGTCCTTAATATGTTTGGAAATGGCTTCCAGGAGGATTTGTTCTATCACTTTCCCAGTGACTGGGTTGAGGCTGACTGGCTTCTAGTTCCTTGTATTTTCCTTCATGCCCTTCTTGAAGATAAGAGCAACATTTCCAGTCCTAAGGAGCCTCCTTTGATCCTCATGACTTTTCGAAGATCACGAGGAGTGGCCTTGCAATGACATCTGGCAGCTCTCTCATCACTCATCTTGCCAGATCCCATGGGTTTGGGTACATTTAGTTTGTTTAAATGTTCCCTCCACCAAGGGAAGTTCTTCCTTCCTCCAGACTTCTCCACTGGTCTCAGGGGCCTGGGATTCCTGAGGGTAGGTCTTACCAGTAAAGACAAGGAGTACCTTGATCTTCTCCCATGTCCTTTGTCACCATCTCTCCTGCCTCATCCAGCACTGGGCCCACATTTTTCCTAGCCTTCCTTTTGCTGTTGATAGGCTTATGCTGTTAATACCTGTGGAAAACTTTCCTCATCACCCTTCAGATCAGTTCTGGCTTTCCTAACCCTGGTCTTTCATGCCAGACAATGTCTCTGTATTCCTCCTGGGCCACCTGTCTCTGCTTCTACTTCTTTAATTCAAGTTTAAAGTTTATTCTTCAAGCTTCTTTTAAACATTATAGGAAAATATTGTAGAGAGGAAAGAACGAGTCTGACAAGCTTATGGTAGCTCACATTGTTGAAGAGGCGAGTGGTCTGCACTTCCTGAGTGTTGATGGCTCCTGTCTTTTACCTTTTTGTCCAGCTGAGGATTGACAAAGATATAAAAAAACCTGAGGCCTGATTTTAGTCCAACAATGTAATTCAAAGACATTTCTATATGCAGGCTTGGAGACCACAAGGACTCCAAAGTTTCACTAAAGCAATGACCTGAGCTGAGCGAATACATGTGTGATGTCAAACACAAGATCACGAAACCTTGGAATCTTCTATATGGATATGAACTGAGAATTATGGACTATTCCTAAAAAGTCTGGCATTAAAAGCGACATCCATTATTGTGATTTTAGCTCATGAATATGGCAAGAATTGTTCATAACACATATTATTAGATATGTAAGTTAATCATGGGGAAAACTGAGCCCCATGTGAGAATACTGAATATTGGTTTGTTCTCCTTGAAGCTGCTGGATAAAGAAGGGAAATAAAGAGGATAAACTGAGAATTTTGTTTCACTTAAAAGTGTTGGGGTTTTTTTAGAATCCTTATTCCAGTGCATTGAAAAACCAATCCTTTTCAGAAGTATTCTGAGTGAGAGACAGTTTTTACTACCTTCTTAAACACACACTGGAATAGCTGATGATTTCTTAAAGCACAAAATGTACAGACACTGCTTAAATCCCTGTTCTCAGGGTTCGGGGCCAGGACTTGAGCCGAGTCTCTGAAACTCCAACAGAGCAGCTGCACCAGGAGGTGATCCTGTGGGCTTTGTCCCCTTTCTCTTCGGAGGAGAGCTCGGTCAGGAGCTTCTGAACAGAAGTCTTGCTGAAAAGAACTCAGCTGTAAGAAAGGTTTTAGTTTCAGCAAATAGGCATTTTCCAGTTTGAAACCTGTGCTGTGGACGAAAGTTCCAGCCTTACTCCAAGGCTGGGTTTCTTCATAGCCTGGAGGTGTTCAGGAAGGTGAAAGGTGCTACACGGGATGAACTCAAGCCAGGGCTTTTTTCGTAGTCATCCAGAATTGCCCAGAGCTCATCTGTGTCTCAACACAGTGGTTTGGGGAAGACCGTGTCTCCTTCGGTTGTTGTCCTGTCCTGAAGGCTTGGGGAAAAGAAGGACAGGAACATGGGAGTGTAGCATGGTGAAACTTCTGCAGAAGAAGGGCTACCTGTCCAAAGAATTAAGTGAAAGCTGGCTTTTCTGCAGAAGTTCAGGCCTGGACATGTGCATGCTGATGGAACAGCAAATTCCTATTTTGCAGTTACGTCTAGAAAGAGAAATGTTTTCCATTTGCTGCCTCCCCTCCCACTTGCCCAGCCTGGGATAAGGGTCTTATTCAGTTCAGCCTGAGAGATGGAGGGATAATAGGAGTTTCACAGATGAAAAGAAAGAGACGGGAGTGTGAGGAGAAAGGGGGAAGGGGGGGAGGAGGTAGAAATCCTGGCACAAATATGTAAGAATTCAAAGTGTTGCAAAACTAGGGTCTTGTAGGAATGAAAGCCTCGTGCAGTGGAAATACAGGCTCCGGGATCATTATTTCTGCTGCCTGCGAAGCTAGGAGGTGAAAAGAGGGAAATGATAAGCGAAGAAGAGTTATGAGCAGCGAAGACAGAGGCAGTCCAGGCGCTGGTACACGCACATGCACCGGGCAGTTGGCCTGGGCCCATCGCTGAGCCAGGACCCTGGCCAATTTTCCTTTTTTTTTTCCCTTCTTGGAAGAAAAGGAGCAGGGTTAAGCTGACCGGGGAAAGCAAAGCTACCATAGCCTTTTGTGGCCTGTAAAGCTGAGTACAGACTGTCATTGTCAGGCTGTGTAACACAGTCCACTTTTGTTGTTTATTTGCAGCCGCGGGTGAAGGAACTGCTCTAAATTATGTTGGGTGACGGGGAGGCAGGAGAAGGGCTGTCGTGGGAGGAGGCTCCGCTGTCTTCCTGAACTTTCACTTTTGATTTTCAGCTGAGCTGGAAACACGATTCCTTATTGGTTTTTTTTTTGTTGTTGTTTTAATTTTTTTTTAATGCCTGGATCCAAGGCCAGATCTTCAGCTGGGATAAATCAGTTCTGCTTCCCTCTAGCCAAGGAAGGTAGGAGGATGCACAGTGGTCCAGGATACGACCCGCCTTGTTAAGAGACCGAAGTGCTTCTTTTCCCTGGTAAAAATCAGACCACCACATTCATGTGCTCAATCATCAAGTACGTGAACATTTTTCAAAAGCACAACTTCCCAATGACCCAGAGTGCCTTTAAATAAAGAAATGCTATTGGGCCTCGGTAGTGTGAAAGGAGCGGTTGAAATCCCTGTCTTGCCCAGCTGTTAAACCTGTGTTTGATTTCTGAAAAACCTATAGAGAAAAAGGGTTAAAGGATACCATACAAGAAGTAGAAGAAATAAATTGAATGCACATGTGCAATCATTATTCATACTAACGTTCCCTGTATTACTTCATAACACAGCTGTATACACAGAAAAACAGTCCAGTTTGGTTTCTTCCTATTTGAATCTTATTAATTTCTGTTTAATGGAACACAAATGTTTGCGCTCTTCATTTTGACGAATGCAGCCTCGTAGTGTATTTGTTAAGCATTAGCTAGCGCAGTTGTGACCATCTAATACAAATGTCTCTGGGCCTTTCATGGCTCCTGACAGGACATCTTTTGAGCATGACAGTTGCCATGGGGACGGGTGCAATGCCTATTTGGAAGGAAAATTGGGAGCAATGCTCATTACGTCAAAAACTACATCGGCGAGGGGNNNCACATGGCGCGTGGGGGGGGGGGGAAGGAGAATGTTTGCTTCTTGTGCTGACACTTAGCTGCTTGTTTTACCCGCCACCCACACACTTCCATCAAACAATATCTCTTTCAAACGCAGAAGTCAAAGTTTGCATCTCCTATCGTTCCAGCTGGAACAGGCAGGGGCTGTGTGAAATGAATATCATCGCGCGCAGGGCCAGGGCACCGCCTGGCTGGCTCTATCTGTCACTTCATAACACAGCAACACTGAGCCCTCTCAGCTTTTCCCCGGCTCTTGCCCTCGGCTGAACGCTTCGGGGCACCGCAGGGACACCGGGGTGGCGCGGGGAGGGGGCAGCTGGATAAACCTAACCCGCTTGCTCAAAAAACAGCAGATTTGTTGTGGGTTTACACTGGTGAGAGGAGGATCGGCGTCTGTGCATATCACAATTTCCACAGATAGGGAAGGTGGCAATAACAAGCACAAAGGCTTTTGCGTCCTCCCTGTCCCCGTAGAACGCTGTGAGAAGTCAAGGGCAAAACCCCCCTCTTTGTAGAAAACAAGTCCTAGAGCCTTCTGTTTTGCTCTGTCGTTTGCCATATATTCCCCTGAAGTCTGCACATTTCTTTCATTACAAATTAGCCATTGCTATATTTTTCACTGAGTTCTTCTGTTGACTTAGACTTCCACAAACCCGCAAATCCACACACACACACAAAAAATCCCAACTCCCCCCCCAAAAATGGATACCAGCCAAACAGTCGAAGGAAAAGACGCAGCAGACTCATCACGAGGCCCAGGTTTAGGGGGGTGGGAGGGAGTTTGTAAGGCGCTCAAACGTCCAGTTTCGGGTGCTGGGGCAACATATGAAATTTTCTGAGCGAAATACAGGAGGTGGCCACAACACCTTGCCGACAGCCCGTGATGCCTACGCTGAACAGTCAGGCCCAGCCGGGTGCTTGGTCCCTGAGATACCTGGATCCTGAATGACTGCCCTTAGAGTCCTGCTTTGCTTTCCGTGTTTTACAGGGACCAGGTGCCCACAGCAGCCCTCAGGGGTTCGCGTTTCCCCTGCCCTTAGGATCATCCAGGCGATCCAGAACCTGTTGAGTCCACGTGCTAGACGTCTTGGAAATACGACAACTTCCCCAGCATCTGGATGAATACAAATTATCTCACATATGGAAAGGGAACAGGGTGGTNTTTACGTGCTGTCAGAGCGTTTTTTCATTCTCTTCACTGTAAGGTTGCGGACGTGAAATGTGGTGCAGAGAAAGAGGCAGTTTTGACACACTCGCAAGTTTCCTGGCCTCCATCAGTCTGTGGTGTTTTTCGCTGGGGCCTCTTTGCACCAGAAAGGCTCCTCCACCGGCTCCCTCTAACACACTGCCCTGTCTGCAGGCAGCAATTTATTTCTAAGGTTTTGTTTAAATGAAAAAAACCCCAACACTCAACATCCCCCTCCTAGAAATAAATACCATTTTGTGCAGCTGTAACAATTCTCCCTCCCCCCCACTCAGTCATGCATTGACAGCTGCCTTTAGACTTGAACTTTCTCCTCTCCTGCACAGCCTGCTACCACTTGAACCGCTGGACTAATATCATCATCTAGCAGCAGCAGCAGATGTTATCTTGTCCGGGGAGAGAGGTTTCCAGGTCTGAATGCCAGAGCAGCAGTGGGGGCTCACACATTCCCCATGGAGTCACAACCCCCAAGGAGCCCTGCGGCTGATTTTGCATAAGGGTGACAAGGGCAGTGTCGGGGAGTGCCCAGACATTGGTGCTCTCCTCCCTCCCCTCCTCCTTTTCTTCTTATGGCATTCATCAAAGCCAGGAGGCCACCTCTGAAAGGTGCAGGAGCCCCAGCGGGCTCTCTGACCCTCCCTCACCTTGCCCACCACTCGATCACCACTTTCGCAGGGCTCATTTAGTCCCATTAGATGAATCTTTTTCTTCATTAAAGCGACATGTGTGAAAGACCAGCTTCTCTTAGCTTTTCTGCCCATCTGGGTGCTACCCTCCAGATTAAGACATCACAAACTTTTGAAGTAGATGATTATGTTTGCCTAAATACTGATGTGTTTTCCACTGGTTCACTGCTACACTGAAATAAGCAATGAATTCAATATTTATGATTATAAAATAATAATAACAATACATATTTTCTTTCTAAAACAGTTTCCCTTTCAGAAGATAGAGCTAAAAAGAATTATGACACATGAAAAACTAGCTTTGCAGCAAGTTTCAGAGTTAACCTGTGGTATGCGTTTGCCTATGGCAAACATGAGGCAATTTGAATTAATTTAGTCATCCCTGCCTAGTCACATCTTCCATCATCATAATTTATCTGGCTATCTGATCATTTTGTTTAGTTCAAACTTTACGTCCAATTCCTTCTCCACATTTATGCATGCAACGGCATGCACATCTCTCTAAGGTTTATTGGGAATTGCAAGTCAGTCTCTGAAGGGAGAGCTCTAGAGCAAAGGTCTATATGAACAAAATTTGCATGAAAACTACTCTGTAGAGGAGCATTCTATAACAGACCAGTGTGAATTTATTCCCAGTCTTGCTTTTTGTACTACCTGAAAGTGAAGATTTAGTAAAAAATCTCAACATAGTTTAAAAGAACTAGATTTTCATGGTAACTGATAAAAAGTTATTGTTTTATCACTTTTCAACTAAAAAAAATATTTTAAGAATTTTCTGAATTTGGTTATACAGTTTTCAGGGAATTCAATGTTTAATGTTTAATTTTATTATTTTTACACAATTTCATGGCATTTATGCCGGCATCAAAAATCACAAGCAAGAGACTTTATGAAATAGAAAAGAAGATCAAACTTTTAGACATGCTAAATAGCACTTGTGTCTCTATGATTTTTAAAGCTAATTGAAATAATAGAATACTTCAATTAAGTAATTACATGCTATCACTAATTACACATTGTGAAATACTGTAAATAATGAGTATAAAAATGAAAAACACATTACATTAACAAAAAGAAAATAATTAAAAGACATTCTGAAATGAACTTTTGCAAATCATCAGATGTTTCCAGTTTCCACTTCATGGAAAATTTCAGCTGCATTTGGTTATGTTCTAAGTCTCTGACAGGCTCAATAGATGTTAGAGATCTCAGAGAAGGAAAATATATGTCATTTCGAAAGACTACTATTACAATTAAGTCTGCTGTCTCACAGAGACTCTATTAAGCAGAGAATAAACACCGTCCTAAGTGTTTATTAGGAAGAAACTCTGCTTTCCAAACACTTGAGATAACTGATTTTTGTTCTATGGCAACCAGGTTTCAAAAGAAAGATGTTTCATTGTTCACTGGTACAAGCCTCCCACGCGCTTTTGCTTTCTCCTGCTTGCAATACTTCACAGAGCTGCACTTTGCACACAAAGATCCAAAATCAGGCCTGGCACAAACAACCACCGATGACCAAGATGGTCTATAGGGGCGTTTAGACATGTGTCTGCTTTCCTGCCCAGGGTCCAGTCTTCCATGGAACTGCTGTCTCTAACATCCCAAACTAAAGGAGATTGGATGACCCCGTGTTGGGCTTCAGCTCACCTGACATGGTGTCCTCATGGAGGAGACCTCTGTGTCTGAGGGAGTCATGGTCAGCTCCTGTTAGTCATGGGAGACAAGCAGGCTCTTCAGAGTATGTCTTATCTGGCCTGCTTCAGACGCCTGCTTCCCAAGAAGGAGAATTGCGCAGCCATGGGGCTTCTCTCCTGTGACCACACGGGGAGCCTGCACAACTACCATAAATGCAAAGGTCTGCCCCCTGCTCAAGCCCATCACACCCAACGTGCTTAGCAATAATTTGATTTAACAGAGGACCTTAGTGACCAATTCCCTTGGCCATTATTGGAAAATGGAAACTACGTTCCCAGCCAAAAATTCTCCTTAGACCTTAAACAGTCTTTAATGGTGCCGTGTCATGAGGCACTCACTCAACCAACATGTCTTCTGGGTCGTACTGTATTTTACATAGCCAGAGGATGCTCCAAATACAGCATTTTCCTTGGGACTGCGAGGGCAGCTGTTTTTCTACAGCCTCATTGTGGTACTCAGAGGGCAAATTGCTCCTATCTACTGGAAACAGCAGTATTTCTACCATTAGAATGAAAAGAATAATTTGTATGGAGTTAGATTTCCATTTTTGCAGACAGTTGGGGGTTTCTTACATGTTCTAATTTGCCCGGCAATAATATAATTGTGCAGAGGAGCAGCTTCCTTTGAGACAACAGTACCGAGAACACAAACAGACTTAGCGTGTCTCAGCCAGGGCCATCAGTCACCTCTATCTTTCTTTTCAAACTCCGTGAACAGTCTTTGTGGCCAGGCAGAGGGATGGAAAAGCAGGGGTGTCTTGCTATCTCAAGTAGAAAACAGAAATTTAAGGAAAGGTAAGAGAGATTCAGATCTAAGAGATATTAGAAGAGGATAAATGTTTGCTTTCCCTGACTTTTCTGGGTCTTGCTGAAGGCAGCAACCCCATAAAAACTAGTCAGCTGAAAGGCTTGTTATGTAAGTGCAGGGTTACGGTTAGATTTCCTCTTCATGCTGATGCAAGAATAGCCCTCATTACAAAGAACATGGATGTCTGGTACAGCTCAAGCGCATTAGTGCCAGAGTTCCTACAGTGTGCTCCTACTGCCATGGCCCCTTGCTTCATGATGCTCATTTAAAATAAAATCACTGGCTGGTGATGAACAACATACAGACACACATACAAAAAAAGAAAAAAAGAAAAAAGAGAACAGTTATGGTCTGATATGTCTGCTAGGTCTGCAACACTGGTAAATGAAAAAGACCATTGTTTTCTCTGTTTTAGCTGGGAAGATTGCCATCAGAGACTGAGAACTAAGGTTGCATCCAGACAACATAGCACAGGTTGTCCAGCTAACCACAAGATATCATTATCCAGATATCCTTGAAGGAAAGAAGTGGGAGAAGATGTGTCTGGGGGTGACACATCTGTGAAGTTTCCCTTCCCTGAGTCAAATGGCTGAATCACTTAAGCAGGATGATGCTCTTGACGTGCCCTTGGAATAGCCTCTTCCTGGTTTGGCCACTTTCCCTTCTCCTTCTGCAGCTCTCTCTTCCAACACCAGCGTTATTAAGTGTAATTATCTTCCTTTTCCACAACTGAAGCCTGGATTTATGCATCTTTGTGTATTCTGCTACTTCAATCCATTTTCTGGCCTACAAGCCACTTGTACCAACGTTGGCATTCCCAGTTAAAGCTGTTCAACCATTTAACTCACTTTGCAAGCCTGAGGCTGGTGTCCCAGTTACCCGTTACCAAGATAGCACAGTGTAAATCAACTCCTCCATCCCTTCTAGGAAATGGAAGTCCAAAATCAAATTTCTTATTCCCTTTTTCCTTTTACTCTATCAAGATCCTTCCTTTTTTTGTGCTGCTCTCTTCTCATCCCCTTCTCTTTCCTACATGTCCTTTGTGAATCCAAAGCCCTCTCTCTTCCCCAAGGTGAGGTTCCCAGGCATTTCCTCACAACCACACAGGGATTCAACTAACACTCCTCCTCAACTAACACTCAAACTCAAGCCATAAATGCTGGAACCACTCAAACCAGCAGAAAACAATTCCTGCTTCATGTCTTCTCAGGGCTACATCCTAGGCTTTGCAACCCCAGTATTCCAGGAAAACTTCACACAGTATCTTCACAGAGTTTCACGGGGCTCATGCTTCTTCATTCTTATCAAGGGCCATCTGTGTTTTGTCACTCAGCATACAAACCCTTCTTAGGTTGTCTCCTCTCCTCTGTATTGTGAGCTGATGGTTTCAAGTTTCGTCCACAAATAAAACATCATGGAATTGCTGTCTTACTAGTCTCTCCTAACAAAGAAGGAAGGAAAGAAATCAATTTTTATACAATTTCTCCTCCAAAAAATGGTACTATGTTTCAGGAGATGAAACAGAAAAAGCAGAGTTTGGTCCCACCTTCGCCCAACAGGATGAATTTCCTTTGCATTTTTTCTGGTCCGGTACAGAGTTCATGTACTTAGCATTGATTTTGCATCCCTGCTCGTGCTCCTCAATGAATGTGGCCTAAAAACCTCCATCAAAGATACAGATACTGGCAACAATCTTGAGCTTGATTCCCTCCGTGTTCTATATTAAGCAATTACTTTGAATGCATGGGAAAACATTTCTATATTGAGCTCTCTTTCCTCATTCTTGGAAGAGGAATGTTGTATAGTTACTGAAGAAGCTTATGCCATATGGTCCCACCTACATGATCTTCCTTCCTGTTTTCACAGTATATTTTGCGCTATTTAGCCACTTTTTTTTGTTTTGCTGTTGATGTACCCACAGTGATGCAACAACAGCTAGTTTCTTGCCGTTCAGCTGCAGAAGAGTTGCGACACTAACAATTCTGTGTCTGTGTGTGACTGAGTCTAACAGAGGGATGGTCATTTTTTCCTTAAATTGTTCTTTCCAGTTCCATCATCTGTCTCATCTCCTGTTTTAATATTGTTAACACTGTTCTTGTAACAACAGCCAGAGGCATTGGCCTCCAGATACACAAAGCATTGAAATACATTTTTTTTCCTTCTCCTTTTCACTATCTATTAAGGTCACAGCAAGATCTACTTCACTTTCTTCTCTGCTTTCCCCCTATATTAAATGCAAATATGTTTTTATATTGCTGAGTGGAAATGTTGTTAAGTGAGAAAGACGAGTCTGCAAAATTCAGAGAGTGCCAAATGCCCTGTGCAGAATTAATTTGCCTCCCCCCCCGCCCCCCCGTCTGCCAGTGCCCACAATAGCTCACAGCTTTTTTTCCATCACAGTCAGAGGAGGCAGAAGAAAAAAAAACACAATGCAGTGACAGGAAAATATGAAAATTGAATTAAAAAAATCACAAATGTGGAAAAATAATAGAAGTCATCATCAACCACTAGACAAGAGACTCTATGAGCTACAACTCTGTTATCCAGCTGAGGGTCATGTCCTGAAATGTCTATAGTACATCCTGAAAATTTCCTGAGCTATTAGAAACTTAAATTATTCAGTCTTCAGGCCTGATTAAAGAAAAGATTAATCACTTACTGTAGAATGTTTTGTATTATACCTGCTGTGGGAAGACTTCTCCATGATTTATGAAGTCCAGTATCACAACTCCTCTGTGAAGCAAATATTATTCCTGTTGTATGGAAAAATGCATTTAGATACGCAGAAAGTCAGACTATTTTAAAATACTTTTTAACTGTAAGTTATACCCTAATTAAATGGAAATACATTTAATTAAAAAGAGGTAAGGAATTTCCTACAGTTTCATGTAGTAGTCCTCATTTTCTCTCCATTTCTGCTTTCTATTTTGGGTTTTGTGTTACTTTTTACATATTATAGATACAAATGAAAAAATAGAGAGGTATCTGTCACTTACTTCACAGCATATAAATTCATCATGTTCAGCTACACATTAAGGAGGTTGACTGTGAAGTTATCTTTTTTATTTCCCTATTTTAGGTAATCATCTACTGGGTTCTAGATTTAGAAAAAATAAACACAACAGAAAAACAAACCAAAACCCAAAACCCTAGAAACTTTATTCCTTTTAAATTTTAAAGCATAGAGCCTTTCAGATTTATACATCACTAAGATGATACGCAAACAACAATCAACAGACTTCTACAAGTCTATTTCCAAAGTGAAAAAGGTAATTTTATTGCCATGACTACCATTACTGCCATGACTACTATTCATTAAAATTTGGTCAGGAAAATAATAGAGGATTCCTTGTCCCTGCTTGTAGTAACATTTGGTAGCTTCTTTTTTTCTAAAGTATGGGGAAAAAACTAGGCTAAACTGGGCCACTCAAGCTATGGGCGCAGTCCTGAAAATACTCGTAGTAAGGCCCAGCTTTGCCCATCTGAGTAGCTTCAACCAACTCTAGAGGGAATATTCCCATGTGTAAAATTTCCTCAGATTTGTAGGATTAGTGCTTACATTAGGAAAGAGCACTGCAGGCCTGCTTAGGGGAACAAAATAGAACAGCTGCACCTAATATGTGTCATTATAATTATTGGTTTAATCTGTCCCCTGTGAAAATAAAATTTTGCTAAAACAGCATTTGCCTAAGCTGAACTTGAGAAACAATTAATAAATGTAGCTCTGGAGTATAAACAAGGCTGGAGGACCCTCTGCCAATGCTGACACTTGTGGATGCGTGTGGGGACAGCATGTGGATATGTGCAGAGTCAGGGGCTTTCCAGGGCCCTGGGGCACCTGATGTAAAGCCATGACTCCTCCTGCATCCCTAGCTGTGCGGTGGGACAGGCTCTTGTACAAGGATGGGCTTTTTCAGTGGTGGACTCCTTCTCCATGTGCATTCTCCCACAGCCCAGGAGCCTGGCACTGAGCACGCGTGGCTTCTTTCAGACGTCTTTCTCCCTTAGCACATTGGATTGAAGGATATTTCCAGGAGGTCTGCATGGATCAGCGGTCAATCAAATCATGGTCCGTATGGGACCAGGGAGAATAAGGGAAAGTTGCAGACTGTACAGACGGAGTGCAGGAAAAGACAAGCTGTAAAAAGAAACATTGAGAGCTATTTTCCAGCAGGCTGCTGAATGAGTTAATCCTACTCGGGGGCTGCTTTGACTGGCACTCAGTCCAGCAGAGGTTTTACGTGAGCACTTACAGCAGCAGCCGTAGCAATCCATCACAATACAGATAGCACCTTGGAGATGCA
Source organism: Rhinoptilus africanus (assembly GCA_013400135.1). Lineage (NCBI taxonomy): Eukaryota > Metazoa > Chordata > Aves > Charadriiformes > Glareolidae > Rhinoptilus > Rhinoptilus africanus. The sequence continues at coordinate 71,879 of VXBO01014059.1, read as the reverse complement.
GGGATCCAAAGGTGCTCATGGACCGAGGACACGGGCTCTTGAATATCCTGAAAAGGGGAAACTCTTAGCCAAAGAACAAATCAGACACGTAAGCCTGTCAACATGTCCCATATAGCATGTTTTTATTGTGATTCTCACAGCATTTAAGAGCTTGCAAAGAAGTATCATTGCATGTGGAGAGAATCTGCCTCTGTGCAGGTGGTCTACCAGGAATTCATTCAGGTCTTGTTGGGAATATTCTGTGAAACTTCACTGCCACTTGGGTTTCTGATAGAAAAGAGAAGACTGGTCCATGCAAAGGGGGAGAGGCAGAGGGAGGAATTCAAAATTCAGGAAAGATTTCCAGCGGAGCTAGAAGGCAGCTGAATGTCCATTGGAAAGGAGGAAACATGAAAGAAATGTCAAAGACACCATAATTTTTAATTTTCAGGAACAACATATCAGCTCTTAATTGTTACTTTCAACTTTTCAGGAGCCTTATGTAATTAGGGACACCTTTAAAAAGCAGAGAGATGAAGATACAGCACTTTGTATCAAGAAATCATCTCAGCAAGGCAGAAAAGAGCAAATACAATTTTATGCTGGAATAGTTAGAAACCAGAAGTGGAAGTACTGTGGTGGCAGGTTGGAGCCCTTCTTCCCCACACCAGCACGGTCCAGTGCAGTGTTGGACACTGGAGACTGCACAATCCACTGTGCCCAGGGCTCTGCTTGACTATGTGGAACATCAAGTTCTTCTGAGTGGTCATCAGTTGTAAGAGATAGGTGTCATTTCCAGCCTTGCTTTTTTTGGACTTTGCACAGGCTGTGAGTTTGTTACAGTGTAATGGGGAATGATCTAAGGGGTTATATAGCGGAAGTAATCTCGGGCACTTCTGACTAAACTGAATGATGTGCTGTCCAAGTGGGTTTTTCACGTGGGTTTTGAAGGACACAAGAAGGTTGTACTGGTCCTCTGGGAAGCTCTGGATTTCACACAGAACCTGGGCTTGGACAGCATTAGTGGTGTAAGGATATCCACATTGTGGTGTACCATGGGGGAATGCCTACATCAGTGGTGTAATAATATCTTCATGAGAGAACTGGTGATGAGCACGCCCAGTGCAATGTGTGGGATGGTCAACAAAGATTTTTGATTCACCTTTTCTGGGGGCATCTCTGCTGACAGGGCTGTTTGCAAACACAGCAGCTTTGCTCAATCGGTTGTGTCAGATCCATAGAGAGCTTGGGGAATGGTTGGGGTTGTGGGCTGCTCCCTCTTTCCAGCTGCCTGCTGGATGCCTCTCTGCTAAACTGGACCACACAGGGGTTGACTTGAGGTCCTGGACAACTGCCAAGAGTGAGCCAGGAGTGCTCACCTCTTAAACCAGCTCTATCTCTAACTATTTTCTTTGGTGCACACCATAGCACTGAAGCACAGGGCTCTTCAAAAGACTGTCTCCTAAGACCTTGTTTCATTGCAGCAGACTTTATGGTCAAATTCAGCTAGCCTTCTACAGACTGCCACTTGGTTTTACAGAGTTCATTTATTTCCTCGGCTACTTTGGTGGTCATGAGGGGCATATCAACCCTGGAATATGGCTATCCCTCTAGAAAAAGGAGGGCTACAGTCATGATGCCAAATATTTTTAGGGAGTTTTCATGTAACTGTTATGTAAGCACAGGTTGATTATTTTTTTCCACTTGTTAAATTTTAGCATGATATTCGCTGCTGTCATCTTTATGGCACAGAGTTTTAAGACTGTGACTGTGAGTAGTGTTACACATTGTACATTTGTTTTGTTTTCCAGAATACTGGAAATGGCTTGTTATTTATGTGAAGATCTCATAGATGCTCTTCTATGTCTACTCTAGCCAGGGACTCCACCAGCATTTCAATCTGTGCTATTCAATAAGACTTATTAAAGTAAAGGCAAAACCTGTGATAATCTTCCTAATTACTGTGACAAGTGAATGGAAACCATAAGAAGTGTCTTGACTAGATAGCAGACCTTCACACCTTTTGACAGATGGGCTACGTACACAGAAAATGTAGTGACATTTTTCCAGCCGTGAGAGTCTCACCCTCTGCATAAACATCAAAGGGAACATACCTGGAAGATTCACTCAGACGAAGAGTGTGAATTAAGCACAGATTTCTCCTCAGCATCTGCCTAGGCTGAAAATAAGCAGATCCAGAGAGATTACCACATTAGAAGAGGGGAGTATCTAGCCAAAGTTGAACTGCCTCTTTCCTGAATGCTGCCAAGAGGTGGGGAAGGCAACTCTAGATGACTTCTGTGGTGCTTCTGCATGGCCTTTCAGCTAGTCTTTTACTGTTGTGACCTTAAAAGGCTGCTGACTCTCTCACGGGTGACACTAGAAGGCATTGGCGGAATGGTACTGACTTTGCTACAGCTGTTCCTGCTTTTTGCACGATTGATTGAGGTGAGCACTCCTAACATTCAAACATGGTGCCTGCAGGGCATCTTTTTTCACACTCATGTAAAATCTATATATAACTGTTAGCTCTTACTGACTATTAGCTGTGGTATAATGTACATGTGAAACAAGCCATACTGTAAACAAAGTATTAGTGAAACATAGCACTTTTTCAGTACTGGAGACTGTCGGGGCCTGGCTGAAGGCTTAAGTGTGAACAGACCAAACTGAGCTGAGACTGTCTGAAAGAAGAAAATGTTCAAAAGATCAAGGGAACAGCAAATACTCCTGCATTCTGGAAAACGAGAGGCTCTCACAAGACAACACAGGGAAAAGCCTCAAAGCCACGTTATACTCACCTGGCTTGCAAGGAGAGTCCCCAGGTAGCACTACCTGTCATTTATTTATATGGGTCTTGACATATTAGTTATGCTACGCAGGCATGACAGTCCACAATTCTGCATGGGGCAGACAGATGTGCAGAACTTGTTATAGCTGTTTAACAAGTATGGTGTGGAGAAGGAAATGTATTGCTCAGGGAGAGCGCTCTGACACGGCTGGGACCCAGGCAACGCCTTCCTGCATCCAGGTTTCCTCCCCTCAAAAACCTGTGGCTTCCTTTCCAGCCCTATCATTATCCCTGAGGGGCCTGCAGTTAAAAGATCTGAGCCTTCTGTTTCACCGTACAGAAAACAGGTTGGTTTGCCCCCTTAAAAATCTAGTATAAAATGCTAATACAAAAGCAACAACTTTTATTGAGCATGAAATAATGTCATGGACCAGCAGAACTGCGTGACCACTCATGTACAAAAGCCACAACGAGCAGCTGAAATGCATACACGAGGTGGAGAGAAGAGGGAAAGCCGGCCGGCTCCCAAGTGCAGGGACACCTTCTCTCCTTCCCATCCAGATGCACGTGAGGGCGCAGGGTCCCGAGGGTGTCTGCAGTCAAATTGTGGAAGGCTCTTGAGACAGCAGCACACTCTGTGCCTCCCTCTTCCTCCTCAGGGAGCTGTTTCTGTTTTGATTCCTAAGGAGTTACGCCAAATAAAACCAACTTTCATCTCTATCACAAGCTGAAAGCATCAATTCTGGTAAGCATTCCCCAGACCTTGGCTAATACAACACTAATGAAGAGGTTAACAGCGGTGCAGCCTGATATTAGCTTGAGTTTCAACAGCCTCAAGAACTTAAAAATTATGAGCTCCGTCCCCCTAAATGAGACTGGCTGAAAAAAGGTGCTATTTCTTTTTGAAGCACTGTTCAGGCTGCTTTTATGCAAAGTCTAATGTCAGAGTGTAGTTTCCATGTCCTGTGTCCACCCGCAAGTTTTTTCCCTTCAAATGCAAGCCTCTATGTAATGACATTACTGCATAAACAGAGACTTCATTAAAAAAAAAGTCTCATTGCCATACAGCTGATAAAACCTCAAAAGCTGACCACATTGTGACACTGATGAGAAAACAAGTTTCCTAAAAGAGAAAAAAACATTTCCGTGAGTAAGGCTTTTTTTTTGCTGTGTTTCAGTATCTCAAAGATAGGCATGCAGAAGAATATATCATCTCCTCTGAAAAAACCCAAGCAGCTATGAAAAAGAAATGTGACTCATCTTTCTTTTTTTTTTTAAGCTTTCCCACCATGTAGGTCTAGATATCACCAGTACCAGTAGCACAAAAATTAAGCCCTTCTCCAGAGAAATAGCATTAGTGAATAGTAATAAAAAGGAAACGGGGAGCAAAGAAGGAGCTAGTAGTTTTTTCTTCTGTTATATATTTACAAAGCTTCTATTTTTTGAAAGCAAAATACTTTTTATTTCTATTAACAAGAAATATGGACACTTCAAATAGAAACATACCTGAGTTTTTTCACACAAGCATATACAGAGCTTTTGAACTTCTGAGAAATGGTTCTGGTTGATAAAGTGAGTAAAAATAAGTAACTGTGCAGTGAGTGGTGTCAGGACTTAGCTCATCAATGAAACTCCTCACATGAAAAAGTTAGAGACATACAGAAGTGTTTATAGGGTCAGGACTTCAGAGCAAGTGATGAGTGCGATGGAAATCCCTAAGCCAAAGGGACAGGCCCCACATCTTTGGTCCATGAATCACGCAGCCATTTGCATACATTGACTAACGACCATGCATCAGCCTTGTGTAACAACCATCACAAATGTTTTGATAGTCCTTAATTTACAAGTGGTAAAGATCTGGTGGAAAAGGCAGTAATTGTTCTGATTTATGACTGGCTCAGACACGTGAAGTGGCTGTGTCTGCTCCAAGGTAAAGAAAGGACCTGAAAACAAAACTTAAACCATGGTGACCTCTGTCATTCCATGCTTCCCATCTAGATGGCTGACTGTGCCCCGGCAGCAGCCTGACAATCGCTTAGGCCTATAGTGCAGCTATCTTAAATGGTAGACATCTATCCAAGCCTGTTGTTTGTGGTGTCCTTGTAGCTGATGGACAGACGGGCACCAATCTTCCCACTGGTCTTGAAGACCAACAGAAGTTTGGGATGAATGGTGCCCCTACAGGTATACCTCTCTCTGCGCTGATTATAACTGGGTGAGTGACTTGGATAGGACACTAAATCTACGGGCACCTAAAATCACGCTGAACACTAAGGAAGATTTGGCCTGGGATACGCCACAGTTGCCAGCAGCCATGAAGCCCTTCAGAGCCTTTGCAGATCACCTCCTGCCTAATGGGGCACAGTGAGCTCAAAGCTGCCAGTGCATCAGCCCGAAGGCACCCCGCGTGTTTAAGTGCTCTACTCTCAGGGGGATCTGGAGCTTGAGCACAACCTCTTTTAGCATGGGTTGTATGTCAAAAACGCAATCTGATCTTGGACATCTGGCAAATATATGTATATGCTAAATTCAGAGCATAAACATTCCCCAAAGATCCAGAGTCCTGAGACTGTAACCTTGACTTTAACCATTTGGCTTTCTTCACAGGCTAGTAAATGCCATCTATCACACATACCACATTAGAGTTTACCCCAAAAAAACTAAAACAGATCACAGTCCTATGAAACTGAAGAAAAAATATTTTTGATAGGATTTAGAAATGCAAGATTACATCGTAATCCTCTCTTCACAAAGGAAAATGAAAAGAAAGGCTGAGAAAGACAAAAAAAAAAAAAAGGCAAATTATTCCTGCTGTGGCATATAAAAGCTAGAAGAATTTAATTTTCTGGTCTGTTTGTCCTAGCATGCTTCTCTAGACTTGTCATCAGTTCCACTGGAACACAGGGAATGTAAAAGATATTTTAATACAAATTACTGTATTTGATTCATTCCATTTTCCTTATAAAATTGTCTGCTGTAAAATTATGTCTAATGTGAAACAGTTATAATTTGCTTGCTACTCACTGTATTAATACCTATTAAAACTGACCACAGTAGCACGCACCCAGTTGTTGCAACATGCAAAAACCCACAAGATTTATTTCAGTGTGTCAGAGGAGTGCCAAAGCATTAAAAATATATTGAAATCTAAAAGGTCTAATGTAACTATTATATAGATCACAGGCAAAACTGTCAGTCAACTCAGAATGGCACAGACAGCTATTTCTGAACATCACAGACCTCTTATAAATCCATTTTTGTGATATTTCCTACATGAGTTCCACCTGCAGCAGGATTTTTTTACCTCAATTTCAAGACTTGCCGCGTCCATAGACCTCTTTAAGCACGGGAAGGTTCAGTACATGAAACAAATTGATTGAAGGAAACACATCTATAAACAGCGCTAAAGTCATTTTGCAAAAAGCTCTTGCAAACAGCGTGTTTATCATCAGCACTAATTAAAGCCTGGAATCTGACCCCAGAGTTAGAGACTATCCCAGTGCTGGCTACAGATCAGCTCATCTACCGAAACAAACCCTCTAAGCAATACCACATGGAAGACTGATGGTCTCTGGTAGGGTTGGCCTTTGGTGATAAGATCAACGGGGAGGCGAACACGACTAACGGTATTTCAGTGCTTTGATACTCCGATGATAGGGGCTATAAAAAACCTCAGCCAGTTTGTATCGACCCACGCACGCCAAGCGTGGCAAAATGCCAGCGCAGCCCTTTCTCTTGAGGGACAGCAGCAATGCTGAAGATGGGTTGGGTTTTTTCCAAAAAAAGTGGTGGACTCACCCATGGCAGTGAGGTGATAAAGTGCCGAGAGCCTTTTCCCCCTGCAGGAAGCACATGTATCTTCTCATGGGAGGATGAAAACTGCAACCGTAAAGCAAGCAATCCGGCCAACAAAGATTATTGCGGGCCTGCTAGCATGCAGAGTGCTAAAAATTTGCAAAACTTCAGTCCTTCCTGCGTATAACACCTAGATCAAACTACCTCTTACTGCTTCCAGCTGTGGGAAGCTGAACAGATGCAGCAGGAAACCTGCAGCCGCGTGTAAAGGGAAGGAGGGACCCATATGGTGTGTGCTCAGATGGAAGAAGCCTGTGCTTCACTGGAGCTCCTGGGGAGAGAGGGACTGCTGCCTGGTGCCTCCATGCTGTGTGAGGTTCTTTTAGGACCCATTTTGATGAATTTGGAGGTGTCCTGACCTCGGTCTGGCCCTTTGTGCTGAGGTCCCTATGGAGCACTGGCGCAGGGGAGATGTGGTGAGGCATGTAGGGCGGACAAGGCTTAGTCAGAGGAAACCATGTAAATCTCAGCAGTGGCTGATTTGCGGCTCCATCCACAAATCATTTAGGCAAACAAGGGCAACCTACTTCCACTGCAAGGCTGCAAACACATACATGTTTTCTAATCTCACTGCTCCTCCTGAAACCAGAAAGCATTTACTAGCCTGCCTGGAAAGTCTCCTCTGCACCTGATGGCTCCTAACAAAGGGATGGTTTAAGAGTATAATCCCGGAAAATGGCAGACAGCATCCATTTGCACTGGAGGGAGCATCCGTAGGCACCCAGCTCTGGCTCTGTGAAGAGGATTCAGCCTACTTTTCTCTAGGACTTTCCCAATCAGCTCTCTTACTCGCCTCTCAGCTTGCTGGCTAGTGAAGACCCCACTCTTCTCCCAGCAGATGTAGTGCCTGACTCTGAGGAGCCTAAACACAAGAAAATGCAACACCCGGGACCTCCTCTGTAGTCCTTATGGGAGTGCATAAAGAATCATGATGGCCATCCTTGCCCAATTCATTGTCTGCATGCTCTGTTGATGTGATAAAGCAGAGGAGAGGGCTGGTAAGAATAGGAAATGCATGGATACAGGGAATGAAGATAAGATGTGAGCATGAGATAGGAGAAACTCAGCTATCAACACTGGTTAATTAACCGTGTCTGTGACTGTCCTATAGAAATGAGGACACTGGGCAAAGGGTGGGTTGCACTGTACTTACGCTGTGCAGATCTTCAGAGGAGGGTGACCACATCCAAACTGCTTGGGAGGAATCGTCAGCATCCCATGCTAACTCCCAAAATAAGGAGTGTTTGAGATATTAGTAGTTGGGCTGGGCTGAAAATGTGCCTGGAAGGGCTACGACACATTAGCAATATAGATGACTGAGTCTCAGTGCCCAGAAATGTTCCCTGGCATTGTTGAGTTTATTAGCACACGCTTTGCCTTTGTGATTTCATCACCATTGGGATTAGTTGACGTTTGTACCACTGCGATGTGCTAATTGCTACTTTTAACAATATGGTTTCCCGAATATTTTTGCAGGAGGTAAACAAAAAGGAGCAGTAACTTTCAGAAGTGTGAGTGCGTTAAACACAAAGATACTCCTATAATCTGTGGAAGTAAGACATCATAATTTCATCACATATGTATCAAGAGCACCACAGAAATCACTCTTATTTAATGACAATTAAAAGGACAATTTCATTACCTAGCAGACCTGACACCGGATGTATAACTCTTGCCTTTGAGTGACATTCTTGATACGTTCTCATAGCAGGGATGTGAACATACCCTGGCTGCCTTGTGAAAGAAAAAGCGAAAGGAGAATAAAATACGACCTGTAGTGAGACAGGAATTGCCACCGCAGGCTACTCAAATGCCTCCTGCAATGTGGTATCCAGCCTCTGGAAGTTGTTAGCACAGATGCTTTGAAGAAAGGTGCAAACCCCACAGAATATACCGCTGTGTAATGACTAGCCCATGGAACAGTTTCTGCTTAACTTCAGGAGGAGCATTATGTCCCAGAGCATGACAGCTTATCCCAGCTTGCACGACTCCTACATTTTTATCCTATCTTGTATAAGTGTAGATGTGATGATTCATACACATCATTTGGTGCCGCTTTTAGCATTTGTGGAGGAAATGCTAACTGCTCCTTCTTACTCCTTTGACTGATTTTTACACTGGAGTTATGATGGAGCTGGTGAAAAAAGAGGCAGAGGCAGGTGCTCTGGCTTCAGCTTATAACACATCTAGATTTGGGTAATTTCTTCCAGACTTTAAAAAATCAGGGAGCTGCAAAGTGAACCACATGGCATTAGCAAAGCCTGCCTTGCTTTTTAAATATAACTTGCAAGTTGGGCCAGACTTTATTTCTGTTTGTGTTGTGGCATGACACCTTGTGACTTTGATTTAAGTGAGGGACCAGGTGGGGGCTTTGGTGACTTTCCACTGGTTGGAGATTTCTCATTAGGAAGCCAAGTTCACCTGCCAGCTTCAGCTGTGATCCTCCAGACACCCCCAGGCTGTTGCCCCTTGGTTTTGAGGTCTCTCTTGCCCCATGGGTGGGTTAACTAATGACGTTCCTCTGTTCCTGCCATCTCCTCTTACCCAGAGAGCCACAGGGCTTACAAGGCTCATTGATGTGGTCCCATCAATCCATCATCATGTAATGTGGTGTGGGCCCTGACACCACCCCACACCCCTCATGACGGCTTCCTCACTGGAATTGCAGATCTTGTTTCCATTTGCAAGCTTGGATCTCTGAGGAAGGAAGAAACGCTTTATGAGTCACCACCCTCAAGAGCTTTACACTTTGAGATGTAAATGTAGGAGGATATTGTTCAGAGGTCTTTCAGTTTGCTCTAAAAACCTGCAAATTCAGGTGCAGAAACCAAAATCTTGAATTTCTCTGTTTGGCTATATGGAAATGATTATAGCAAAATGCTGATATCTGCAGAACCTTTCCTATAATTTTCACAGTTCGAAAACAGCAAATACAAAGACCCTCAGCTCCAAGATGGCTCAAGAAATGAGCTTCCATTTACCATTGTGTGCTTTGTTCTTGTTGATGGCAGTAAACTCGAAGCAAGTTGTCTGCAATAGCAAATCCTTACATCACTAAGTATAAATGACATGTTTTTATGAAGGATTCCAACATGCTGGCTACATCAGAAGGGGAAATAGGTGGAAAAGATGATGAGAGGGTAGTTCTTAACTGGCATGTAGCAAAGGGAAAGTCCAGCTCCTAATGTATTGTGGAATTATCTGGTAAAAATTTATGCATGCTTTTGGGCTCCATTTCATCCACAGATTAGAAGCACTAAAGTTGCCACAGGAGAGGCCAAGCACATTAGTGAAGTAACACAAGTACTCCACCCATGGAAGATCTGTAAATACAGTACTCCAAAACCATCTGTCAGCCCTCCAAAACCACTGCAGGAAAGGTAAATATTAATAACTGCTACTAACATTTAGAAAGAGCAAACTGGGATTTCTTCTGGGTGATGGCTAGTGCTTAGACTAAAACCATCTCAACAACTTCTTCTGTGACTGAAGTGGGGAAGAGGTGGAGAGAGAGTGGGTAAGAAATGAGAAAAACTAAGCCAATTCCAAACACTGAAATTTATCACTGAAATATTAGGAGCTTACACAAAACAATAGTGACTTGTAGATTATCTGTCTTTTGATCTGGGCTTGTAGATGTCCCTTGGTTGACTTGTTAGATACTTCTACTTCAGCTAAGAATGGCAGCTTCTTTTATCTCTTGTGTAATCACTAGCCACTGGGAATTTGGATGCCAAGAAAACCACTAAATACAGCCTGAGCCACCTAAAATCCAGAGAGCCATCAAATTAAAAAGCAATAGAAAAGGAGCCTGTAGCCTGATGTGAAGAAGCTGAGGATGGAAAAAGTGCCTCTGATTAGTCAGCCTTGTAAAACATTTCTTGCTCTGCTTCAGTCTCCCTGTTCTGCTTAAGAAAGCAGTTGCTAAGGGACCCAAACAGGTAAGAACAGAAGGGTTCAACATGGTCTTTTTCACTGATGGAGGTTTATGATGGGAGGGGTTATATCAAAGACTGGTACATGGAGTGTCTTGCTGAAGGACCCACGCAGTTTTGGGATGCTTGCTCTGGTTAGACTGAGTTAAAGCCAAGGCTCTGACCTTTCCCCACAGAGGTTTTAGTGCTGAAGCCTGGAGTGTATCTGGTAGTTTATCAAGGGGAAAAAAAGGGGGAGCTTGGATCAGTCTCAGCTAGACTGATAGATGAGCTGGGGCCCAGTCTGTGCCAGAATGAGAGCAGCCAGTGCCAAAGGACAAGTCTATTGCTGCACACAATGCTGTCATGGCATCATCTTTCGTCATCAGTTGCGGTAACAAGGGGCTACTGGGGATGGTGGCAAGTTGGCAGAGTGCTTACAGGGCTCTGTGCACGCCAAAGAGGAGATGAAAGGCCTATCAGCATCGTACCTTCTTCTTTTCCTCTTTTCAGCCAGGACACACAGTTTTGCTGCAGTGAGGTGGATGCTAAATCAGTTTCCTGAGCCGAAGACGGCACTCAAGCTTTCAACAAAAGGCCTGAAAGTCCTCTTTGACCTCAGAACGGCCAGAGATCTCATTGCTGCCTCTGCCAGATATGACCTAATTTTTGATGAACAGATTTTCAAAATGGCTTAGTCTTGATAATCTATACATATTAGCTACACTTGTCTTTTATCTGCAAACGTAATATTGCCTGCTATTTACTTAAATTCTATTGCCTCTGCGAGATACCCTGCCAGCAAATCCTCACTAAAGTATCTGCAGAGTGTGCACTTGGGTGAAACAAATTAAATGTTTTAAATGAGTCGGTACACTCAGGAAATATGTTAGAGGTATCCATCCAGACCTAATGAGAAGAAAATTAACATTCTCCCTCTCTCTCCAAACTCCCTCCTGTTCATTTATGAAGCAAAGAGAAATTTCAGGAGAGGCAGCGAATGAGCCCCACTGACGTTAATGGGAATTGCATACTGCGGGCAGATTCAGGAGTGCACTTTCTATGGCACATGACATGGAACGTGTCACTGCCTGTCCTGACATTCGCTAGTGTACAACAGCTAAAGGACTTCCCATGCATCAGGAATCTTGACATCATGTGAAATTTTCAGAGAGGCAAAATTACAGCAAATTGCACGTTAGTCTTCCTGAGAAGGTACCAACACAGAGATGACTAATGGTGGTCTATGTGCTATAGTGGCGTTTTCTAACTTAGATTTCCCCAGTGGTGCTTCGGGAGTTCAGCTCTCTTCCTTGCCCTTCACTGAGGCTGGGCACTGAATCTGCACCACTAGCCACTGAGGCAGCCAGGTGTGGTACTTGGATTCACGTTATTAGTTTCTGTGATTAAAGGCTTATCTCCACAACCATGATGGAGCACATAATACCAATGTCAGGCAGGGGACCCCAATAACCTGTCCAGAGAAAACAGAGCATCCTGACCCAATTCCTCCCAGGGCTATGTCAGGAGAGTATCAACCTCACAGACAGGGAGTGAGACCCAGAGGAGAGGGTCTGCGGAGCACCTGACAGGCTGAGGGGGCTTACTGGCTGTGGGGGAATGGGATGCTGGGGAAGGGCATTTCAGGATTGTAGTCCTGGGACTTAGTATGGGATATTTAGAGGAAGAATCAAAGGTACCAAAAGGGGCAGGAGAGGAACAAGAATGTGAAAATAGAGAGATGAGGGGACATAAGGGGCCAGTCGTGCAAACAGGAAGCTGGTCAGCACACTTGTCTGTCCATGCCCTGCACCTGATCAGCACAGTCTGTCCTGTCTCCTGATTAAACACCATTTCTAACTCTTCTCCTGGGAGAGGGACCCAATTCAGCATCCATGGCTATGTGAGGTCTGACTGCAGCACCTGGGATGGGAGCAGGGTCAGAGGGACATGTGACAGGAGAGACCGAAGTGTGCGTGTATTGGGTAGGCATATTTCAGCATGTGTTCAGAACCAAATACCAAGCTAGACTAGCTGGCGAGTAGGATAAGAGGCTTTGGAGGTGTCTGTAGGTTTGGGGCACATCCTGGAGAGATCCAAGGGTCTGGCAGTCAGCTGCTGGAGGGACTAAAGGATATGGGGGACTACAGAGAGATGTATGTGCGAGTGTGTGCAAGGCGGTCTGTACCTCAGGTACCTGGAATGGGGACACAGACCAGGTCCCAGTGCCTGGGGAGACTGGCAGCTGCTGGGCTGTCCAGCCATCGGAGGCACCCACTTTACATGTCTCTGTACATCTCCCACTCACAGGCCTTCATCCTGAACGGCCAGAGAGCGGGACAGGATTAGCCCACTTGACATGCTTGTGTTTGCAAGAGTATTTCTGTCTGCCTTGGTCTGTGTGGCCAGTCACGTGTGTGTGTGCATCCTGTGTGGGTGTGGATGGGTGCCTGCGGTGGATTCGTGCTCAGCCCCTCTAGGGGATGGATCTAGGGGCACGGAGCTGTGGCTGCCTCACCTGGTTCAGGCTGCTGGGTTTGGCAGCCCCTACAACAGATTACTTGCAGAGGCATGGCTTGTTTTCATTTTATGTCCATTCATCAATTTTGCCGAGAAAATGTGGAATGAAATACTAACAAAAAGTAGCATTTGGGCTGATGAAAAAACAAAGGTGTGTAAAACTGAACTGTAGAGCTAGGTTTAAGATCCCAGGTCAGCTCTGCCATTAGTGTTGCTGGTGTAGCTTGGACCTGAGTGTGCTTTAAACACCCAAACAATTACCCAAGGCCCTGGTGGATCTTGGAAACTGCACTGAGGTCTCCTGTGGTCACAGCAACCTGCAGCCCATTGAGGTCTGGCCCCACCATCTGCAGTCACATATCTGGATGACAGACAACAAGAGGAAAGAAAAGGCCAAGGACAGAAAGCTGCCACAGAAAAGCCTGAGATGAGACACCTCACTCATCTACATGCAGGACAGGCCCTCCCCCAATATCTCTTTGAGCCTATTACTCCATTTGAATCTACAAAAGGACTATGATTTAAAAAAACCTACAATAGGGCTCTGTGTGACTCAAGTCACAATACTATGTGTATCACAAAAGAAAAAGCTCTTGTTTGTATTTGCCTGGTATCTATGAGTCACAGTGGCCACAAAGATTTTCACCAACCTTTGCACCATCTTTGACAGTCTGCAGATGTCCCCCACTGCTGGTTTCACTGATTTACTTCAAGTTGGAGCTGGTTTAGCAAGGAGACATTGCAGACAGCAGCTCTGATGGCCTTTCTCTTAACTGTATTTTACCTTACGTCGTACTTCTGGCTTTTTAAAGCTTTTTTTTTTTTTTTTTAACTTGGGCAGGGAGGGTGTGAAATAGCGCTATTGGGAATTGGTGATACTGCCAACTTGCTCAATGGCATTTTTATAGCCAGATAAAATTACTCGAAAAGGAACAAAGCAAAAGCACCCTAATATTTCCTCCCCTACCTCATTTTCCCAAATGGCTGAATCTAATCTATGTAATAAGGAGTATCACTTCCAGCCCGAGGAATTACTTGAATGTGTTGTGCTACAAAAGATATTGAAGACAGTGAATAACCACCCTTCTACCACTGCGCTGTTTACTGATTTTATCATTAGATTACCACACTCTGTTTTTTTTGAACCACCAAGCTGTTACACTAGCCCTAAATGACTTTCACTCTCTTGAATGAAATGTCTCCTCAATTCAGAAGTCACTTATTTCACCAGGAGCAGGGCCTCCTCTGGCAGGCACCTGAGGTAGAGCGAGTCCCTCAGCGTGCAGCACTGCTTTTATTTCTCTGCAGGTCATAGATTTTAAGGACAGGACTCACCACAAACTTTCAAGTCAATGTCCTTTTCGCATGGGCCCCAGGACCTACTGAGATCAGTTCCTGCTTCAGGTCCAAAGACAATGGTTGAAATGAAACAGATCTTTCTGCAAAAGCTTCCAGTATAAACATTTTTTTATCCATTGTGAGTTGTTCCAATGATGAAGTGCTTTCTTACAGTCAATTACTTTTAATTAAAAATTTATTTCCAACCCCAGCCACTGGATCTTATTTTGTGTCTCTGCCTGCCAGACTGAAACAGTCTCTCCCATCAGCTGTTAACATATAGATGGCTATAGGTTGTAATCAAGTCACCTTCTGCTTTGGTGGTCCCTTTAGACTTCTCTCTATCAGGTATGTTTTCCAGTCCAACATACTTTTGTGCTTTGTTTGTGAATAGTCTCAGGAACATCAACATCAGTGTAAGAGCTCTAACTCCCACCTGCTTCCTTTCTCCCCCAGCCCTCTCTCCCACTGAGCACAGAAACACACATACATAAGAAACATTTTCAGACAATGAACGTATCCCCTGTGCACGTGTATTTTGAGACCAGTGGTTTGCCCATCTTCGGTGCATCTGCCACATACCTGCATCACCCTTGTTGCCTGATGAAAACATTATGTGGTACCACCTCGAATCCTCGGGATCAGCATCAGGCTGACAGGTCTACAAATTATCCAATTTGTGCCATTTATCGTGCCAGCTTTCTCCCAGGCATCTGGAACTTCCCCAGTGTGCTAAGATTTATTTTGTCTTTCTGGCTTCTTTTTTTTCAGACTGCTAGATACAGGTCACTCAGATCTTTGCCTGACTTTATTGTCTGCTGTTTAACCTCCTCTTTAGTTACAGCTAGAACAAAAAGTGTGTGATCACTGTTGGTTGACATGAATAAATGTAAATGATTAGGGTTTTTCTGCCTCTTGGATATAGGACAGAAATATTAAAGTTTTACGTTTTTTTTTATTGGCAGTTTTACTATTTCCATCTCGTAATGGAGTCGTGTCATTGTTAGTATCCTTTATGTTCTGGAAATACTTAAATAAAATCCCAAACATACAAAAAAAATCCTCCTTAACAGGCAACTTTCCTCAGCTCTGCTTGTCACGGTTCTTCTTGTGACCTATTCCTCCTTTTACCAATTTTCTCCAAATCCTACCTTGTAATTTATACATATTGTCAATAACTGCTTTTTGCATTTTCTCTTGGGGTCCAAGTACACATATGCCTAAGAAGTTTTACTTCCCTTCTGAGGCAGACCATTTAATGACTGCAGATTTCTTTCTTGGGTGTGGCTTTTTGGGCATCCGCTTTAGTATTATCCAATGAGTCTCAATCATCATTCAGATTTTCCTGTTAATAAAATCTTTCTCCCAGTTGAATTTCTCACAGCATTGTTTTCAGTTGAAATGAAATTCTCTCTTTAAGGCACAATGAATATACTTTATTGGCTTGGACTTAATTCTGTTTGGAGATAACAATAAATATAATCCCACTGTCATCAGTTATACCCAAGCCATTGCTAATTGTTCATTTTGTAATCAGTCTCTCTGCTGAAGTAAAGACAAGAACTAATGTAGGAGATTTCCCAGTTGGATGTAGCACTGAAATTGTTGTCTGTAACGTTTTCAATGGTAGCCTTTCTCTCAGGTTGGTTTAGTACAGAAATCTGGGCTACTTCAGAAAATCAGGATACCCAATGGGTAAAATTAAACAACAAAAAAGGTCAAGAAAACAGCCTGTCATTCTCTCTAGTGGTCTGTCAAAACGTCTGTGCTTAAAGCATGCAACCAGACGATCCTGATGCAGCACACGGTACATCTGCAGGGCACACATCACCACGCTGTTCAGATACCCAAACAAATAAGACCCAAACCTGGCAGTTCTGGGAAGATAGGAGCTACATCAGCCCAGCTCCTCGCTTGCCTGGTGAGCCTTGCTGAGCAGACACNTAAGGCAGCCTTGGCTTTCCTCGTTTCATCCCTGCACGCTCTGGCGGCATTCTTATAGTCCTCCCAAGGGATTAGGCCATTCTTCCACTTAGTATAAACTTCCTTTTTCCATTTGAGCTTATTTAGAAGCTCCCTGCTTAGCCAGGCAGGCCTCCTGCATCCCTTGGCCGATTTCTTGCTCTTAGGGATGCACCGATCTTGAGCTTGGAGGAAGTGGTCTTTGAACACCAGCCAGCTCTCGTGAGCCCCTTTGCCTTCCAGTGCCCTATCCCACGAGATCTCCCCAAGCAGCTTCCTGAAGAGATCAAAGTCTGCCCTCCTGAAGTCCAGGGTTGTGACCCTACTTGCTGCTTTGTGTGCAGCCCCCGTGATCCTGAACTCTATTTTTTCGTGATCACTACATCCCAGGGTGCCCCCAACCCTAATGTCCTCCACTAGTCCCTCTGCGTTTGTTAATACTAGGTCCAGGAGTGCTCCTCTCCTTGTTGGTTCTTGCACCACCTGTGTCAAAAAGTCATCCTAAGTCTGTACCTCTGAGATGCTTGAGCAGCGCGGTGCCCATCTGCTCTCTACAAAGCCAACCTTGACCTCTCTCAGAGCCCAGTTGACTTCCCACTCTTGATTTCCCCTTAGTGTTTTGCCTTGCAAGCAAGGCCACCTCCTCATGTCTGTTTTCATGTAGAATAGGAGGAGTTTCTAGTTCGATTTAGAAATATATATCTATATAAGTATCTTTTGCTTCTTTTCCCAGCTGACTATATTCTGAGGAAACTTCCTGCTGGCCCCTCTAGGGACCATAATGATTTACAGACTTTAATGGAAGTAGCACCTTCAGCAGCCCACGACACGTCACCTTCGTGTTGGTACCCCGCTTCAGCAGGGATTCAGAAGATCCACAGTCTCCTCATTTGTACAAAGGGATGTCCTCTGATGTCAAAGCCAAAATGGTCTGCCTGCAGGAACACCACAAAGTTTCTGGGTAAAATGTGGTTTTAATGCATTGTCCATCCAATTTGCCCTTTGTTGTTATCAACATAACAAAAAGGATTAAGAAAGAAGATGCACCTGAAGAAAAAGTTTGTAAACACAGCACCTAACTCAATGTCTCCTGTGTGCCTGCACCTGCGTGGCACAGAGGGATGAGGTAAATATAACAGCCTCATACAAATGTAGGAAATGCAGGTCCTGGAGCTTGCTTTGTGCCTAAGGGATTCCCTGTTAGCATTTTCTGGTCCACCAACATTACACGTCACTCTCTCAGTTTCATTTTAAAAGTCCAGTTACTCAGTGCTGCATGCAAAAAGTGGTATTATTTTGTGCCTCAAATTTCATCATGTTTTATGTTGCATTCTTTGTGCTTTGGGGGGGAGTGGTAAAAGGTTATCCTGCTCAGTGAAAATTAAATATGATATATCTGCATGTAATAAGGAGGAAATATTTTTCAAAAAGTCTTAGATGAAAATCTCAGCCTTCGAACTACCATTTCTCACACCTACTTTTAGTAAACACCCAACATCCACAATTCTAACCTATTATGCAGAGGCTAAAAAGACAGCAAACAGAGCTTGTATAATAATTTAATTTTTACACGAGCAACATTTTAAAACAGTTACCTGATTTACACATATATACACAAACACATGCACACACACAGAGTAGTAGATTGGTTTCTGTTCTTGAGTTTAGCTTGCAACATCCTCAGTGTCAGCAAGACATTTCTCTCTTTTCCAAACAATCCAGAAGAATTTGTTGTATGAGGATTTTTTTCCCTTTTAACTCTTTCTTTCTTTCTTTCTTTCTTTCTTTCTTTCTTTCTTTCTTTCTTTCTTTCTTTCTTTCTTTCTTTCTTTCTTTCTTTCTTTCTTTCTTTCTTTCTTTCTTTCTTTCTTTCTTTCTTTCTTTCTTTCTTTCTTTCTTTCTTTCTTGTGTGCTGGCACTTGCAGAAGCAGCCTGTATTTACTCTGTAGGCCACCGGTAGCCAGTTCAACAACAGAGGAGCACACGCACACACACAGAGCTCCACAGAAAAGTGATTAATGACCAGTTTTCATGTCAGAACTGTGATATTTCTGGCTGAACAGTTTTTTACCCATTCTTTTTGGTACAAAAGCCATGGCATAAAGATAAGAGGCAGAGCACTTAAGACATGTTTACAAAGATTAAACCACTGACTTGGCTTGAGTTAAAGTAAATTCTCCTGCTTCCCACTGTGCAATGAAGGTTTACAAAGGGAGGACTGGCAAAGGTTGCTTCATCTTCTTTCCTGGCACTGTCTGTTGGCTCCAAAACAAATGCAGGACTTAAACCACATAAAAGGGCAGCAAGGTATTAGCACTTTTGAGGGGTTCGGCATCTGACACATTCCTAATCTGCCTGGGTAGGCTTTCGATCTGAGCTGCTGCAGTGCCTCTGTAATGACAGGGCAATTTAACAAGCCCAAAATTCCAGGTTCCTTCTGCAGATGAGGAGTTACCCAGTCCCAGTGCTCAGCTCTGCTTTGCTGCCACTGGTACCGGGAGGGCTGCTCGCTCCCCTGCTCTCCCTTTTGGCCAGGGAGGAGCAAGGGGGCCCAAAAAACATATTGCATGATAGACTAAAATGCCCTCATTTGGCCCAAGATTGAGACCACAGAAGATCGACCTGAGGAGAGATTTTAGGGGGTGATAAAAAGGGGAAATTGCACAAGAGCTATGATGGACCTTCAGACCAGGAAGGTTAGTTTGACAGTACTTTTAGAGAAATGACAGAAACCTCCAGCACTGAAGACATGATGTTTCCAAGGGGAAGGGCCTGTCTGCTCTAAGAGCCCCTGGGAGCAGAGCGTGGCAGAACCACCACAGGACAACAGGGAGGAGGAGCAACAGCAGAAAACCAAAGGGGACATCAAGAACATAGGTCCTAAGACAACATAAATAGGTAAGGCTCCCCCCAAACCTATACTTAAAGATATCAAATACATCTAGAAAGTTTTGTATTAATATATTTGCCTTTAAATTTGTGTGACGCACTATTCCGCATCGCTTGTAGACAGAGATTGTCTTGGCTAAGGCAGGAGAGCTGGAAAGGGCAAAAGTCATATCTACCTCTAAAATGGAAAATGAAGCACATTAATTATGTGCCTATCAAATTATGTACCTATCAGATTATTCCTCTGAGAACTGATTATAACAAATAGTGATTTAATACTAGTAAACACAAACATGGAGAAAGGAAAGAAGTTGAATAACAACCTTTCACTTTACTCTGGCTTTTGTCCCTGGTGGGGAAAACTGTCATTGGAGTCAGCTTTGGGAGGTGTAATCCAGAAGAAGACACAGTGGGGCAGGAAGGCTGTACTGAGAGAGTATTGTACTGCCAGTCAAAGTGGAAGGACATATGGGCTAGGTGCGGCACAGCCTCTCCCAGGTTTAGTCGTGTTCAATATTTTTATTCATGCCCCAGACGAAAGAACAGAAAGGATATACAGATGGTAGCCAGCAGGGAGGGACTGTCAGGAGTTTGGAGGACAGGATTAGAATTCAAAATGATCTTGGCAAACCGATGTTTTTAAGGTCTGACAGAAAAACATGCTATTCTCGAGAAAAGCTTATAGTTTCTGCATCTCACCAGGAATGACTGTCTATATATTGCAGGATGCAGAACAGCTGCCTGGAGAGCAGATCTGCAGAAAACCATCAAGAGGCTGTAGTGGATCACGATCTGAACAACAACTTCATGTCTTTGCAGAAGAAGGAAGCCCCAGACTGGCAATGCACAAGCAGAATCATGCTCTGTGAAACACACAATGAATTTTCAGCTCTACAAAGTGACTGGGAATATCTATTTGCACTCTGGGGCACTGTTCTCCAAGAAAAATATGGTTGAGTTGTACTAAGCTGAGAGAACAGCAAAAGGTCTCATTAGAGACCTAGAAACACAATGCAGAAGAAGATGACAAAAAGAATAGGGTTCCTTGAGAAGAGAGGACTTTCTGCCATGGCACATAGAATGACAAGAGATGGGTGCAGATTAAAGAGAGGAAGACTGAGGTCAGAGATCAGGAAACACTTTTCTAATGCAAAAGGGGGGTCACACAGGAACAAACTGAACCATGGCATGTCCACCACTGTAGGCTTTTGAAAGGTTTGTGGGAGTATTTGAGATGTAGCTGACAGCAGAGGGATGGTCCGCCCCCAACTTATGGATGGGGTCAGATGGCTACTTCCCAGCCTGCTCCCCACTGTTTGAGGGGACACTTAAACCACAGTTTCTGAATCTCAAAATTGCCTCTCAGCAATTACCTCGGAGCAGGAAAATTCTACAGTGGAAGGACCCAAAACACAACCCTTTCTTAGAGTCTCTTATGGTGTAGCATCTCCTTCATCTTACCGGTTTCTGGGAGTCACATCCTTTAACATCCAGCTGGGAGCTGGGGTTTGTGATACAGGAAGCTGGGGTCGGGGCTAGAGGGTCTGAGGGTCTGCACAGGGACACTGCAAGCCTGGGAGGCATATTCAATGGTCTGGTGGGTCAAATTGCTGTCATAATCCCTGGGCTAAGCTCATTTAATTAAGAATGGGGTGAAATAAATCTTACTTGGCAAAAAGATTTCCCCCAAATCAACAAGTAAGTCAAAACTATAATTAAACAAATAAAAAAATAAAGATGACCAATGAGATCTCTCTGCTAAGCCAATACATTGTGGTCTCCATTACAATGAACACACTGGACAAGTAAGGTCTCTGGGGATCTACTTTCATAAGAAAAAAATAAACCTTGATTCAAAAGAGGTTAAAAGCAGGCTTAGGGTACAGATCTGACAACAAACTCAAAAAAAAAAAAAAAACCATCAAAAGAGAAATTTGTGATTTTATAAGGATTTTTTCTTCTATCTCAAATCAAAAGAGTATCTTAACATCCATTTTCGGCCAATAGTGTTAGTGTATATACGCTGGCAAATATAAATGTTTACCTCACTCAAAAAAATAAAATCCACATTAAAAAAAATTGCAGACAATCGATGGGTTGTGTCTTGGGGGATTTAAAATGTATGGTGTGCAAGACGGTTATCAAAATTCATAAAGGAATGACTGTGCCGTAAGACTTTTCAGGGGAGGTACAATTCATTCTGCTCACACTCGAGAGCACGAGTGTGGCACAGCCAGCTGGGTTTTTAAATGCCTACCATTGTGGTTTGCTCCATCCATCACTCAGTCACCTCCCAGATAAAGTTTCTTGCAGCATTAATTTCTGGACTTTAATGCTCTTAAGAACCAATGAACTGTTGATTATAAGGGTGCCTCAGACTGTCAGAGGGTTTCTTTTACCCTCATAACATGGCTTAGATGTTGGGGGCGGGGGGGGGGGCGGAAATAAGGAGACAAGAACAAACTGAGGAAACATCTAAAGACCATGAAAGGGCGTATTTTCAACAGAGACTCCCACATGGCCCTTTTGCAGAATTTGCAGGCATGTCTATTTGCATTTGGCAAATGGGTAAATGAGCAGAGAGATGACATTTTATACAGGCATTCGCAGTGACTTCTTTGTTGTGCACAAAGAAGTTGCACAACCACTCAATTTTCTCCGCACAAAATGGATGCAACTGCAAATTCTTCAGGTGCACTTAAAAATGCTCTTAAAAACCTGCATATGACTCTTTCAACATGGAATTCACTGTTCTCACTTCCACTTCTTCCTTACCTCACATCTTTAGCCAGAAATATTAAAAATACACAGTGCTCATAGAGAAGCAGCAGCCTCAGCTCTGAATCTCCGTGTTTTTCTGTGTTTGAATAAAACGTTTAATGTTACTTGAGCTGGCGAGAAAGGTGGGGGGTTGTGTGTGTCTCAGTAGAAATTAATGTTTTGGTTGGCTGGACAAGGTCAGGAAATTTCTGTAGTGAGCATGATGAGAGGATGTTTGGCAAGATGTTTTCCAACAGCTGGTACAGGTGAAGGATTAGGGGGAAAAAATATGCTTAAGAGCCTTTTCCCTGATTTTCTACTTTGTACCCCTCTTAAACATGCAAGTAATTTTAGAGTCTAAACCAAATCTCTCTGAAATCAATGGCCCTCTTTCCAATGGGTCCCTTTCCACTGACTCAGTAAGACTTGAAGCCAATCCTCCAAATGTTGTGTTGGTTATTAAAAACATTTTGAAGTTCCTCCCTGCCCTCTTAAACACAACTATTTTGGGAAGAAGCAGCAGATACTGGCCTCTATCTGCAGCCTTGTCTCAGGGAAGCCACCGAGGGGACTCTGCCCATGGCAATGATGTGTCGGGGTCCCAACACAGCAGGTGGTGGGGTGAGATGTTCCACTAGTTCCTCCCTTCCTGTATGGATGGGGGATGAGGAAAGAAAGGCCACCAAGCGTACAGATCTTCAAACTGCTCCATGGCAAAGGTGGTATGGAGAAGGATACACACGGCAACATGCTTGGACATGGTGTGATGTGCTTTGTGGGATATTAAGGATGGGGACGATCCTCAGCTGGTGCCTTTGCCTAAGGCTCCTTGCTAAAGGCTGCATGATGCAGCAAGAAAGCAGGATCAAGCTAACTTGTTATACATAAGTTGTTATACAGAGTTTCCAGCAATCGTCTTCATCCCATTCCCCCAGCGATACAGATCTGCTACACCATAAACCCTGATGTATTTGGTATTGGTAATTTATAGAGACAGTGCAAAGTGAACGTTTACTGACTCCAGAATTGGTTTTGTTTAGTTCATTATGAAGATCAGAATTATTATAAATCTACACAAATTGAAACAGCCTTTTGGCATGGCTCTGAGGTTTGAACTAAGTTAATAAAAACAATGATATATAGTATTCGGGTATCATTTAATCTTAGGAATCCATAGTGAACATAAAGACCAAAATAAACTCACAACACACATGTTTATTCACATATTAAGATTCCCTGAGACTGTTCTACATTACTGACTTTCATATGCTTGGAAAATAAGAACGCTTTTTCATATTCATGCTCAGTGAGTGAAAACACATCACTCAGGAGACCATCTGCTTCTCTCTGGAGCGCGGATCTTGACCTTAACACATCGGGCTGCATACAAACTCTGAGGGGAAAAGATGTATTTAGGTGCACTTCAGCACAATCTTAAGAGCATGGATAATTCATTCTGCATTCAGGGGATTCAGTGTTAGTTCAGCTGCTACTGCAGCCAGAATTTCAGGAGACGATTCAAGTTTTCACCTATCTGCCTCAGTACAGCTATTCTGCCACAACCCATTTGCCATTTTACCCTGACTCATTTATACAGGGACAAACCTAGGTCCCCAGGAAACAGATGAGAGATTTGCCATCGACTTCCCTGGGATCAGTATTTAGCCTGCAGCAAGGAAAAGAAAAAAAGAAAAAGAAAGAAAAAAAGAAGAAAACTAGAGGCAGCAAGTCCATCTGGAGAGTGGCAAGCTGCCCACCACCTCCGTGCTGAACAAAGGCAGGCGAGGGGAGAGGTGGGGTTTGGGCACACATGGCTTTAACCCCCCTGTGGCTCCCCAGGCTCGTGGGGAGGACACAGCGCCTGGTTAGGCGGCCTCTCCGTCCACTGCTATGAGAAGGAACCACTTTCTTTTTGGTGAGTTAAAAAGTAAGAGCTGGAAGAGGCAAACCGCAAGAAGCACTACCAGCTCCGAGGGACTGCAAGGTTAAAGCTGAAAAAGGGTGGCTGGGGTGGGGCGGGGGGAGAAAGGAGCCGCCTTTCACATATCTCAGAGCTCTCAATGCCAAGGTGCTTTGGCTTGTGGTGCTGTGCAAGGAGGGGGAGCTCAAACTCCTTTAACATTTTCAAAAGCCATATTTTTTCCTAGGGCTTAGTCCTGAAGGGACTTTTGAAACAAGTCCCCAGCAGGTGCCTCCCTGCTAAGGACATACGTACCCTCCTCTCCCTGGGCTGTTAAGACCACTGCAAAAGAGCATTTTGAGATGGACTGCACGCAATAGGAAGAAAAAGGTGCTGTGCTAGGAAGCTGACCTGGAGGTTTAAGGGGGTAAAAACCACAGTGCAAAACATGAGCCCTATTGCCTTGCAGTGAATTAATTCCTGCCTCGGAGTTCAAAACCTGAGGCTGAAGCAAAGCAGGGTTATCCTAGATGGGGTGACTCCAGCACAGGTACATAAGTACATAGCCTGGGTAATAGCAGCAGGAGGAGAGATTGTAGCATCAGCTGCAGAAGCCCTCTGGGGTCTTGAGGTACTCGGGTAGCAGTTCCCTGCTGCCCTGTGTGTGGTTACCAGGCTCAGAGTAAAATCACCCTGAGCAACTTCCACTTTGCTGGGGCAAAATTATTTCTCCTGACTGACATGCCAGCATTGCTTCAGGTCTAGGCTGTCCTTGTACTAACTGTCTCAGAATCAAGATACACCCCATCTGTCTTGAAACCACTTCTTTGAGGTCACAGCAGTTTAACATGAGCTGTGCAGGCAGTGCTATATGGGACTAGAAGGGCTTTATGGACCGGAGACTGTGGAAGAGAAAACTGGTCATTGACTCAGCATAAAGACACAATCTAGTCCCTCTACAAAAATTAGGTGAAGGCAGCTGCCAATGTCAGTGAGCAAAATGCTCAGAGCAACTACTTTCTTGTACCAAGGAAAGAAGAAAATTAGAAGTTGGAAACCCACCAGATGTTGAGGTTTGCTCCTTGTATATGTGCTCAAGTCAACCTTGACCCTTACGCCCAGTGTCATGAAAAGTCCCATAGTGAGCTACAGGTATTGAGGAGCATGATAAAATCCCGTATATGTATAAAATGACCACACTTTCTAAATGGCACAAGGGAAATGACAGCAGAAAAAGGCATGCCTCTCCAACCCTGAAAAAGGAAGTAACAGATGCACAGGGTCAATGTTTTCTTGTATGAGCATTCACAGTGGCACCTGAGGATCTAGAGGAGAAGCCCCTCCAGAGAGATAACCTTAAAAATATTAATTCAGCACACAAAAATAACTTCCAGTCTATGAGAAGCCCAAAGGGAGCAAACCATTAGCTGGTAATAGTTACAGTGAAAGACTGCTTTCTCATGACGAGAAACCAAAGGAAACAGCTGAGCTGCAATGACAACACACAGTCTTTGGGGAATAAAAGCTATAGATTGTAATATCAACCAACCAAGAAGACAGAGACTCTGGAAAACTCATGCCTGAAAGAGATGGGGGAGGCTGGTGTCTCAGGGGGAAACCACAAGAAATATAGTTGAGAGAGATACAAGGCAGTAAAGCAACACTTGGAAGAAATCCAGGTATAAAGAACAACGGATGGCTTGATAAAGACCCTGGAAAGTCTTGGAAAATCAACATGCAGCAAGGGTCACATGCTGCTAGACTCAGAAGATGATATTTGTGGGGTGGAGGAGCTAAAGCAGGAGAGTGCTCTAGGACCATCTGACCAAGGAAACTGCATAAAGGGTGTCAGCCACAAGGAGCTCAGGGATGTCGTAAAAATGGAGCCCTTCAAATTTCAAAGCACCTCCTTGTAGGAAAGAGGAGTGACATGGGAAGGGGCTTTTGCTCTGCCAAATACGAGTACATAACCTGCTACCCCTGTGCTTGTAGACCAGGGCCTGAGGTGCTGCAGGAGACCATAGAATCATGGAATGGTTTGGGTTGGAAGGGACCTTAAAGATCATCTAGTTCCAACCCCCCTGCCATGGGCAGGGACACCTCCCACCAGATGCCCTTGTAGCTGCTCAGCTCTGAGCACAGTAGCAGCCATAGCAGGGTGGAGCACTTTGCTGTCATCCCCAAAGGGACAGTGACAAAAGAGGAAAATTGATGACATCTTCCCAGCCCACAAAGCAGTTCTGAGCAAACTCCCAAAGCCATCCCAGTGGTAATCAGAATGCAGGCTTAAGAAGGGTCTGGAGCCAGATTTTGGGTAACGTCCTGTTCCTGCTGCATTATTAAAAACAGGAGGGGGTAAATTCAGTCAAAGACTTTATGAACTAGTTTTGTTGATTCGGCAGCTTGAAACGATTCCAGGGGAATGGTAGGTTGCATGTCTGAATGTGCACAGGAGGGACCAAGCGGAGGCAGAAGTGGCTGGGATGTCTCCTCCGGTGCAGTCTGCAGAGGCAACGCCTGGCCATCCAGAGACACCCTTTACTGAGAAGACAGTAGCAGAGTATCCACATTAAATCAGGGGGCCAAATCTTGGCAAAAGTAACCCACTCAAAATGCTCTGTCTGAATTTATATGGATGCATTAAGGTTTTCAGCACTGAACTCGGGAACAGAACAGGGAATAAATATCCAGGGACCACAAGGGTGTAGCTGGGGGGTGGAACTGACCCAAATTTTCTTGTTATTATTGTTGTTATTGTTTTTCTATTAGTTCCTATGACAGCATATGAAGGGGCTGGTCTCGTCCCAAGAGCAAAGCTGGCCTCTTTTGAAAACCCAGTCCACCATGGCTGTCAGGATCGGAAAGATGTTGCAGGGGCTAAAATTTGTGTTTTGACATTAGAAGTTTGAAAATTTTTAGAGATGAAATGAACCAGAGCCGGCAGGGTGTGGGGAAGAGAGAGAGTTAAAAAGATTACAAAAGTGTAGATATGAAACTCAGGGAAGTTAACTATCACAAAATCACATTTGATAAAACGCAGAAAGAATTCTGGTTTGGTTTCTGATTTCATTTCCCATTTGAAGTTGAACTGAACTACGAAAAATGTGCTTTTACTGCAGGAGGTAGGTCAAAGCGTGCAAAGGAATGCAAGAAAGAAATACCCTCTCGATTATAAAAACTGGCAGCATTGGTCACTAGCTGTAGTGAGGCCTTCATATTGCCTAGTTTGTAAATTAATTCAGAATAGATTTCGAACTTGAAAAGCAGAACGTGCTCTATTCTAAAATGAGACACAGAAACATTAAAGTAAACGACGAGATTAAAACGATCTGTAGATGGCTCCTTGTGACCAGACCAATAGCTTAACGTTCGCTCCAGTTTTCATTCAGAGCTGGCATGGCTCAGAGTCATCAGCCACTACGCTCTGTGTCAGCTGCTGCGGGACCTGCTGAAACCTGGGTCTGGCATTTCGGCGGCCTGGCCTGCCAAGCCTCTTTCTACAGAACAGGGCAGTTTTGCAAGAAGTCTTTGCAAAATATTTTAATAATGAAAACTTTAAAAATACACAGCTGTTTTGCAAAACCCTCGTAACAAAGACCCCTTTGAGATCAGCTCCGCACAGACTCCGTAGTGGATGTGCCACCATCAGTACTCTCAACAGAGACATTATGGAGCCTGGCATTCCCTCTGTGCCTCTTTCCCCCTTCGGGTCCCCTGCTTGGACCTCGTTCCTTTCAGGCGCTGCTGCCTGCTCAAATCCCTGCTTCAGCCCCTTTATTTAAATGCCTGCAACCACTTCCAGAGGTTAGGCACATTTGCCCCTTGGGGCGAACTCCTCAGAGGGCAAATTGTCCTGCCTTGCTGTTGCTGTGGCTCAAAAAGGACATGCTGGGGCATCATTTTGGGTGAAATTAGTCTGCCAGCTGAACTGGGTAATGCTAAGGAAGAGAAAGAAGTGAGCTAATAAGGCAAAAGTCCCTGGGATGTACAAACACCTGGGCACCATTTAACTCCCAGGTGAGCATCTGAGCCTCTCCTGGTTTAATTCAGCCTTTCTGCACATGGACCAACATCTGTTTGCATGCTAGGAGCACAGTACAGGGTGCTGCTGTGCCTCAGACCCACGTATTGGAGGTCGGCATCAAGCTGAATTCCTTGATCATTGTTACCGACAAGTGTTTAGTGGAATCCAGAGTGAATAGTTTATTGGGATTTGAATAGTTGCAGGGAGCTCGTTGCTGTAAATAGGGTAGTGCCTGACTAGGAAATCTATTTATGGTGCTTTTATTACCGTAGGGAATATGGGGATTCAGGTTTTTAGTGTTACAAGTATTTCCCTTAAGTGGTCATTAGAAGAAATAACTCCTAGATTCACAAGCACTGGTATCTGTACGTAAGCTGTGTTTCCAGTAAGTTTTAATGACAAAAGAGAGAAAGTTGGCCAAGGCAGCATGATGATGGCTTTCACTCTTCTTGTAGAGAAGCCAGGAGGGATTTCCCATCAGTTTGAGGAGGAGCTGCCTGCTCACAACCTATGCTGCTGCACCTCCTTGCCGTAGCGTCACAGGTGGGTGAGGCTGGAATCACAAACCTGGTAGGAAGGAGACGGGTGGGGAGGAACCAGCCTCTCCCAGACACACACATGATAAAACTCTTGTTTTGCTCTTCTGTGGTGCTTCTTCTGAGAAAATAAGGGTCCTGAACGTGAGAGGGGTGAGAACAAAGTGTGGTTATGCTTGGCTGAACTAAAGCCATGTCTAATTTAGTATCCCATCTCTGAAAGTGGCCAAATGCACTTCTCAGGGCAGAGAACAGAACAAGCATGCACAATCCTCCCCTGAAACACCCTGCCAGATTTAGCAGTCTGTGTTCCAGGGACTTCTGGTGCTCCCAGGCCAGGAGACCAGGGGAGATTATCTCATGGAGAGTTCTGGTGGGTGCTGGCTTGAGAAGCTGCTGGACAAGGCTTTTCTTGATCGGACAAGAGGAACCAGCCTCAAGTTCTGCCAGGGGAGGCTTAGACTGGATATTAGGAAAAAACTTTTACACTGAAAGGGTTATTAAGCATTGAAACCATCTGCCCAGGGAAGTGGTTGAGGCACCATCCCTGAACGTATCTAAAAGACAGGTAGACATTGTGCTTAGAGATATGGTTTATTGATGTTTTTTTGTCAGAGTTTGGTTGATGGTTGGACTGGATGATCTGAAAGGTCCCTTCCAACCCAGGCAATTCTATGATTTATGGTTCTATGATTCACGTGGACTACACCAAGCTGTGTGCTGCTGAGCTGCGAGGAGACTGGGGGTTTTGTCACGTTTCACTTCATCCACAACCCCTTTTGCTTCCAGTGCTTGCAGCTGTCACTCTGAATGTTTACCTGATCCCTGGGCAAGGGAGATGTTGCTTTGTTCAAACCATGAAGGCTAGCTACAGCTCAGCCAGGTGGCCACGGCTGAAATGGGTAACTTGGGCACATTGCAGCATCCAGCAATCAGCCTGAACAGGATGCATGGGGACCTGGGTGGGATTCGCACCCACGAGGATGCTTTGAGCATTGAGAGGGTGCCCAACCTACCATAACACCCAGGCCAGCAGGGTTGGGGTGGCTGAAAACCAGCACTTTGGAGGGCTTTACTTCTCAGAAGCACCAGTTCAAAGCCAACATGCCAAGAGTTGGCAGTGGTAGCAAGTCACCCACGACTCATAGTTGTTTTATAGACAAAAGGCTGGAAGAGGCTCAACTTCATCTGATCCACCTCACTCCCAGGACGATAAGGAGGATCTGACCCATGACAGATGTTGTTCTCACCTGCTCTTGAAGGCAAGGGGAGGAGAGGGCCACAGCCTCCCTAAGCAGGCTGTGTTTCATCAGTCTCATAGCTGGGAAGTTGCTTTGTAACATGGAACCCGATTCTTCCCTGCTGCACATTAAGCTAAATTCCTGTTGACCTTTTCCTAACAGCCACAGGGAACAATTTTAATCGCTGTTCTCTTTGTTACAGCCTTTGCATTCTGGAAAGTGTATTGCATCCCCCTTCATCTCCTCTCCTCCAGAAAAACAAACTCCATTCTCTCAACCATTCCTTGTTGGCTATGCTTTTTAAACTCCTTCTTGCTGCCTTTTTGGTTCTCATCAGGGTGTCTGCTTATTAAAATAGAAGCTTCGTTTCACAAAGGTTGCTGCGTTACTTGGCACGGCAGCAAATAATAACAAACACTATACTGCTGCTAGAAAATCCACGATAAGATCACAGAGTGAAGGGATAGGGAGGATCTCAAGAGATCATCCAGTCTGTTTCCTTGCACTGAGGCAAGTTCAAGGGAATGGAGGCAAGCTCTTAAGATTTATCAGGTCAGTGGTGGCAACTTTCAGCGGCAGCATGTCTCCCGTTTCCAGATGGCCTACCTCATATTTCTTACTGCCCTTGTAAAAGTTTTTTGTATGTTGATACAACTCCACCCCAAGACAAAAAACCATGACAATTAAACACGTTAAAAATATACATGAACATTTTAAAAGAATATTTTAAAATCACAAGTTGCTATTGAGCTCCAAATCAGAAAATAATCACAGGGAACAGAAGCATAATAAGGATAGGTTTACGAGCTGTGAAGATGGAGGTGGAGGCTTTTTTCTTCTGATTTTTTCCCCTATTCCTCTAGTTTACCACTCCTTTCTTTTCTTTTTCAAGCACTCAACTACACTAAATACAGGAAATAAAGACGAGATGGATAGATAACCTCTTTAAAGACCCATCCTCTACATACAAGCCTCGATACAAAATTTGCACNATCCATCCATCCAGTCACAGTCCATTTCAGCTGTAGAGCAATTTTTCATGCTGGAGGTGGCAAAATAGCAGGGTTACCTGGCAGGAGGCAAGCTAATTCTCCCCATTCTCCCCTCTCGTTAGGTTCTAAGCTGATTTCTCCCAAAAACAGATGTAAAGAAAAGCTCTTCATCTTATCAGTTCCCTGCCACAGAAACATTGGCAGGAGCATTGGTTGTACTGAGTATTTGCAAGGGTTTCCCTAGGCCTGAAGCCCATGCTAGGCTTCTGCAGGGTGCAGGGACAGAAGACCTTTTGAAGGTCCCAACAAGAGCTGTCTGGAAGTTTCACAGAGGCTCAAAATGTACCCTTGAAGCCAGGATTTCATACCACCATTTTCCTTTCAAGGAACAACCCTGCACATAAGTTCATGCATGTGGACCCTCCATTTCAGACAGGGTCCTGCCCAAAATGCTTCTCCCTGCCCTGTATTTATGCCAGGGTCTCAGGGCAGCAGATATCATCTGTCCCAGTGTGGTCAAGGTGGAAGCATTATCCTACAGGCGTTGTTACTGGAGTGCGGCATGCAAGCCCTCTGAAAGCAGGGATGTCAACCACGCGTGCCGTGCTGCTCCTGCTCTTATTCAGCTATTTCATTATTACCAGCGCTCGTAAACAGAAATATTACACTCTGCAGGATTTCCTTGCACGGATCCTGATGTAATCTCTCCTCTGCACAGAGGCGAGGAGTTTCTACCAGGAGATTCAATGCAGGAGAACAGAAAAAGAGGAGTGATACGCTTTTGCTTTAACCAAACGGGTCTTTCAAAAGCTAGAACTAATGAAGACCCACTTAACAACTCCTCATATAGCTCTGATAAACAAAATGTTTCCAACTGGAATTTACAAAGCTGAACATAATAATATGAAGAGGGAATAAGAGCTTCCCCTTGTCAACTGGCTACTAACAAAAGAAAAATATGAGGAGTGAATACTTAGAAAAAAGACCAACAGTGCTGTAATATAATTAAAACCATTAAAAATGCTGTACTCTGGTTTTGCTCCCTGAAGCAGTATGTTATTTTTCTTTTTTAAGCTGTCACCACATTTTGATACCATAAGGAATAAACTAAATCAAGACAAACCTCCATTTCAAAGTTGGAGGATTTGATAGAAATACTAACTTAAACTTCAGTAACTAGCAGAAGATCCTCAACCAACTGCTGTCATCAACATCTCTGGTTTTATTTGTTGATAGTAGGTATTCCTCAGGTATATAAGCAGCACCAAAGCAGAAGACAACTGCAGAGACAAGGCCAAGAGAAAGCACCCACAGAAAAATTACATTTTTTGAAAATCAGAAAGGGCCCTATTCAGCAAAGCCCTGAACCGCATCTAGAATGATCCATATCATATGTGTAACTTAACAGTATGTAAAATTGCTTTTTTTCATTTGGCAGCCTTTCTGACAGAAGTAATGTAACCTTCCTGTCCCTTGCTATCATATACCAAGGTTTTACTGATGCTATGGAGGTGATGTAACTCTAACACGTGAGCAGAGGTTCCACTTGCCAGCAAACTGCATGGGGCCACCCTTCTGTTAGAGACATGAAAGTATGAACCAAGGGTCTGCAGGACTGAGCCACCTCATGCATTTACCTCTTTTCCTTTCCTTCTTGAGGAAAAATGTAGTCATGGGACTGCAGGGCAATGCACAGAGAGAGGAACATTTACAAAAGTTATTGCACATGTCATAAAATCTTAAGCAATAAACCATGGGGGAAAAAAATTATTAACTGCATTCCTGGCTAGTCAAGTAAAATTGCCAGTTATCATTTTTAAGCCTTGTGAAAAAAATTATTTTTTAGGAATGTCAGTCAGTCTCTTCCCCACCACTTTCTAGTAACTCTAAAAACAAATTGAGAAAGCTGACAATACGCTGATAGCAGATTTCTCACTGAACTTGTGGCACTACACAGTGACCCAGACAAGCAATAGTGAACATCCCAATTGCTATCTTCCCAAGGGTGAACAGGGCTGTTACCTGCATCCCTCTGCAGGACCTCTGGGCATTGCACAGATGGAAACCAAATGCATCAGATCCTGTACAAACTCTTCTTAAGATCTGAAGCCATAGGCTTCTCTTCTCTCATCCTACACCCTCACAAAAGAGAAGATGAAAAGAAATCTGTGGACAACTCTTTCATTGATAGGGGGATGAGTGCCATAGTATTGACACAACTGTATAATCCAAATATATTCAGTGTATTGTTTAAAGGTAGAAGAACAGTTGAAAAAATCTTTTCAGCTTGGCTAATTACCATCAGTTGGCTAAGTTTTGTCAGACTATGCTGCAGATTTGTGTTTCGCAGAGGAGCTTTATAGAGCTGGTGGTAGTGTGATAGAATAACAAAACAGAAGTGAATGTTGTTGTTTAAGGGGAATATAGTTCACAAAATTTTGTCTCTGCAGATGCTTTACCTTATGAGCCAAAACCTAATAGTTCACCAGAAGCCATTGGTACACTGTGCCCTAATATTACCCAGTTTGTTCCAGCAAATCATCGGTAGAAGAGATGCAGCGTAGAAGATATGCATTGTTGATCCAAGGGCTGCGCACAAATTCCAGGCTGACAATATGAAGACAAGTTTCGAACTAATACAAATGATCCCTGGCAGCAGCCTATAAGACAAACACAACACATGCACACACTCGAAGATTTGCAAACCTGCCCATTGAACTCCTCAGAGGCCAGATTTATTCTCCACTATGTAACGTCGAACAACTTTGGCTGCATACAAGTCCTTGCACATAAGATCTGTGGAACAAAACATCCTCCTTTGCTGTTTTGGTTTGCTACCACCTTATTTTCAGTGACATTTGGACCTTTCAGCTGAGAGCAACAATATTCCATCAGTAGGACACAATCCTTTGCCTTGTGATTGCCAATTTAAACAGTAAAAGGCCCATCCAAAGCACCCAACAGGATCTGAGCTGGACTCCTGAAAGGTGCCTTCTCTGGTCCGGTGCTGGAGAGGAACCTCAGCCATTACTTTTTCCATGGGGATAAATCGCAAAACAGTGGTAGGAAAGATAAACCCAAGGATTTTGTCTCAGGGGAAGAAGGTACTAAAGAGAGTTTGTGGTAAAATAGTCTAGCAGAGCACTTTGTGTCTCTCCTGACCACAGATGAAATGATGTGGCCAGATGTGTCTCATGGGCCACCAACTAGAGAAAACTGGTTGTGAACCTTCCTTGGATCAACATGAAAGAAGCCTAAGGTTACGGGCTACCAAAGCTGCCAATAGATGGTACTCTTTGATGGTTTTTATGAAAAAATAATCGACAGAAACATTTTTAATTTCATATTAGCATGTTGTGTTGTGTTGTGTTTTTTTTTTCCAACTGACTCCATGATTGTTGATATTAATTAAGTGAATGGTAGATTATTTTCTAAAGGCTATAATTTAAACCAGTAGTTGAATATAGACTTGAGTGTAACATTTTTCAGCTCAAACCACAAGGTATGCAAGCTGGGAATGAACTCTATTTTTTTCCTGTTGAAGGGCAGATTAAATATTTTTTCATTAATTCTAATGCTAGCAAAGAAAGTAAGATCCTCATTTTTCCTCTGATTTCTCTGTACACTTAATTGATGTATTCTACCAAGCTGTCAAGCTGCTTTTAAAACCCATTCTTTTTCATGGAAATATTATCCTCCTTTTATTGGTTTGAGTTGATAAATGGATCAAGAGTCTTTGAGGGTATTGTGTTCTGTCAATGTAATACATCTTTCAGATGCATCCACTGCAACAAAGCTGAAAAAAATATATATCATGAAACACTTAATAAAAAAGATACACAGATTTGTCTTTTACAAGATCATGGGACTTGAGTCTATCTCCAGGGAGGAGTTCCAACATGAGAAAGAAAATACATAGTTCAAAAGCCCATGTTTTCAATTTGCAGCCACATGGTTTAAATTATCCCTGTATTTATTAAGGGCGCTAAATGGGCAGCTTGACTTAGGGGAAAGGGTCATTCAAGTTGAGAATAGTCATGTTTAATCCCTCAGCTAGGTGAAGGTTAATTGTACTTTAAGATGCTCAATGTTCTTTATACAGTGTGTCTTAAAATACCACATGAGACACAGCTGGAGGGTTTTTGAGATTTATTGTTGTATATTTTTCTATATCTTTTCACTGTAAACAGCAACAGAAAATTGTTAAACACCTAGCCCAGGGTGATCCTTATGCCACATAAAACCTGTCATATTGCCAGCCCTTGCACTTCAGTTTTGCACATGTGTGCACGTGCATGTGTTTTGTGGTCATCTCCTGATTTCCCTGACACTCGGTGTTGTGGATTTTCACAAAATCAGAACGACAAAGAAGAAGCGTAAGATGTCTTTTCCACTTTATGCTGGAGCGTAGAGATAGCAGGGTTTTAGATATTGCGTGTACCTGCCTGTGAACTTGATAACTCAGCAGTTCATGAGGGAAAAAAGAAAATTAACTGAAATCCAAAAAGCAGACATTAAAACAAATAAAAGAGTGTTTCCAAATAGATAGACAATATGAATTTTAAAGCTTTTCACCTTAGACATCCATTGATGTGAAGACAAGTAGCTATTGATTATCAAGGCAGTTTATCCAAATGTCACTGTTCTTTTATTCTGGTGGTTCATCCACAAACAAGCCCTGGTGAGAATTTAAAATCAATTTTTTGTTCTATCTATCTGTTAGCTAACCCAAGCAATAGCCTGGATTTTGCTCATCAGATGCAAATGGTTACCGCAAATATCCAAAAGGCCCACTGTGTTTGATGCAAACCTGAGACATGGTGCTTCTCTTCTGCAGTTGGGCTGAAGTGAAAAGCTGTGGAAACTGGGATGGCCTGGGCACATACATCCAGCTTCAGCGTCTGAATGTTTTCAAGGAGGAATAAAACCCCCAAAACTCAGAGAATTTCTGAGTCTGGTCATGTCTAAAGTCACTTTTAAATTCAAATAAATATTTGTGGGAAAACTGCTTCCCCTATTCTCCTAGCGCTCATAACTTAATTATAGTAGCCGCCAGGCATCTTTAACTTTCGTGACCAGCAGATCACTCTGGGTCTCAGTGACCTTGGCAGTTGTAACAGGGTAATATTTTCACAAGGATGAAATGTTCTTGAATATGTTTCTCCAGTGTACTGGTGTTCACAGGCATTTCTCAGCAGATCTGACCTGAAGTACAAACATAATTCTTCAGTTTCACCTAGAGGTTTATTGACAAACTCCAGAAAACTCAAGTTCCTCTTTCTTTTTCTGAGACTCACCCTCTGTGAGAAGGCAAAGCTGCTGGTATTCTTCCTTTGAGCCCTCCATCATCAGTGGGAGTCTAGACCAAAGGCCTGAGCCCTGGAGCCTTTGAAAATCACCCAGTGGCCACACATCCAAACAGGAACAGAAACACAAAGGCAATGAAAAAGCAAGGGGGAAAACGTATAAGAACACAATCATTTGTTTTTTCAAGATATTTCAGTATAATGTTTCATGTAAAATTGCTCCTAAAGTTCATTGCGGACATTTGTCAACAGAGTTCAATGAAGAAACCCAGGCAGGTGGGAATTAGTGTTTTAAAAATGCCACTCTCTCACTAGTGCTTAAAGCAATAGTTGCAAAATGCAGAAATTAAATCAGCAGCCTGCAAAAGATGCAGTCACCAAAATCTCTGCATTCTTTTGTTGGTGAATAAGCTCCTACTCTACACTCAGGTAATATCACTCTTGCCCAATTCCTCTCTAAACATCACGTCTTGTTTTATCGAACTAAAGAAATCTCATGTTAGAAGAGCCTGAGCTGATGATCTATAGCTCATTTTTCCACTTTGAGTCATGCAAATGCAAATCCTTACCTTTAAATCATATTGATCTGAGTTGTCTTAGAAATTTTTGAGGAAGCTTAAGAAGGCCAGCCATTTGCATTCTGATTACATTTGTCTCATTTAGAGGAATGATGTACAACTTGTTTTTCCAAACACCATATTTTGTCTAAGTTTGGATAGCTTTCCTCTGCTGAAAACTATCACATTGCTCCTTGAGGAATCATGGTAGAATCATACAGCAAGCATATCAAGATGCAAGCTTTAGGGAAAAAAAAAAAAAAAAAAGATTAGGGTTCGCATTCTTGCATAGTGAAAGTTATTTTCTTGAAGAAGGGAAGAAAAAGCCCCAAATACTGGAAATCTCACAGAGCCAAGAAACAGATCTTCTCAGAAATGTTTCAGCTGATTTTCTAAACCTCTGAGTTTGAACAGATCAAATACTGCCACGTATATTCTCCTAATCTGTGGGCTTTTATGAAATGGAACAAGAACCCCCAAATCAGTTTGGCCTTTATATTGAAATCAAAGGTAGACTGATCAACAAAACACAGAAGGTCTTAAGTAGCTCAAGTGGTTCTAATGTGCTTAATGGACTGCAGAGAATTTTCACCTAAACCACAAAGTCAGTCTGGTTCAGTTTCATAATGTATGCAAATCTTCACCACTGAAGGATTCATTTGTTAATACTAGCTGATACAGAACAAAGACAAGCTTGACCTGCTGGTTTTTGCCTGATACACTAAAGAGTTCTGCCCATAGTGCTGCTTTTCTTGAGAAGAGATAGATGATTTTTATTTAACCAAGGGGATATAAATTTACTGAAGCTGATTTTTAGTATCTGGTGTAGATATTCCCAGGAGCATTTTTACTCAAACAGTGTCCCAA
The DNA here is from genome assembly GCA_013400135.1 of Rhinoptilus africanus. Lineage (NCBI taxonomy): Eukaryota > Metazoa > Chordata > Aves > Charadriiformes > Glareolidae > Rhinoptilus > Rhinoptilus africanus. The sequence continues at coordinate 34,448 of VXBO01014059.1, read as the reverse complement.
CACATCCATCTTGGTCAAAAGGGTTAGCTTACCGCTATGACTAGACAACCACCATAAATACTATTATCAGGTAATAGGATACAATCAAACCAAATATGATCAGCATTTCAGAAAAACTCTAATGCTCTGTGTTAGTTTGCTAGGTAGCTTTGTGAACCTGAAATTGAAACTAGCAGATTTCACTGTGAGATCTGGAGGGCTAACGGTACACTCTTCAGTGTTCATCTACTCAGAAAGCTTCAGGCGTCTCTAAAGTGCACCGTAAGAAGCTATGCGCTGAAGGAGAACTGCTAACTTGTTAGAAATGAGAAAGGTGGTCAAGTTTGTAGTCCCTTAAGCACACAGGTGCTTGGTATCTCTAGCCATGCAGGATTCAGCACCTTTGGAAGATGTAGCAGAATAGGAGTCAACTGTCTTTTACATAGTGGCAAAAGTCTAGAGATACCATTGAAACATATGGTCTATGGGACATAACTGTCCCATTCACTCATTAATGGGAGTCCCAAATTCAGGTCTTTTTCTGTCATTGTTCAGTAGAAAAAAAAAATGTTTACCTCTCCAAACCTGGAGACTTTTGCCATGCTCAGAGCTTGCCATTAAATTCCTTGAGTCACAGCTCGTGAAGATTTCAGGTCTGAATCTTCCCCCCAGTCCTAGGGTAATTCTAAACTCATATTTGGTGTGTCAATTAGAAACCAAAGTCAAACATACATGCCGTGTTACTAGTTGAAGTACTTAGGTACCCCAAATGCCATGTAAGCTTGTATTTAAGATAGAATGGATTACGTCTCCAGGGGAGACCTTATTGCTCTCTACAACTACCTGAAAGGAGGTTGTAGCAAGGTGGGGGTCAGTCACTTCTCCCATGTAACAGGCAATTGAACAAGAGGAAATGGCCTCAAGTTGTGCCAGGGGAGGCTTAGATCAGATATTAGGAAAAATTTCTTCACCAAAAGGTGAACAGGCTGCCCAGGGATGTAGTGGAATTGCCATCTCTGGAGATATTAAAAAGATGGGTAGACGTGGTCCTTAGTGGACATGGTTTAGTGGTGGTTTTGTTAGTGTTAGGTCGACAGTTGGACATGATTATCTGAAAGGTCCCTTCCAACCTAGACAATTCTATGATTCTATGGGGTCAAACTGGCTCCATTACTATCTTGTAAAGGTATAGACCCTCTAGGTGATAAGAAAGCAGTTACATGTACAAGAATAAGACTAATACTTCTAATACAGAAAAAATCTCTTATTTCTTTTCCTTTCTCTTCAGATGGTTTCTCTGTGATTGACAGCAATGCATCTCATTCTACCATGCTAGATTGCAGCATTTTTGAGCAAAATAGGTAAATATGCAACGTGTCAAAATTCAACATTTTGAGTGCTACACAGTCTAGTTCCTGCAATGGTCATGAGAATAGGAGATTAGCAGGAGGAATGAAAGAGGTATCCCAAGTATTGAGGTACCCAGAGTAGATCCAGTGCAACCAAGAACAGATAATTTATTTTTCTGCCAGTAGCTATATTAAGAATGGATTTGGCAATTTTAAAAGACTCCAAGCATTCCAAGCACTCCAATACTCCAAGAGTGCTGTCTTGTTAAATATTTTTCTCCCATGTTTGATTACCTTCACTATGGAGCAAATGTAGAATGTATGCTAAAGGGTTATTACAAATTTAAGAAATCATGGTTAATAATGCTGTTTCTTTGATGGACTGGATCTTATTTTAAAATTCATTCTTCACTTGTTTCTCTCTGCGTTTCTGTCGACTTAAACAACAGAACGACCAATGTAACCACTGACTATAAATCCAGGTTGGATCACTGAAGGTCATCTAGCCCAGTCTGCTCAAAACAGGTCCAACAGGATCAGGTTGCTCAGTGTAGTCCAGTTTAGCCCCACCTAAACCATGACAAACAGAGATGCTATAACCTCTCAGGGCAACCTGTGCCAATATTTTACCACCCTTTTTGAGAAATATCTTTCCTGATATCCATCAGAATGTCCTTATTGCAACTTCAGCCTGCTGCCTCTTATCCCATCAATAAGAAGGTAAGAGGTGAGGAGTGTAATACTGTCTGCTCTTGCCCCTTCCATTAGCTAATGAGTAGCTGGTCCAACAGCAGATCTCACCTAGTTGGGTTGAGGATCCCCAGTGTTAGGTAATAGTCCTTGCCACTCTCCAGAAACTTGTTGGATTACCTGTGCCTTGCCGTGTTCCTCCTTGGGGTGGTTAAAGTCACCCATGAGACTCAGGGGCTGCAACCATCTTTTTCTGACTCTGTACCAGCTTCTCACAGAGTGGTAAAACAAAGGTGAAAAAGCCCAGTAAAACAGGAAACTCAACTGATCTCTCTTATGATCAGTGACCAGCAGGCTTGCGTTTTGTGGTTTGGTGTAGTTTTTTTTTCTTTTTTCGAATGGGAACATTTTAACCGCAGCATTTTCGGGAACATCTATTGTCCTGTAGTATTTTCATACATCTACAGATAACAAAATAACAATGATTGTATACCAAGACTTCAGAACTCCCTCATTCTCACAGCTATGTTAGAAATCAATAATAATGCTTCCGATAACTACTCCTCAGGTAATAAATTTATGTCTCTATGCATAAGTGCTTTAATTTTAGCAAATTTTTTCTACTCAACTTTGTTGCAGCTAATAAAACTCCTGCCCCACAACCCAGCACTACAGACGGGCACAGATAAATACAACTAAGATGTATTTATCAGCCTTTCCACTTTTTTATATAAGTGTTCTTGATTTTATCATATGTGTCTAGCAGTCAACTTTTACCTGGCACAAGACTGTTTTGGCTCCTAACAGGCTTAAAAAAATTCCTTGTCTTTTTTTTTAACTCCATTGGGATCAGATATTTTTTTGTTCTTAGTATATTCTTTAATGTTTTGTTGTTTCTCTGTTTAGCTAAGGAATTTTTGTTGCTGTTGTTCTACATAAGCCTTTTTTTTGTTGATGGAATCACAGGGTTTGGAACAGCTAGTACAATATTCTTGAACAATTCCTGATTTTTCTCAGTGCCTTCCCACTTAAAATGCATATGCTCACACAGTTATGCCAGCAAATGCTTTAAGCTTTGGAAAACTAGCCCTATTAAAGTTATCCAAATGTGCAGATTTTTGGTCAATGCCCTATTTCATTTGTACAAAGTAAATTTAGTAGTAGCCTGTAGTCTCTGGTACCTCAACAACTGTGCTTTTTTGGGCCTGTAACTAACACTTTCTCGTTCAGCAGACTTTAGTCCACTCTCAAGTTACCTTGTACTGGATATGGAACTTCCTGTTTTGAGGAGACAACATTATTATTTATAGAAATACTAAGGAAACTTGTTATTGGCCACAGGAGATCATCAGCAAATGGCCCTCTGGTTGAAGTCATCCATGATAAGTTTCTTGGTTGCCTTTTGACTGTTGTAGTTATTTCCCACATCCCCTACAAATTATTAACATATGCTTAAGGAACAGCTTGTTTTATCTCCTAGAAATTGTTGCTGGACTATAAAAGACCCTTGCCCATAACCTGTCTTTTGCTCCAATTAACGATGAAAATTGGGCTTTCAGGTTTAAGCAACTTTAAAGACATGTCTGCAGGGTATGTACAACTGGCATACAGAGATAGGCACATTAGTAGAGACCTCTGGAAACACCATAACAGAATGAGGTCCAGTTGCAACTTATCTCAGGAACCTGAATGCTGCACAGGAGATAGTGTCAACTCAGTGAGCTTATGAGTTTGGGCCCAGGGCCAGTCAGACATGGTTAAATTGCTCTCCCTTTCTCCCGCAGCACACATTCAGCCAGCTCAGGAGTCTCTGCACCCACCATCAACCAACTTTCCCCACGCTACAGGCTCTGGAGTTAATGTGGAAGAGTGAACTCAAATATCTCTGCATCTACCAGTGTGGTCGAGACCAAAGTCTTCTCTCAGCCTTCTGGTTTTCTCTTTCCATCCTTCATCTGAAGCCTTTGGCTTTCTGGAGCAGAGGCAGGGCAAGGCCAAAGATTAAATCAGGAGGGAGAAAAGCTGACAGCACTGGCTGTCTCGTCTTCATTCGTCTTTTTACCATCCAGTATAGGCACTGTTTTAAATTACACAAAAATAGCCCGTAAAGCTCTCATCAATCTCACTTGTTCAAATGCAACTTTTCCACATTAATCATTTACAGTGACACGAGTAAACAATGCCACATGTGGCCGCAGCAATGGTGCTCTTCCATTATTCATTCATCCCAAGGTACACTGGTTTTGCATTGAATCTTACTCCCTCATTTGTCTCTTTAAAAAATTTGTTGAAAAAGAAACCGTACAACCACCTTTTCGTTTAAGAGTCAAAGACAGGAATATTCAGGCAACAGTGGATCACAGACTGCCCCTGCCAAGAAAAGGGAAGTGTCACATTTCAGCCTCCCTGCACTCATCCTTGCTTTCTCTTTCTGCTCATAAAGATAGCTGAACTAGCTCTAGACAGTCCTGCTCAAATACTGGAAACAAGGCAGCTTCATTAGCACAGTGTGTCATAAAATCTAACTTAACCTGCCTCTGAGCAGTCATACAGCTATACTTCCTGCTAGTTCCCAAACCAGCTTGTTGTCTGCATCCAAAGTCTTCTCTTTTTTCACCCAGTGTAACTTTTTGGGGTAGGAGAGGGGAGCATCCAGTAGCTGTTCAAGAAAACCTACTTTGCACCTACAGTTCATGAGTTATGCTAAAAAGTCCTGGTCAGGCTTTAACTGTCTGTTCATGGCATTGTGCTATGCCATGTAGATACATTTTGTATTATTTTTTTATTTTCAAAATACGTTTCAGAGTAGAAAGAGCTTCAAAAGTGGGAGGCTGAATTTCAAACCCACAAGCGTTCAGATCCTGGGGTGTAGTTTGGACTCCATCCCCAGAAAAAACAGCATAAAAACACTCTCCATCACTGCCAGCTCTCCTGATTTATCCAGCATTTCACAAACGTAAAGCTGGTATTCGAGTCCCAGCTTGGAACGAAGAGACTGAACACAAACCTCAATTTTCATTCCTGCAGAAGTTTCCATCCCTCCTGTTTGCAGAGGAAAGTTTGAAAACATGACCTGACTGCACTCAAGCAGGCTGCTGGGGAGGGAGGGGGAGCTGACTCATGATTTTTGCTACCCGGGGATCACAGCGCTGGGACACTGGCCAGGCGGGAGCAGAATTTGAGACGTTGGAGCCTCATTCATTCTTGTGACTGTTCTGTTGGTCTGGAAGATGCTACTCTTTGCTGGAATGGAAGACAAAGCAAAATGTTTTGGTTTTGAGGAGAGATGTCAGTCAGGTGTCCTCCCTCCTCCTAAACAAACTTACCTTGGAGAAGACTGTGTTCAGTGCAATGCATACAGGAGATCCCTGCTGCCCAGATTTACCAGATTTCCTCCTGGTAAATGACATTCCACCAACACACTTGCCAATCTGTCAGCACCTTCAGAGGGATGCCTGGCTCCTTCTGCCCAGCCCATTCAGCAGCGTCCCTCTCCTAAGGCACGGACGTTGGATGTGGTGGCCTCAGTGCCATCAGTGCTCACAAACTTCCTCCATCAATGACCCCTAGCAAAATAACCCAAACAGGCCCATCCATCTGTGTTCACTGCCTTTACACTGAGTTCAACTTCCTGACAAAACTCACATTAAAAAAAAAAAAAAAGATGATAGTCTTGGTTTCTAAGACCCTCCTAATTAAGGGCACAAAAGCTTTGAAAATGTGATATTAAAGGGACAGTTAGATAACTGTGATGGTATGTGGCACTGATGTATACTGGAATAGCAACAGACTCACTCCACCCTCATGACTGGGTAGGAAAGAATAAAGAGGGAAAATGGTGTCAGTTTTATTTCAGATTACAAAGAAAAGAAAAAAAAGTTGTCAACACAAAAGATGGGTTTTCCAATAGGATTCATTGCCATTTAAACTCCACTCCTGCTGAAGCTGATAAGAATTTCATCGCATATCTTAACATGTGCACAATTAGGCTAATGAAGAACATCTCCAGAAATCCCAACAATCAAGCATATTTTGACTGTTTACGTATTAAAACCAGCTGTAATCCAGCTCAGATTAAGAAAAATCCTGGCAATCTGGAAAAAAACTCAAACCCTACATTTAAATTGTGATTGCAAGAGAAAGACTTTAGCGGGAATGGACGAGCAGCAAGAAGTGATGCAAGAGGACTAACTGAGAGCAGAGCATTTTACTGGGGCATCAGATGAACAAAGCATGTAAGTCTACACTACCCTTGCAAAGCACTCAGTATCCCCAGTATGGGCTACANGCAAGAGGACTAACTGAGAGCAGAACATTTTACTGGGGCGTCAGATGAACAAAGCATGTGGGTCTACACTCAGTATCTCCAGTATGGGCTACGTGCTGGGTGCTGAGCTACTTGCTAAGGGATCTGGACTAGTTTTGACGAGCAGGGGTGCTGTACATGCCCATAATCTGGATTTCTCTTCACAAATTCCATATAGCTAAGCAGCTATCTGGAAATCTGTTTAGGATGAGAAACAGAAGGAAGTGAGGAAGGGCGGGAAGCAGAGAAATAATTTGTATGTGTGTTTGTGTTGGGTTTGTTTTTTCTTTTACAAGATTGCATTATTTTTTTGGCATTTCATTTCTCACTGTTGTCCTGACTTTTGGGTGTGGTGGGCTCTGAGATTTGCCCTGTGTGCCTTTAGGAACAATATTCTCTGGGCAAAATTGCTTTTTCCATTTCATTGCGGCATTGTGGTTATATATTTATTTCATAAGGAGAGTGGGTTATTTGGCAATTTAGGTTCATATTGTGGGTGTGGTCCCTGTAGACAGTTTTCTTCTGGATTAAATCTTTGCAAACAGTTATTTCTCTGTTAGTACACCAATGAGCAGCACACCATTCTCCTGACCAGAATTTTATTTTCTCTCCCATTTTGTCACCAAATCACCTATTTCATCTGGGTCAATGGCTACATTTTGTTGGAGAGTCCTGGGCCCTTCTCAGGACAAGTGGCTTGGCTACCACCATAACCCACCTGAAGCAGCAGCACAGAGTCTTGCATGGGCTAATTTCCCCACCCATTGGCACCCTGCTAGACCACTTCCAGTACCACAGTGCTCTGTCCATAACTAGCCCTGGGATAACATAGGTAAGAAGGGGAAAAAGAAAACTGTACAACTGCAGCCAAAGAGGGGAGTGAGAATATGTGAGAGCAACAGCTCTGCAGACACCAAGGTCAGTGAAGAGGGAGGGGGGCAGGTGCTCCAGGCGCTGGAGCAGAGATTCCCCTGCAGCCCGTGATGAAGACCATGGTGAGGCAGGCTGTCCCCCTGCAGTCCATGGTGGTCCACGGTGGCACAGATACCCACCTGCACCCTGTGGAGGACCCCACGCCAGAGCAGGTGGATGCCCAAAGAAGGCTGTGATCCCATGGAAGCCCGCACTGGAACAGGCTCCTGGCAGGATCTGTAGCCCCGTGGAGAGAGAAGCCCATGCTGGAGCAGGTTTGCTGGCAGGACTTGTGACCCTGTGGGGGACCCAAGCTGTAGCAGTCTGTTCCTGAATGACTGTACTCTGTGGAAAGGACACACACTGGAGCAGTTCGTGAAGAACTGCAGCCCGTGGGAAGGACCCAGGTTGGAGGAGTTCATGCAGAACTGTCTCCCATGGGAGGGACCTCACGCTAGAGCAAGGGGAAGCGTGTGAGGAGTCCTCCCCCTGAGGAGGAAGGAGCAGCAGAGACAACGTGTGATGAACTGACCACAACCTCCATTCCACATCCCTCTGTGCCGCTGTGAGGAAGAGGGCAGAGAAACTGGGAGTGAAGTTGAGCCCAGGAAGAAGGGAGCAGTGGAGGAAAGGTGTTTTTAAGATTCGGGGGTTTTCCTCATTACCTTACTCTGATTTGATTGGTAATAAATTAAACTAATTTCCTCAAGTCGAGTCTGTTTTACCCATGATGGTAACTGGTGGGGGATCTCCCCATCTTTATCTCAACCCATGAGCCTTTTGTTGTATTTTATCTCCCCTCTTCAGCTGAAGAAAGGAGTGACAGAGCAGCTTTGATGGGCACCTGGTGTCCAGCCAGGATCAACCTACCACAGTATCCCTCTGTTTCGTGCTTGGCTGTGAAGTATAAACCTACCTATCCCAAAGGTCTCTTGTAGCTCTGGAATAGTACAACAGGGAAGAGGAAGGACCACAGAAACTGGCAATGGAAAGCCATGGCAGGCAGATGCCGCACAAAGCATTTTTGTATACCTCTTGGTCACACAAGGAGCAAAGAAATGTCACTTCTGTTCAATCAAAGAAGCAAGCATGAGAAAGGGAGTATCCACACCTCCTGTGGCAGGTGTTTTTGTTGAGAAGGGAGTCTCCCTCTTTACACAGTGGATTCTCTCACTTTCCAGAGCACAAATAAGCGCAGGAGCATGTTTTCCCTCAGATGACTATGGATAAAAAGACAAGGACGATAGCCTCTTAATTTAGGTACTTCAGGTATGTGCCTGACATGCAGTGATGTGAATGTATCTTTAGATCAAGCACTGCAGAAAAATTTCAGAGTATGAATCCCCTTGCTATCCCAAAACACACCTCCTGCAAGGAAGCGCTAGGCAAGCACCCCAAGGTTTTCAGTGGTACCCTCTCACACCTTGGTGAACCAACTCCTCAAACCCAAATGTCTGGCTAATCTACCAAACCAACCTGATTCCCATTAAATCGGGAGGGGGCAGGGGGTGTCACTGGCCGTACCCCAGGCAGACATCCCACCTGGCAGCAGGGGCTGTGCCTCCAGCACCAGGAACGCGACTTGAGGCAAAGCTTTGCCTCCGGCTACAACAGGAACAGCAGCTGTTGCGGAGCCATTACTACAGAGAGGCAGTAAAATCACACATATCACACCATGGTATTACAGGCACAAATTAAGTCTGGGCTGAGGCCTTTTAAAAAAAAGAAAGGCCCGTTAGGTTTAATTTAGAATCTTTTTCCTTGCAACTACAGACGATTGACAAAACAGACTTTTTAAATCACCTATGAAACTTCTCTCAATGACAGGATACCAAAAAAGACTCTTTTGTGTTAAAGTGTTAATTATTAAAACATGACCGAATGGTTAGTTCAATTTACAGCGTTGCCATTAGAAAGAAGGCTGGAAACAATGCGCGCATTAAAAGGCTATGTTATATGTTCTGTTACTTGGAGAGTCTCTGAAGTGAGAAATGACAAGTTGTGGAGCCAAGAAATTCTCCACTGGAATGGTGTTAGCTTTGCTTTTCTCTTGGTACAATCTCATTTATCTGAAATGCTGCAGGAAGCAAAAATTATCTGGCCAACAAGAGATTCAAATCATCGAAAGAGAAATCCCGGGGAAGTGATTCAGTCAAATGTTTGTACAGAAAGGGTGCTTTGGATGAAAATATCGATCCTTCGGGTAAGTGACAGTTCATTATGCTTCATTGTTAGTTTGTGGCTGGATTACTTGTTCTTGCAATTTGCCGTTCAAGGATCATTTGGATCATTTATAAAAGATACAGCATGTAATTTAGAGCAGGTTTCCAAAACATTGAAGAACAGACTGACATGAACTTACCTGTAACTTCCAACATTTCTCCTTAATAGTGCCTGTTCATCTATCCTACCCACAAGACAAGGAAGGGTGTCAGGCTGAAAAAGCCACTTTGCTGAACGAGTGGGTCCACTGTACATTGAGTCAAATACACGAGATATCGAGGTTGCAATTCAGTGATATTTTCAAAGCACCTAAACACCAAACTGAGATTTTAGTTCATTTTGTGGCAGCATAAATCCAGCAAATCGAGACAATGTGATAGGTGTTTCTATATTGGATTGAGCTAAACATATACAGTATTTAAAAAAAAAAAAAAGACAGCAAGCCATACACAAAATAGTGAAGCAAGTTTAGGAGCAGCTTGCATAATTACCAGTTATTCATAACACCAAAAATATGAAATACACCAGACCCTCCAAAGATCCAAATCACAGCAGCTCTGTTGAACTCTGAGATTTGTGTCATTTATCCTCAGCTGGGAATCTGTCCTTGGATGTAGACGTATATGATAATTTAACTATTTTTTTTCCCCCAAGCCTATTTTTTTTTCTCAGACCTATTCTGTACAGTAGCAACACAGACTCTGAAGCTGCCCTCATAGCTTTGCAGAAGTCACCAAGGTGAGCAGCTCCAGTGCCGGCACAATCTGCAACGGAGCACTGTAGTACAGTGCACAGGGAGGGTGTCCCAAACTAGGGGAACCTCAGGGGAAGCGGAGAGAGCTGCTGGGAGCCCATGCACCCACCACGACTGACACAGCTTCGCAGACAGAGCTCCGATGGGAACATGCGGACACACAGGTATCAGACTGCAGGCTGTGCTGTACTCTTATGCCAGTATTTACAGAAGCATGCCCCTGCTTAATAGGCACAAGGCTCTGCAAGTAGAACCAAACAATAACAAGGACCATGGTTTACATAGCTTGGAGGTATCGCTGAGGTTAAGTCGACCTGTGTCCTGCATCAAAATTGCTTCCATAAAGAAAAAGAGATGGATCATTGTCATAGAAGACTCACTTCTGAAGGGAACAAAAGGTCCAACATGCTGACCGGACCCACTTCTTAAGGAAGTCTAGCACCTCCCTGGGTCCTGGGTTAAAGATGTGAAGAGAAAGCTTCCTACCTTAGTACGGCCCTAAGATTATTGTCCATTATTGATTCTTCAGGTAGGCAGTGATGAAGTCGCAACAAGAAGTCCGAGGGCTATCAGGAGAGACTTCAGGGCCTTGGCATGACTGGTTAAGGAATCAGGAGCTTAACTCGTGTTCTCTTCTATCCCTCCAGTTACAGAGAATGATGAGGGAAGAAACAGGAAGAGTCAGCAGATCCATACCTGGCTCCAAGACTGCTGTCACCAGCAGAATTTTGGGGTTTTTGATCATGGGTTGGTTTGCACAACCCATGCCTGCTGGTGACAGATGGAATACACCTGTCTCAAAGAAGGAAAAGGATCTTTGCACAGGAGTTAGCAGGGCTACTCAAAAGAGCTTTAAACTAGATTTGAAGGGGCAAAGGGGTAAAACCAGCCTGACTAGAGGTAAGCCTGGGGGTGGCCTACGAAGGTTGGAGGGACAGTGTGATAGTGAGGTCCTTCAATCTGCTATCTCAGTGGAGGTAGGGGATGGAGAGCCATGCAGCAGCAAAGACACGAGGGTTATTGATGTGTTAGAAACCACAGAAGTGCCTGAGAATGGTCATGTAGGAATTAAGGTTTCTTTCCCCCAAATATGGAGCAATAGCCAAACTGAAGTGCATCTACAGCAATGCGTGCAGCATGGGAAACATGCAGGAGGAGCTGGAAGCCATTGTGCAGCAGGAAAACTACGATATAGTTGCCATCACAGAAACATGGTGAGATGACTCACACAACTGGAGTGCTGCAGTGGATGGCTATAAACTCTTCAGAAGAGACAGACAAGGAAGGAGAGACGGTGGGGTAGCCCTGTATGTTAGAGAGTGTTTTCATTGTCTAGAGCTTACTGATGGTGACGATAGGGTTGTTTAAGGGTAAGAATCAGTGGGAAGGCGAACAAGGCAAATATCACAGTGGAAGCCTCTTATAGACTGCCCAACCAGGATGAAAAAGCAGATGAAATATTGTATAAGCAGCTGTGAGAAGTCTCAGAATCACAACCCCTTGTTCTCATGGGGAATTTCAACCTAGCGGGTGTCTACTGGAAATACAATATAGCAGAGAGGAAACAGCAGAAAGTCTAGGAGGTTCTTGGACTGTGATGAGGATAACTTCCTGACAGAGCTGGTGAGTGAAGGCNTTGCAGAGAAAGGCTTATGGGTGATGTGATGGCTGGAGGTCGTCTTGGGCATAGCAATCATGAAATGATACAGCTTCCGATTTTTGGAGAAGCAAGGAGAGGGTTCAGTAGAACTGCTACCTTGGACTTTTGAAGGGCAGACTCTAGCCTGTTTAGGAGCCTGGTTGACCGAGTCCCTTGGGAGGCAGTCATGAAGGGGCAAAGGAGTCCAGGAAGACTGGACATTCTTCAAGAAGGAAATCTTAATTGTGCAGGAGCTCACTGTCCCCATGTGATGAAAGACAGTCTGAAAGGGAAGGAAACCAACCTGGATGAACAGAGAGCTTTGTCTGGAACTCAGGTGAAAAAAAGGAGGGTTTATGGCCTTTGGAAGAAGGGCCAGGCAACTCAGGAGGATCACAAGGATGTCATGAGGTTATGCAGGGAGAAAAATAGAAGGGCCAAAACCCAACTAAAACTTAATCTACCTCCTGCTCTAAAAGACAATAAAAAATGTTTCTATAAATACATTAGCAACAAAAGGAGGGCTAAGGACAATCTCCACCTTTTGTTGGGTGTGGAGGGGAAACATAGAAACCAAGGATGAGGAAAAGCCTGAGGTACTTAAAGCCACTTTTGCCTCGGTCTATAACAGTAAAACTAGTTTTTCTGGGGGTCCTCAGCCCTCTGAGCTGGAAGACAGGGAACAGAATGAAGCCCCTATAATGGTTAGTGACTTGCCGCACCACTTAGACACATACAGGTCTATGGGACCCAGGTAAAGGCTGGGCCCAAAGAGTTGTGGTGAATGGATTTAAATCCATTTGGTGGCTAGTCACAAGTGGTGTTCCCCAGGGGTCAATGGTGGGGCCAGTCTGTTTTATATCTTTATGAACAATCTGGATGAAGAGATCAAGTGCACCCTC
>VXBO01014059.1:0-21342 GCA_013400135.1 Rhinoptilus africanus | reverse complement strand
AGCTGGGTGCCTGCAGATTTTCAGTTATGGGTCTCTAGGATATGTGGTTTCCACCTCACAATTTTGGGCTTAAAAGCTTGAGGTCCCTTTATGTTTTGGCCTCAAGTTGCACCAGGGAAGGTTTATATGGGATATTAGGATAAATTTCTTCACTGAAAGGGTTGTCAGGCATTGGAAGAGGTTGCCCAGGGAAGCAGTGGAATCACCATCCCTGGAGGTGTTTAAAAGACGTGTAGTTGTGGTGCTGAGGGACATGATTTAATGGTGGACTTGGCAGTGCTATGTTAATGGTTGGACTTGATGCTCTAACAGGTCTTTTACAATCTAAACGATTATATGATTCTATGATTCTAAGTGTTTAGGTCAGTGACAGCAAACTGGTGTGAAGCAAAAGCAGAACTGGATCCCGTAACTTTCTGTGTTTTTTTTTCCTTCAGTCCCATTCTTTATTTAATTTACGACCTTCAGTTCTGTTCATCTTCCTCCATTCCCAAGTCCTTAGTAATAACCCCATTTCCTTAGCTCTTTTCCCATAAATAATTCTCCTGAAATAACATGAGGAGAGCCTGCTCTGCTAGCGCAGTCCCCCTCGGAGAAGGCCAGGAGATCAATTACTCTCATTGAAATGCCACGGGAAAAGGAGAATTTCAGAACAGGATTTCACACAACAGTTTATAACAAGAAGAAGCCATGAACAACTTTTTTGTATGCTCCCACATAGAGAAAAGAAAAAAAATACCCAGACATCACTGGAAATTACTCTCCTCAGCGCTTACTTCTCATTGATTTTCTTGACATCTAAATGTTATCATCACAATGATAGCTACTGTAGCAATATATAGACATGCACACTTTTCAACTTCACAATTCCATAACTGTTTCTTTTAAGTTAGTGTAAAATAAAATCAGTCAACTGCGCCACTAATTAACTGCTGCATTGTACTGTGAGACAATATAGGGAAAGGGCTTAAAGGACTTAAAATTAATTCTAGTTCAATGGAAAAGATCTCTAACAAAACTGTTTATTAAATGTAGTAACTGCTTTTACTAAACATATTTAACACTTGATGTAATTTTACACTGGTTTTGCATAAAGTGATTGTTTAATTAGCAATAAAAATTCCCTCATTGTAATTTTTGTAGCTAATGTTTGTAGAATATTTCTACTGCTGTGCAATTCCGTAAGTGAAAACAGCATTATTTCTACTTAGTGTATAGCTGAATTGAGACCAGCAAAGAGTACAGTAGCAGTACTTTCATTAAAAAATACACCTCTGGGAGTGGGGGAGGTAAGAGCATTCATTTATCCGTATGGTATTTAAATGAACCTTCCTTTTTCTCCCTGTCTTCAGAATATCCTTTAACTCCAATGATTAGAGTGGCAGTAAGTGACCTGGGAGCAGAAGGCATGTCTGAACCACTCAAGTATGAGGACACTTTCCTAATTTCTTCACAGGTTCCCCACTTAGAATCAGTTCAGTCAGTTTTAAAAATAAAGTTAAAAACGTGTTTCAAGCATTGCACTTCTCACAAATCTGTCATCCAGCGTTAGGACTCTCTACTTGCCTTCTCCATTTTAAAGGGGCTTTTCTTTCCTCCAGGTACAGGGGGACCCACACAAACAGTAATGCTCTGTATTTGGATACAGTGAATAGGTGACAATCAGGGATGTAAAAGGCACCGTTTAAACACATCAGCAAACAAGCAAACATGAAAGACCTGGAAGAAAAATTTTCTCTGCTCTCTTTCAGTCATGTTTCTTGGGACATTAACATTAACTAAAAATAAAAAAACAAACTCAAACAAGTGTGATTTTTAAACTGGATAGTCTTCCTTTAAAGCCCCCAAAAATATCACTACAGGGACAAATTTTCCACTGATGTAGCGCAGCATAACTCAATAACAGAGCTGAACCTATTTACACTAACTGAAGGTCTGTCATATAACTTTCTGTTATATGAAGATCTGCTAGTTCTTAAACAACAAACAGGATATTATACTGATTTAGAAATGTCCTTTCTTTCTCAAGAACTGCTTGCCCTCTTATTTTTTCATACTAGTTAGTGCCAGTTTCATTAATTTACTTTTGCGTATGCAGCCAACAGCCAAATTTATAGGCCAGGCCAAGAACATGGGGGCAAACATCAATTTTTTGTAAAAAGAAAGCTTGATCTGACTTGAGTGTAAAGGTTTTTTACCACCTGCAAAGAAATCTCCTGGCTCCATGAGAAAATGCTGATCGTAAAGGAAAAATCTGCATCTTCTAGCCCAGCGGATCTTAAGCAACCAGAGAAAGCCCAAGGGGAAAGCAAAGAGGTCAAGAAAAAAAATTATCCTGGAAATAAAATTGAAGGTCTGGTGCTGTTTAGTCTAGAGAAGACAAGACTGTTGTGGATGGTACAGCAGAAAAAATCACTCCTCTACTCCACACTGAACATAGCGAAAAGAAGAGAGCAAGAGAACAGAGGGAATATACTTCAGCTAGTAGGCAAAGCTTTCCAATCACAGGGACAGATATGGGCCAGAGGCATCTGCCTCACCCCGGAGGAAGCTCAGTGGTGGATGGTCTAAGCACAGGACAGACATAGCCCAGGAGCGACGGTGGCAGCGCCATGGGCCAGGTCAGCCCGGTGCTTTGCGACTCCACGGAAAGGCACAAGTTCAGCGGCCAGGGAGCGAGAGTGCACTCAGCTCTGAGTCAGAGAAACACATCTTTTAGAGGATTAAGAGATGATGTAGGAAGTTGAGACTGCAAGTTGCCGACAATGAATACCAGACGGCCGATGTGGGGCTGCCAGCTCATCAAGGGCCTGACTCAGCAAACAGCTCTGCTTTCTGTGACCACCGCGCCAAGGGTTTGCTGCTCCCACACTAGCCAGAACAATCTTTTTTCCTTTTTATTTTTTTTTCCTCTCTAAGTTGAGGGAGATCCTAAGCCAGTGTCTCCTAAATTGGGAAGGCAGAAGCGGCAAGGGAATGGGAGAAGGGAAGCACATGACTCCAGGACTCCCCAAGCTTCATGCTCAGATACAGACATACAACACTTACACAGGCGTCTGGAACCCGTAAAAAAAAGTTGCTTGCCTCTCTTCCCCCCAACATCCCGCTACTGTGGAAACCCACCTGTGGCAGCCATAAGGAGGGCTGAGGTTTGGGTGATGGTGCCTGTGCTGGGGCTCCTCTTCTGTCACACTTGCCCAGTGCTGGGTAGAGCATCCTTCCCTGCAGCTGGAGCATACAGCGGGTGGCAGCCTGCATGGCCAGAGGGAAAGCCATCCAGCTGACAGGTAGGGCTGAAAGAGAAACAGGGAAAGAGGCAGTAATAGACAGGAGATCGTTGTAGATGGGGAAAAAATGGGGACTGAGTCAGGAAGAAAAACATGCCAAGCAGCACCATGAGAAGGCAGCAAAGGGATGAACCAGTGGTGGCAGTTTGCCTCTCCTGTGAATGGCAAATGAGCACCCAATTTGCCTCCTTGGTCCCTGCCAGCGATGCCCAGGCTCTCAGACAGTCTTTTGTTTGCACTTTCCACCAACGCATGGCCACATCCCACACACCAGCAGGGCTCTCGGCCAGTAAGAAGCTCAGGGCACGGCTTTGTATTACTGCCTCCATTGTGGAAACAGCCAGTGAACGAGGATTTTCCATGTTGCATGCGAATTCTGATGTTAAAAAGAAAGTTCCTCCTCTGAGCTAGACAGGCAAGACTGCTGCAGGTTATTCTTCAAAAGAGTGTGAATTAAAAAGATGTGGAGCTGATTTGTTCCAAAACAATTACGCAGGCCATTCCCTGAAGTTAGGACCACAGCATCCAAGGTGCCCAGCAGAGCTGCCGTGGCACCTGAGGTGCCAGCAAGCCCAGCAGGCTGCCATGAGCTCCCAGGGAACGGGGCTGATTCCCCACAGAAATTTGCTTGTAAATGCAGGGACACCTGTAGTTTTCCTCAAGAGTCCTTTTTGCAGGAAAAAGTGTGTTCACCCACTCCGAACATTTAATCAGAAAGTTTATGGGTGCATTATTCCCATTCTCACCTGCCATATTTGGTCTCTTTTGATTACCTATTTGATTTTAAATTGTTCATTATAAACTTTAATGCACCGCAGATAACCTTTCAATCACTGTACTATTAAAGATAAACTATTAATATGTTCCTCTTAAGAAGCAATAATAGGGTTAAGTATTTGCATGGCTCATTTATTAGAAAAATGTGTGCAAGTAACTCAAGGAGTTTTCAGTGAGTTACTCTTTATGAGCTAGATTCAATCAAGATTTCGTCTGGCTTCCAGGCTGCAATAATTGTCCAAGGCAGCTCAGCCGCCCAAGTCTTGGTGCCTGTGGCGGGCTGATGCTGCTTCTCATGGCAGCAGAGCATGTGGAAGGTCTGTGGCCATGCTCAGCCACCAAGCAGCCAAACCTAGCAGGTCTACCAAGGTGAGAGTTTTATGCCTGGTGGGAAAGCCACCAAGGTGATGAAGGACATGGGTTATCTGAACCAAGGACTCGAAGAAGAGAGCCCCAGGATACCGGGTGGACTCTGTCATTGCAGTGGCATAGTAGCACAAAGATATCCTCAGACCAGTTTGGTCAAGCCTCAGGGAGCATCAACAGTTGGCTGAAAGGCCTCAGCTCCTCAAAAGCACCAAATTTGCCTGAGCTGCCTGTGACATGGCCAGGAAAGCTGTGTCACTGAGTGCGCCTCTGATCTTCCGTATGGGAGTCCTGCTCAGCAAGCCTTGCCACTGACCTAACTGCAAGCACCAGAAAGCTGACTTCTCTCTCCCTCTCTCTTTCCTCCAATAGATTTTTCTTATTTTTAAACAAGATTTTTTTGGCCAGAAATAACTATTTTATTTTATTTTATTTTCTACAGCCTAGATGTATTCTTTCACCATTCTTAAACTGGAACATTCTCAAATTGGTGTTTAGAAGATGTTTTCAGTTAGAGACTGACTCTTCTTATTTATTTCTTTTATTAGGATTAAGCAGACCAAACCCAAGATGTTCTATTTTGGATTAAATAAACCATTTCAGGTTGACTACCCCCTCTCATGTACTTGAAGTATAAAAAAGAAATAGGCTTTGTTGAAACAAAGATAAATGTATAAAACACTTTCTGGCCCATTTTTTCACACAGCTGCAGTCAAAACTTCTCCTACTTGGATTAACTCTTCCCACTTCTCCTTCACGCAGCCTACCCTGTTCCAAGCACTCAAACAGAAGACGTAAAAAACCTCTTCAAGTAATTAAGAGCTACCTGCTATCTGCAAAACAAAACACAGAAAAGCAGAAATGAATCTCTTTTTAATCTGAAACAGAAATTGTAAGCACTGAAATTTCAGCACGCGGCCCCGCCCTTACAACTGCCGGCATTGGCTCTGCTTTTCATAAACCCAGCCACAAACACAGAGCTAAAGCCTTTGACAAACCACATACCTATGAAGCAAATGCAGCGTGGATGAGACGGGAGGGCATCTCCCTGGCTGGAGTATATTTGTGGAGCTTTGCTGAAGTCAAAGGCTGACACAGCTGGAACAGCAGCAGCCAAGACCCGGCGTCCTGAGGTCTCTGAACCTCGGACCGAAATATTAAGTGTCTGTTCTTCAAAAACCTTGCTCATTTTAAAATGAGGTAGCCTCTAACACCATTTGTTTATCTGTAACTACTAAGACTGTATCCATTGATTAATTGATTTTTAGCTCCTCAACATGTGTTTCACATGCTGGGGGGAATAAATTAGGTTAAATTGCAATTCTATTCCTTTACCTGATATCAGAGAAGTAACTGATTAAAGCAGAGACACCTCAAAGAAGACAAGTTTCCAGGGGACATCTTCAGTGCTGCTTGCACACAGAACAAGGACTACTCTGACTGTGCTGGCATGAACAGTTATGGCAATAAAGTCCCTGGTAACTGGGACCCAGTTTGCATCAATTTCTTTGTCTTTTTTCTTCTTCTTTTTCTTTTTCTTTCTCTTTTTCTTTCTCTTTTTCTTTTCTTTTTTCTTTCTCTCTTTTTTTTCCTTCTTTTTCTTTCTCCTTCTCTTTTTTTTTTTTTTTTTTTTCTTTTTCTTTTCTTCTTTTTTTTTTTTTTTCATTTACTGGAAAAGACATCACCCCAGCAGAAGTCTTGTTTCCTGGGTGGCCTATATAAATGTCCCTTTCTTAGACTGCAGCACTGGACCCTAGCAGACCACATACTTTACAAGCAGTCACCCTCTATTGCCTCCAGACATCTCTGAGGTCTTTTCTCTTCCCAAGTCTGTTGCTTTTATCAAACTAGCCTTATTCCAGCCCGTGCCCATTGGCAAGCAGCCCATTCTGTGTCCTGTCTCCCTTGCTCCTGCACAGAGCACCCGGCCATCAATGGGGAGCTGCACATCAGAGCTTACAGGCTGGAGGGCTTTTAGCTTTTTCAAAGGAGAAGGAACAGATGCATCATGACTGTTCTCTCCTTCTCTTTCTACTCCAGGACCAGTCTGTGGTAGCTCTGCCCACCAGGTTAATGTGGCCTCCCGGGCACAGGGCTCCCACATTGCTGGGGAGCACTTTGCCCTTTCCCAGCTCCTTTGTCCATCTCTGCAGTACCATTCAGATTGGTGCGTCTGAGCCAAGAGCTAACTCAGCAGCATTTCCCACTGTATAAAGCCATGACGGGCTTGCATCATGAACACTTTGTACAGTCCTGGTTGTTCTTCCACCCCCACATCTTAAAAAAGATCTACTGGAAATTGGAGGAGGTTCAGAGAAAAGCAGTAAGGAGGGTCAAAGGTACAGAGTGGTTTGCACACAAGGAACAGCTGAATGCCCTAGAACATTTCAGCCTGGAATATAAAAGACCTGGAAGTGGAGGAAAGGGTTTAATACAGTCAAAAATCAATTAATCTAGAGTAGCATGGAAAGGGCGAGTAGGAAACGTCTGTTCACTCCCCCTTCCAGTACAAGAATTCAGAAGCACACTGTGGAGCTCACAGCTAGTGGTTGGATCAAAACCAGTGAAAGAGGATGTTTTTGCACAGGGTGCTGTGCACTTAAACCATGGATGCTAAGAGTGTACATGGGTTCAAGGCGAGACTGGACAAATTTAGGGAGTAAAAACCCACTAAAGATAGCTCAGTGTACTACTGAGATGCAAATGGTTGAATGCATTAGGGGAAACAGCACGTACACGTGGGCCCTCTACCGTAGGCCTCCAGCTACTTTTGACCACTGCGAAAAACTCGTTACTAGACTAGACAGACCATTAGTCTTGCCCAGCATGATGATTCCTGTGTTTGCTATCATACACTCCTCCTGCAGAATCATAGAATGGTTAGAGTTGGAAGGGACATGAAAGATCATCTAGTTCCAGCCCCCCTGCCCTGGGCAGGGACACCTCCCACTAGCCCAGGCTGCTCAAAACCCCATCCAGCCTGGCCTTGAACACTTCCAGGGAAGGGGCACCCACAGCTTCTCTGGGCAGCATCTCCATGTCTCACTACCCTCAAAGAATTTCTTCCTAAGATCTAATCTAAACCTACCCTTTTTCAGTTTAAAACCATTACCCCTTGTCCTATCACTACAGTCCCTGGTAGACTTCCTCTCCACCTTTTCTGTAGCCCCCCCTTTAAGTACTGAAAGACTGCTATTAGGTCTCCCTGGAGCCTCCTCTTCTCCAGGCTGCACAGCCCCAGCTCTCTCAGCCTGTCTTCACAGGAGAGGTGCTCCAGCCCTCTGATCATCTCTGTGGCCCTCCCTGGACTTGTTCCAACAGATCCATGTCCTTCTTACATTGAGGGCCCCAGAGCTGGGCACAGTATTCCAGGTGGGGTCTCACGAGAGCAGAGTAGAGGACAGAGGGGCAGAATCACCTCCCTTGACTTGCTGGACATGCTGCTTTTGATGCAGCCCAGGATGTGGAAGAATCACGTCCTTCCTTTTTTCCCAGGGCTTCATATTTATTTCATTGCTATGACATGCAAACTCCGAGGCACCAAAGTCCTTCCACTCTTCTCCGGGGTGTGGCTCAGCATCCCAACACCCAGCCTACTCCACTGGGGATCATGCCACATTTTTGTGCTCCCTTCTGCTCCCCTTTCTGCCTCATAGCCCTTCTGGTTTGTCCTAAAGCAGTTTTACTCCAGCCCAGTGTGTCTAGAGCTAACTCAAGATTTGGCAGTTAAGAGGTGAGATATAGTAGTGACCACCAGGCAACAGACAACAGCAAAGACAGAGAAGGAAGGAAGAATCAGTTCTGCTCCAGGAAGACACATTTTCCTCCCTAAAGGGAGCTGGGGCTTCTCATGGGGAGTGACAGGAAAGGAACCACTGGGGTGAGAAGTCAAGGATAGCCCCAGAGAGGAGGTATTTCTGCATCATTGCATCTAAGGACTGGTCAATACACGCAGCTGTAACTGTTCTCTGGACATTCAACCATTTTTGCCTTGGTTCTTAAAGGCAACCTGGGATATGGATACCCTAGCAGTGCCTGGGCCAGCTCTGAAAGCATCATATGAGCCCTTACAATGGACTCAGGCAGCCAAATCCTTGCTGGACCATCCTTGAGCTCCCTCAGGCCCTCAGCTGGGAGCAACATGTCAGCCACAGGCAGAGCTGGGCAATCGTGGTCTATCTGGGGAAAAAACATTGGCATAAGCTGAATAGACACATTTCCTTTTCGGTCAGCCCAAACCCTTGCATTTGATTCGGTATGAAATTTTTACTTTGGAAACAAAAACCTTTTCCTTGTGTTCCACTTCAGTCAAAGATCATGTTTTGAGAATATTCATGGCACAACTGCGTTTCAAAAAACCATCTTCTCTACTTTTATATTCAAAGTTTCATTCTGAATTCAGCACTTTTGGCCCATTTATTAATTCCTCCTTAAAAAATCCCAAAGTAGTCACTCAGCTGTCCTCACTATTGGGTGTCAACCTGTCTCTTGCAACCAGGCTGCAACATGGTGCTATAGTGGTTTTTTGTAAAACAAATAATCACGCCCACAATGGAATAAGCTGGTATTGGGGATAGAGCTGGTCTTAGATTGTTGAAGCCTACGTCGTTCAAACCAATGGTAGCATCTGCACATCTAGTTGCCCACAGGTAGCACCACAGCACTAAATGTGTGCAACACCCAGTTATGCCTTGACACTGTTCACTCCCAGATCCCAGTGCTCCTGAGGATTTAAAGGTAATTTTAGGCTTGTGTTCAAAATCAAGTAGGAAACAAGGAATTAGTGGAGGCAGAAAACACTGTCCTACACCCTGCAGCTCCTCTGCTCCTTGTCCCTGAGCACTTAGGCTCAGTCATACTCCTCCTCACATCTCTGGAAGACTCTAGTGTCTCCCCATACATATTCACAGCTATGCACTGGTTTCACTAAATTATCTTCTGAAGTCTGTTTCATTAAATTTCTTTAACTAAGTTAACTTTATTCAGGCCAATGTTACATTGTTGTATTCAGTCTTTCTCAAGTGTTTTCAAAGGCTCTGACACTCTCTTGAACATGAATCACTCAGAAATCACAAGAAACTTCAGAAAAAGTTGAGTCTACACTTGAAACAAACATGCTAAGCAGTTTGCAAGTATATCATGTCCAGCGTTAGAGAGATGTAGTACCTTAGGACTGTTCAACATGTGACTGTAGGATCACAGGTACCCTGAAGCCCCAAATCCTACAGGACTCCCATAAAAAGCCTGTTTCCCATTCCCATGGAAAGAGCCCATTTCAGCCCCTGTAGCAGAAACCTTGTCTATAGTCATAACGCTTCCATCCTCCCCAGAGATCCAGCTTTCTTGGCTTTACAAAACTGTTTGCTGCAGTAGCTCACCCTGCAAGTGCACCTCATCATGGTCACTTAATTCATCATTTCTGCTGGTCCCATTAATCTCCCCCTCCTCTTCCACAGATAAACCACATTTAATGGCTGTGCTAAGTAACAAGCAGCATGCCAAGAAATATCTTGCATATTTCAGAAGGGTAATGTCCTACCAGATTTATCTGGGCATTTAAACCCCATTTTGAAAAAGTTCTCTCAGTTACTGATCTATTGAATGTAAATTTCATAATAATTTATTTCAGAAGGGGAAAAGGAATGAAAAGTTAAAATTATTACCTAGTTTTTCAGTGTTTTTCTGTGTCCTGGTTCTGGCAGGGATGGGGTTAACTTTCCCCAGGCTCAGGGGTATCAGTATTCCATCCCATGTGAGCCATGCCTGCCCTGAGCTGCCTGGAGGGGGCAGGAAGTCACTGCTTGGAGTGTCCTGGGTCCAGTCAGTGAGCAGTGGTCCCGTAATCGCGTTTGTATATCCCTGTTATTGTTGTTATTTTCTTGTTACCTTTGCTGTTCTGTTAAATTGCCTTTGTCTTGTGCTTTCCCGTGCTGGGAAGGCCCAGAGCGAGCGACATATGGTTCTTTGTTGCCGTCTGAGGCCAAACCACGACAGTCTGACAGGTTAATACTTTGATTTCAAGTCCTTGTGATAGGATTTTCCTCAGGTGCAACCCTGCGTGTGATCAGAATATTTGCCCCCCTAAACACTGCTCTTAATTTCCTGGTCCCAGATATAACCAGCCTGAGTGGAGACCTCAGCTCACACTTGGCAGGAGCCGTGCCAAATCCACCTCCTGTCCTATCTGCTGTTTGCATTAAACCAGCAAAGGGGATGGTTTCCCCCTCCAGGGCGGGTGTTGGATACTGTCCGTGCCTGCCTTCCCCCAAAGGCAGGGTCTGCAGCCGTGCAGCCCACAGTGTTTGGTCCTTGCCAGACTCGCTGTGTCTACCCGGCATGCCTGGATGCTACACAAACCCCATTTTCCACTTCTTTGTTTATTTTTTAAAGCTGAGCCTTTGACCTTCTAGGTAGTAATAATTTTCCAGCCATCAAACAGGCATAAGGAGTGTGGTATGTGCCTGCCACAGCCCCAAACCACAACTGTGAGCTCTGAATACCCTCTCTCATTAGCCCCAACAGGATGCCAAAGTCAGGCTCAAATGCTAAGCCCTCACTGTCTCAGCTAAACTTACATGTTTTGCTACTAATAGTTATTCAAGCAGGATGGGATGGTGTGGCAGAAGCCAGATGTGGGGATTGGGTGGATCTGCCTGCATCTTTTGCTTAAAGCAAGCCCACCTCAAATATAGAAGGGCTTTTCACCTTGAAACCTGGGATTCATTAGGAGATCCTGTCATAGATAGGATGGGGAAATCCACAGCCAGAAGGCAGAATTGTTGAAGGATTGTCCCAGAACACAAGCTACGATTAAAAACATACATTTCTCACAAACACCTCCCTGTTTTTCAATAAATCTCTTTACAGGTTTATTTGTTTTTGAACGCACCAGGATGTAAGTCCTCCAATTAGGAAGCACAGTGAAGGCAACGCTGAAAAATGTCAGCATAGGAAAATTTGATTTTAAAAATCCATTATCAAAGTTAAACTAAAAATTACTTTGGATCCACATTCAACAATGTCTATCCAGCCTTCATCATCCTTGCTGCTATTTACTCCTGCCTCCTTCAGACAAGCATATCCCAGTGCTGTGGGCATATCACTTCACTGACTTGTTTTTAGCCATGGTCTATTTGCTCTTCTGAGGGGCTATTTATGTTTCTTTTAAAGAATATTTCTCTTAAGTGCTATAAGGCTGTACTGTCTCTTGGCATTTTAGTACAGTCTTCACAAGCTGTGATCTCTTGTACGCTTTCATTGAACAGCTATTTAGCTCCTCATACAGAGATTTAAACCCCACCTATCACATGCTTCAAACATGACTAAATAAGTATGTGATGCCTCAGAAATGCAGTCAAGTATTTTTGATGTAGAGATGACTCTGTCATCTTCCCCCAAGACAGAAAAATGAGGAATTAAACTTTTCTTAATCAGGCTTTTCTTTGTAGTGTTGTAGCGTAAAATGGTGTCAGTTTTTGCCGTGCTTTGGAAGGCTGCCGGCTGCCCACGTTGTGTGCAGGAGAGCCAGAGCCTCCAGCAGGGCACTGCTGTGGCTACCCTAGCAAACCGCCTGCGACTCGCCACCTGTGATGTGCCACCGGCCCCTGAAAGGAGACAGAAATCAGGTGGTTTTCTACTTTTCTAATCATAGACGCTCAGCAGACAGTTGCATCTCCTGTAAAATACACTAATAATCATGACCAGCCTTTCTGTCTGGGGTCCCTGCCATTTTCAAACGGGAACTATGTACGCCTACTGCAGACCAAAGTAGTCACTGCGGATCAGGCTCTGATCTCACTACCCTGCTGTGAATCTAGCATAATTCAGTCACTCACGGCAGGTACTCTGGACTTGCACCAGTGTCACTGTGATCAAGCTCTGCCTCTCTGCTTGTTTTAAGAAGAATGTTTAGAAAAAGATGCCAAAAAATATCTTTTCTCCGGTACAGGCACTGGCTAAGAGTACGTCCTCGGTTATTAGAAACCTCTCACCATCTGGTCATTCTTATTTCAAATACTACCATCACCTCTGCAAAATTCACAGTGTCCTGTAGCATCGGGTGCTCCAGGGGGCACAGCTCCACAATGAACACAACATGTCTCCCTGCAGAATGTTTTGGGTGGACATTGGCTTAGCCTGGACATTGCCTGAGACTGCACACAAGGATCCTGGCAAAGCTGGAGAGAAAAACAGAGCCCACGTAAGCTCCGCTCGTATAGTTGCATTCAGGGAACTCCCCCTTTTATCTGAATGAATGCTCCACACAGGTAGATTGCCCTGCTTAAAACAGTGGACTCAGGGCTTTGACTTTCTGGGGAGAAAAGGGTCTCAACACCTTAGATGTGAGGATAGAGTATAGATTGCCTGACTTGATCGGATTTTACACTTATTTCTGAGATAGAATTAAAACCGCCTCAGCTGATGGGCGGAGGAGACTCAGACCTGCCACTCCAGCACGTTTTGTCCACCACGACCTTGCAAATCACAGCAAACCACCCCTGCCTTACTTCCCCTGCTCCTGAGCTCCAGGTTTCCTAATGTGTTCACTGTTTGAAGGTGCAACTGAGTGAGATCAGATGGGAGTTGGAGGAAGGAAACTAAAAGCTGATATGTTTGCATTCACATACTGTCTGGAGAGCTAATTAGTCTTGGTTCTGGTAAACACACTTAGGGGGGACGACACCAATCAGCCAAATTAACATGCCATTTCCCTGGAGGCCCTCAATGTGTTAAAGAAAAAAACCATTAGCATGCAGATTTGACACTGACACAACTCTGTGCATGCTTTCAAAACACCACTGTTATTGGCTCTTTGTGGAGGAATCCAAAAGTGTCTCCATCTTTCTAAACCCTGTAACAGTCGTGGTCCTGCATCCCCAGGGTGGTTTTCCCTGTGAGGTACCAGAAGCCATGATCACCTGTAATTAACCTGGGCAGTTTGACATAATTAGGGACTTAATTAGTGCTGCTGGGGGAGCACGGTGCCTCTCAGGGCAGAATAGGTGATGTGAGCTGATGCAGAAGGAGGCTGAGAGCCAGAAGAGCAGAAACAACTTGAACACCATGAAGACGGGTGATAAAGCAATAATAACAAGTAGGAGCTCCTTAGGCTAGAATGTAATAACAATTTTTGCTATAAATTGGAAGTTTCTCAGTATTAAAACATCAAGGAGGACAGGGATCTGAGTGTGCTGCCAAGCGCCAGGGTAAAGATACTGCGAGGACGCAAGGGAGCCTTGTGCCATTGGGACACATCAAAGACACCATGAAGGTCTGCAACACTGAAGTGCCCTAAACACCTAGTGCCATCCCACTAGAGCAGCCCTTGAGAGTAACCTTACATAGCAGAGTGGGGCAGCCAGGAAGAAATCAGGCAGATTAACAAAAACCCCATAACTAAGATGCCCAGTTGATTAAATGAAACTAGAAGCAAGAAAAGCATTTCAAATAATGCAAGTGAATAACTACTGTAAGTATGAAAAGACAGGGGATTACAGACCTGAGGATAGTGAAGAGATTGACATAAACGGAAATAGGTGAAGCCAGATAGAGTGTCTAAGCCTAATCCTTTCATAACACAGCACCATAAAAGGTCTTAAAGCAAGGCTGGTCAAAATTTTCCATCAAAACTTCCCTACTGAACTGTAAAAGGAATACTTTTATATGATTACTCTGTCTAATATTTTTTTTTACCCACAACAGCTGCTTTCCATGAAAATTGTCAACATTTTGTGGAAACACCAAAAAAATCCCAACCCTCTGTTTATGGCAAATGAACTTTTTCAGACGCCAAAAAAAAAAAAAAGAATATTTTTGGTGAGCATTAAAGAGTGGCCTGTAGTTTTGAGACATGACTAATCTCTTTGTTGCCAAACACTGAATATTTTTTGGTTTTCCAATAAAAAGTACGAATTTTCCTCTTGGTGAGGGGGGGACTTTCCAAACCAGTAGGGCTTTAAATGTCAAAAAAAAAAAAGTTAAAACTCAATTCCTGCCTTAGGGGATGGACAGTGCTGAGACCTCTGTAAAGAAAAGTATTAGAGGCCGGTCAAAGGGCAAAACCAAACAGACAAACAGCCTAATTCTGGATAGGGCGCAAACAGAAATGGAAAGAAGCAGGAAAACCAGCAAGAAAGAAAATCATTGAAGTTATTAGGCTGAAAGACACAGTGAGAGAATTGGAGCACAGATCAGTGGTTTTGTTGTGGAAAGTGTCAAATAGTCCGGGTTTGGATGGCTGAGAAGCAGTTTGTAACTGAGCATCTGAAGACTTGGAGACCCAGTAGTCACAGTCTTGAATACTTGGCCAGTCAATGGCTCTGTCTGCCTCAATATCCTTGGTTGCTTTATAATGATAGAGAAATGAGTGATGCATTTTTTTAATCCACCTTTGCCAGGACAGGCATTGTCAGGCCAGAAACCTTTCTTTAGCCTAGAGAAGTATCATTCAGCAAAATAAAAACATTATTGAAAGAGGTTAAATCAAAATCTAAAATCCTAACATTTATTGCAGGAATCTTATATGCTGCTGTATATTAAAAATGGTTATTTAAGTAAACTGTTCTCTTGGATTGGAGCCAACCCTTGGTGTTCTTAGCAATAAAATATTTCATCTCATTTCACCTCTAACTTTTGATCTTGCAGCAGGTATCACCAGAAGATGGCAGGGTAAGCCAAGGCAGCTGTAAATGTCATCATGCATTAGTATAGGACCTGGAGTTAATTTAAACCTATTTATTTGTGTGATTCTCTTGCTTTCCTAACACCTAGCAGCTTACTTTACAAACGCAATGGTAGCCCAGGGTAGATTTTTCTCATGAAACTTCAGGTTTAAACATGGTGCTGCAAATGATTCCCAGCAGCCTCAGCTGAAGTGATAATAGAGGCCAAGTAGCCAAAACCTGTATAGGAAGTAAAAACCATTCTCTTTGGGTCCCCTACACCCTCTGAAAACTTCACCGAGCCTACAGACAGTTAAAACACAACAAATCACTCGGGATGAGGCAACCTTCTGTTAAAGCTGAGGAAGAGGCTGTCGGAGCTGGTGATCTGCTGTCAGAGCTATGGTGGAGCAGAAGAAGTAGGAAGAAAAAGGCTTCTGGAGAGAAAAAAGACAGAAGTGTTGCAGGTCTGCCTGACTATGTTACGCAGGAGGAAGAGAGAGAAGTGCAGAGGCGGAAAGCAGGTCACACGAGGATGTAAGGTGAATTAATCAGAGATTAATTAAAAACAGCCCAGGCCCACTCAAAAATCAAACAGCCATGATCCTGCATCTTGGTGGTAAAATAGCATAATGTGGTTATGCTATTATGCTCAGAGATTACTCAGCTCAGCAATGTGGATATCAAATATTTGGTGTCAAAACCAAGAATGCTCCTTTCAGCCGGGGTGCAGTGGTACCGCATTGCTTCAGAAGGCTGAAAGCAGCCCCCCTTCTGGTGCCTACAAGGGGTTCAGTCTCTGTCAGCGATAGAGACATCCTGGCAATGGCTGGTGATACAGACACCACAGCAGCATGTCTCCACCTGAATTGGGGAAAAACAGTGGATGACTATGGGATGCATAAGAGGGGAGGGGAGGGGAAAGGGAAACTCTAAATCGAACATTTAGAAGTGGGAGAAAGCAATCAGCCTCCTCAACTCAGACAGTATAGGAACGGCAACAAATAACTCACACAAGAGGAAAAGGCTAGTTTCTGGAGCAAGACAGATAAAAGGGTGCCTGAGAAAACAAAAGTCTAATCCTCACTTTGTTCCTCCTTCAAAATCCTTTCCAAATGGAGATATGGTGGCCATTGAAGGCCATTTCTGTGACGGTAGAAGTTCCAGGTAAGGACAGGGCAAGTTTTACTTGAATGCTGTAAGATCTCATCATTTAGGAGCGTGGCAGTGCAGTATGCCCACATTGCCTTTCTCTTCACACTCATGAGAGATACGAACTAACTGTTTTGCCAAAAGGAATCACAGCTGATAATGCCAGCAGATGCAGGTTAACAAAAAGTAGATGCAAAAGGATAAGACGAAAGTATGGGGAGGACACCTGGCTCAGTCCAGGACTAATGTCAAAGCTATGCAATTCCTGAATTTCCTCTGGAATCAATCCCATTTGATTTACCTTAGAGAAGCTCTTTTCATTTCGGCATAGTTCCTCCTGGTTCCCATCCTTGTGCATAAAGTATTACAGCCTTTTCCTTAAGACTGTGAAAAAATTTCACTTTCTATAGTGAAATCCACATCGGGTTTGAGTGCTGCCTACAGGTTCATTTCAACCTTGGAAAATAAGCATTGGTCATTTTTATTCCCAGCATAGAGTGAAGAAAACCTGTAATCCCTTCTGTTGGTTTGCTGCTTAAAGAAAACTAAAAGACATTAATGTAAACTGTGAATTATAAAATCTTGATCTTTCAGTTAATTAATTCTCCTTCACAGGCTTGAATTTTTAGTCACTTTTCCTTAAAGAGCAGGATAAATTTAAAAGCCTACTTCTGAACTCATTAAGGCCAGTATAAATAAGGAGTAACTGCTCATGTTAATGGAAATACACTAGTGTATAAATTAGCAAAACCAGATTTTGTTTCACTTAAACTGGTTTTTGATGTACAACGTCTAGTTCCACTCCTCCTTACAGTTACATCGCAAGGGGTGTTGCGGTGCATTGCACACTTGCACAATGAGTAAGACTATTAAATAAACAGGGATACAACAAAAATATGAAGTTTCAGAATATTCAGGAAATCATCATTTCCTGGAGCTGAATAAACATTTTAGAAAAAAACTCACCCAGCAGGAAATGGAGCTATCTGAAGTGGCCAGTAGGTTCAGAGGATGTGGAAAGGGGTTTGTTCAGAGGCGCTAAATAAACAGAGTAAAATGCCTTGGGAAACAGTTCCCTTTATTTGCTTTCTTGGCTAACAATGTTCATTTTACATTCAGCCTTCAGCGCAAGAGACACAAACAGGCCCCATGCAAGATTACCAAGCTGAGTGTAAAGTGATCCACAGTCTTCCTGGTTTTGCAGGCATCCTGAAATGACAGCTAAGGGACATCATGCTGCCCTGCTCAACTCCTGAGCATGCTCTCTCTGCATATTAAGGATCTGGCAAGTTAAATATTAGCAAATTAACCATTTCACTTCTCTCAAACTCAGCAGATCCACTTATCCGTTATCCAAGCACCAACTGACCTCCAAGTAACAGGAAATTATACAACCATATGTTGATAGAAAAGCCTGTGGCACATCAAAACCTCTTAAATGGGAGATGGCATTAAACCTATAGTCTAAACATCAGCGACACAAAGGAGGAGAACGTGAATCACGATATTCATGCTTAGATCTTTAGAGTCTTCTATCTTAATATTATCTGTGAAGCTGACACAGCATTTCATGAATGCTGCACTGGAATACCACAGAATATGAGGATCATGGGGCAGTTTTCAGCTCTAGCCACGCCTCAGGAAAACGGGCTTTTCAG
The DNA here is from genome assembly GCA_013400135.1 of Rhinoptilus africanus. NCBI lineage: Eukaryota > Metazoa > Chordata > Aves > Charadriiformes > Glareolidae > Rhinoptilus > Rhinoptilus africanus. The sequence continues at coordinate 3,441 of VXBO01014059.1, read as the reverse complement.
TCCAGGCCCTTGAGGCAGAGTCAGATACAGCATGACAAGCACAGTCTATAGAGTTTCATTGTTTCCTCTCCCCCTATTCTCTTTCCTTGTTTTAATTGTGCTGAGCTTTTGTTCCCCCCATGAGACCATAGAGAGAAACGGATGGTCTTAAACTCTCTGTGTGGCCTTGACCCAGTCACCAGGAGCAAATTCTTCTATGGTTTCTGCATGGGTGTCAATCCTATACCCCAGTAAAATCAACAGGTTAAATGGAATTAGACAGTTAACATGCGTAAGGACGTCAGGCTAGGGAGAAAATACGTATTCACAATTTTATGTGCCTAAACAGCTTAGTAAATTTATCCCTACTTTTCATAAGCTTCAGTTGCCAGTGAGTAAGGTTGAGGTTGTAATCCCTTTATGCCTGTGGAACATGTGAGGACTTTTGTGGCAAGAGCTGTCTTTTACTGTCCAGCTACACAGCGTTTGGCATCGTGGATCCCCAGCATCACTTGTTAATAAAATAATAATAACAACGATACCACCTGGACCTGCATCTCATAACATCTCTGAGGACTGAGAGAGATGTGTTTTCAAGGGATACACCCCATAACTCGAATTGTCATTTATGGAGCTTCTGTAGAAGGGATGAAACTGAGAGCATGGGGAGAAAAACAGGAGGCTCCTGAGAAACGAAGAGGAGGGGCAGAGAAAATGGAGGAGGCAGTGGAGAAGCACGGTGAAGGAAGAGCTAATGGGTGAAGAAAAAATGAGGGGAGAGAGATTACAGCAAAAGAAGCCAGAAAAGACACATTAGGGACTTTGAGAAGAAGCAGAAGTAAGATTTAGAGGAGTGAGAGAAGGTGGACCAAGAAAAGAGTGAGGGGAAAAAAAATTCCAGCGGATCTGATAACAGAGCTCTGATGAGGCTTCACACACTTCAAACAAGAAATATGGGCCCCTCCCCAGCAAAACTGGGCTCCTACTGCCAGCAAAATTGTTTCCACAGCTGAGACTGCAGTGCCAGCGAATGTCTGCAATCGGCCCATCCAGGTGCTCTGTGATACAGGCAGCACCAGACTCAACCCATCAAAGCGATGGGAATAAATCTGAGGGCCAGGAATGAGAAGTTGGGCCCCTGCTTGGCTGCCGCTGTGCAGAAACGAGAACATAAGTAGCCAAAAAAAGACACATTTAAGGTATAACTCAAGAAAAATAAGAAACAGACCTTTTGACAGCAGACACGCTAACAAATCAAGTTCAGGGAACAAGAACCAGCTATGCTGCAGGAGGGACAAGGACTCTGAAAGCTGCTGTGAGAGTCTGATATGCCAATTTGCAGAGGATACTGAAATTCCATCTACTTCAATTTTTAAATTGGACTTACGCTGGTAAACTCTCCCATCTGAGCTTTTTATTAGTATCGTACGATCTGCAACCTGCAGAGATTCAAAGTCTCTCCCGTTTTCCTGACTGTGCAGTCAGTCTCTGGCACCCCTGTGAACACCAGCGTGACTTCTCCAGTGGGCCCCCATGTTGGCGGCCACCCCATCAGCACCCAGCTGCAGCAGCCCTTCCCAGAGGCTCAGCGGAGCCGTGGGGAGGATCTTGAGCACTGCCTGTTCCACAAGTCACTGCACTGACCTTTGGGGGATTATTAATCCAGTGCAAATCGGGTTATGACAATTTGGTCCAAATGGGAAAGAGAGAGATATTATCATCCAGACCTATTTTTTCAAGTGTAGCTCCAACACATTGAGTGCATTACACAGAAAGAGTAGGTGAGATTTTTCTATAAAAAAACAGTAACCCAAATACTCTTGAACATCTCCCCATGAATCCGTACCAGCAAACAATGAGACCAGGCTGGAAGGTGCCTTCTGGGGCACCACATCCAACTCACCGCTGCTGCAAGCAACCACGTCATAGGGTCGCTTTCATAAGCACTAATTCACTTATGTTTACTAGGGCTTCAGAGTGTTATCTTACAACTATGTCAAATATTCATCTTTTTATCACTGCCACGCAGCGGGTTTTGTGAAAGAATCCAGTTCTTGGACTGCAGAGAGAACAACATGGCTGCTCCTGCGTCAGCTTGTCTTGGCCCCTGTCTGGTCTTTGTTTGCACAGGACTTAAATGTTCACCACGTATATTTAAACTCACAATTAAATCCTGATATGATTTAGAGTTATGGGACTATTCCATACCAGCAAAACTGAACCAAAGCCTTGCTCTGCTGGATGAAGATCATTTTAAAGATAACCACGCGCTTTCCTGGGAGGCTTTCTGCAATCAGCAGCTGAACGGCTCTGAGCTAATGTAACCCATACAGTGCTCAGCATGTGACCAGCAAGATCCCTGCCCTCGTGTTACACCGGGCGAGTCTGGGATGTGGAGAAGCTCTCCTTGTCAGGAGATGGTGATTTCCCCAGAGCTCCATGTGATGCTTATGCCATCCTCCCTCTGCTAACCCCTTGCCCGGGCTGGCCTCCGCTTCAGCTGTGAAGGAAAAGTCCCAGGAAAATCTTTTCATCACTTGCTCTGTCTTGAATCCACCGGCATAGCAAACTCTCCCAGAAAAATACCCTCCTGCAGTCATGTCAGCACTGCCACAAAGCTGAAAGTCTGTGGCATCACTCAGAAGGGGTTAATTTAAGCAAAGAGCAGGGCAGTTTTAGAGGAGGACCAGGAGAGATGTTTCCCTGAGCAACTTCACCTTGTTTTTCCTTAGCTCACTCCTCCAAAACTAGATTGAGAGCTCCTCCAAGTAGGAACCACAGTTCTGAACGGGTTCAGTCAACTGCCTAGCATGCTTGTGGATGTTGTAAATCAAACATGGGTAACTAAATGCCTTTTGCCTGCTCTCAAAGCTGCCCGAACACAGCATGCAAGGTCACGCAAGACATCTATTTGACCCTGATTTTGCAGCCCTCATGATTTCAGGCTCCCTTAGCCACTGGCCTATCTGCATTCACAGCCCATCGGTGCTGGGAGCAGCCCTTTCTCCTGTGTGGGGCAGAGCAAAAAGGATGGTCTACTGCTCCCATCCAAGGGAGGAGGTGAGAAATCTCCTGCTTTGAAAGCCCAGCTCACAGGTGATGCAGAAGGCAGCAACCTGTCTCCTAGGGTAGCTCAAATGCTCTGTAAAGCTGTCATGGTTTTGGCCAAACTGGCCAATGGCCAGCGACAGATGCTCCCCCCCCCACCCTCTCGTACACAGAGAGGAGGGGGAGAGATAAAGAGATTTATGAGTTTAGGAGAAACTAAACTACTTTAATGAAATATTAATAATAAAGTAAAAAGGAAAATTATGAAATAGATACAGTATATACAAAACCGTATTAAGCTCCCAGGATGACGTCACCAGCAGGCACTGGGGAAGTCCCAGGCTGGACTCAGCGACGGGTGGGAACTGGGTTCCACAGATGGAGTTAGTAACACACAGATCAGGATCCAAGGCA
>VXBO01014058.1:57423-72486 GCA_013400135.1 Rhinoptilus africanus | reverse complement strand
GAAAGGCGGGCGGATGGCCTGGCGGCGGTAGGACACGGAGAGGCCTCGCCGGGAGGAGGAAGGCGCGTCTGCCCTGCCCGTCGGAGAGACATGGCCGTGGCCGTCACCACTAAGACGGCGTGGAAGCTCCGTGAGTGCCGCCGGGCTGGGGCAGGGCGGGGGAGGCGGTTCGTGAGAGGAGCCAGCTCGTCCCTGCCGTGGGTGTGGGTGCCCCGGCCCTCTGCCCGAGTTGCTGACTGGGATTTTTAACTCCTAGAAATCCTTTTTGAAAGCGTAGCCGCGTAGTGGAATAGCGTAGAGCCCTTGCCGTTGCTGTTTTCAAAAGGTCACAGCCTGTATTTTTTGCTGTAATGCCATCCTAAATTTCTAGCTAACCCCACACGACTGTCGCGTAGCACAGGAACAACCCGGGGTGCAATGGAAACCCTGCCCAGAGCCCGGGGTGCAGCAGGGAGGTCTCTCGGTCGGTTAGTCCCCGTGGGGTGCTGGCCGTCACCGCTCCCCTGTTACAGAAGGTGCACCGGGCCCTGCTGCAGGAGGGATGAGGCGGTCTTTGCAGAGCCTGTAGGTCTCATGCTCTTGAAATTGCTTTGTGAGAGACAGTAAGAATCTGCTTTTACATCCATGATTTTTTTTGGAAGGAGCAGTAAACAGTTGACAACTGTCAGTTTCTAGCTGCTTTGCTGGTCACTGATGAGTTATTTCATAGGGGCAAGTGATTGGTTGTTCAGAAGTGCGAGCTTTAGCCCAATGACTTGGTCTAGAAATTGGCTAGCAGAAATACGATATTCCTGCCTGGTAACACGTTCAGGAAGCTGAGATAATTGACATAGTAGTTTCATATCTTTTTGAGCAGAAAGACACTTTGCTATGTTGTCTTGCCATCCCTGAAACTCCAGTTGTAGGAAAAGCTGGAAGTCAATCAATCTCCATTCTCTTGTAAGTGGGTGGAAGTTCTTAATCTTCGTTTTTCCTAGGCTCTGCCCCATCTTAGCATCCTCTTCAGAGCAAGGAACGTTCTGAATGTTAGAAATCTTTTGGCAATGCTAATTAGAAGGTTAGTATTACTGAGCTGGTGGGTGATATCTGGTGATGAATACTGTGTTAAAAAAAGGTTTGTGGTTTTAAGGAAGTAACGCTTCAGCGAGGGAACGGATGAAGCTATCTGGCCAAGGCTGGCGTCAGCTTATAACCTGGCTTTTCTGAGCAGAGGGCTGAATGCTTCAACAACAGCTGTTAAACTTAGAATATATTATTAAGAACGAAATCAAGAGGAGAGGGAAAAGTGGAGCTGCTGACACACTCACTTCAGCAGCAACACTCAGGATCTGTCCTTTCAATTTTAACTAGTGAGTTGGTCTGTTAATAATAATTGTACTGTTTGCTACCTTCAAGTCTGTGTATACATAGATACTTTATTTTAGCATTCTCATATGGAAGATTAGTGTTTCAACACAATACAAGAGTATTTTCAGATTTGCCTTTCTCACATAATTTACAACCTGGTTACATTTGTAATTTGAAAGGTGTTTCTCCAGCTAAAGTGGAAGTTACGCAGTTTTGCTTTCAAAAAAGCACTGAGAGCTTGAGATCAAAGTACCTGTAATTATTATTGCAGCTGCCTAATATCCTTTTGGATTAGTGTTGCGTGTAAAATGATCAAATTATTTCTCACACCAAAATAATCCAAACGAAAGCTGAACTGATTGCTACCTAGCTTTTTTACAAACAAGTTTCATAACTATTAGGTATGCAAATCCTGTGAATTTTCAAAAGAGAGAACTGTAAGATGAAGAAATTGATGAATACATCTGCCAAAAGCCCCTGCCAAAAAACTTGTGTGGATTTAAAAATCTACTGTGAAAATAAGATGTCTAGGCAAAGATGCTCATTTGGCATCTCTTTTGCCCCAAACGTTTTTCTTTCTGATGAGGATTCCTTGGAGTTCTGTCCTTGTGAAGCCCTGTGTGTCAGAGTTTCCCTGCAGCCCCCAGTTTTTAAACAAACGGTCTTTTAGTATCAATCGCACTTGTTCTTTTGTGCCCTTTCAGGCACTTTCGTTCCTTTATCGCAGTTTCACACTGTGTGTTGCTAAGTTTCACCTGTGTTACGTAGTGGGAATGTAGCAAAGCCTCTGCCAAAGCTCAGAGAAGGGAGCTCCGCCTGTCCCTGCTGCTGAGTCTCACTTTTTTGCTGTGTAAGGTAACAAACTCTATTGCTGCTAATCTGCCAGATCTCCTTGGGTTGGACACTCTGGTGTTGTTTTCTAGAACAGGATTAGAGGGCCTTTCGCTAGATGACTCTGACTGCTGCGTATTACTGCAGCTTCTGAGGCAGCTCAGCTTATTGAGACCCACCCGGGTGCCAAAGGTAAAGCAGCTTCTGTGAGCAGGTTGCCACAGTTGAGCGAATCTTTAAAAGCTGCTGAGCTGCTGCTAGTGAGAGAAGGTGCTTTTTGTAATCCACATCAGCACCGGAGTTGTGAAGCGTGGTCAGCAAATGTCTTAAGTACAGCAGGCAGGGCCAAGAAAGACTGTTTGAAGCAAGATAATAGTGCGTCGTCTTATCTGAACTATGGGCTGCTGCAGTTTGTCCAGTGGAAACTGGAAAGTTTTTCTTCCAGGAAGAAGTTTTTTTTTTTAGTCCTTTGTGAGGGATGGAGTGAAAATTGTTACACTAGTCTGTAGTAACTCATTGCTTTGTTTTGTGCAGAAGAGATCACGGCTCACAGCAGCAACGTATCCTCACTGGTCCTGGGGAAAAGTTCGGGCCGGCTGCTGGCAACTGGAGGAGATGACTGTCGGGTCAACGTGTGGTCAGTTAACAAGCCCAACTGCATCATGGTAAGAACAGGTCTGTTCTCAGCTTTTGGGGGATGGGAATATTAATTCTGAGGTATGGAGGGTGTGAATGTGGGGAAAAAATTGTTGAGCTGTAGCCTGTAGTACTTGTGAATAGAGTTTACCAACACAAAGTTGGGTGACTGGATTGTAGCTAAAGATAGGGATGGAATTTGGTAACTGGGGTGACCACAGCTCCAGAGAGAATCTGGGCTGGCTGGCTGCTTCAGCTGGGCCAGTGCTTGCTCAGGTAATGAATATTGTGCCTTCCGTTACCAGGCTGCAGATAATTAAACTCAGTTTTGTATGAGATCAGGTAGTTTTACAGTGCAAGCTACAGGGCCAGTTCTATACCCTGGGGTTTGCCCTCTCCGCAGGAAACATCCCCAGCAGGATGCATTCCCACCTGCCCCACAGCCACTAACTGGCAGCACAAAGTTTGTCAGAACAGTTTGCGAACTTGCCTGGGGAGCAGTAATGCTGGGTGCAGCGTGTCAGAAAGAGTAGGGTTGCCCCAGTAGTGATCACTAAAGTGCACCGCACCGTAAATATATTTATCAGATGTCTGTCCCGTATTGCTCTTGCTTTGAGTGGGTGTTGTGGGAAACCATCTTTAGCAGCTATTGCTCGTCATTTGTTTAATTAACAACGCAATAACGAGTTATGGAAGGCATTTCTCTTGACAGTGTGAACCTTGTGAGGAAGAAATGAGGAAAGTAGGGTCAAAAAGGCTAAAAGGAGAATGTGTCTATTTTTCCTTTCGTTTTCTGAGGTCAATTGTAAGGAGGTTGAAACGGGTGCAAAAGGAGTTGCTCACCTTTGGCAGTGCTGTGCTTCTTGCATAGCATAGCTAGACTGTGTCTTTCCAGCCCTTGGTTGGTGGCGTGACAGTAGTTTGAAACCAGAGTGTTGCCTTCCATGAGAAGGAAGGTTGAAGGACTAAATATCTCCGTACCCTCTCTGTGGGAGTAGAGAGCTGCAGCTCTCCTGCACTGCCAGGGAACCACAGGCAGTAGAAGCTGGTGTTTCTGAGAGGCAGGGACTGTCTGGAGCTGCTGAGGACTTGTGCCGTTCTTGTATATCAAAAGAATCTTGGTTTTTAGTGTTGTGCTGTATATTCATCTTTAGTTTTTATATTGGTAGGATTCCTCATGTGTATGTGTTGGGGAAGAGGGAGAAAAGGAACTTTTCAACTAGCATTGTGACTTGCGACAAGTGTGAGCTCTCTTTCTCTCTAAGCAGTGGCACTTGCAGCTGTAGAGGATGTAGAGGATTTCAGTTGCGCGTGAAATCGTAAGAAAGCCCTGTCAGAACAGGCAACTTTCAACTGGCATTCCCAGCCACGCGTGAGGAAGGCACAGAGCTAGCTTACCTATTTAAAAAGACCTGTTTGAGGATGGAGTAAAGTATAGAATATTGCTTAATTGACAAGCCAAAAGCCTGCAATAGTAGTATTTGTTTTCTAGAGCGAGTTTTAAATATCCTTGTGTTTTAATTAAATACTGTCCTTTTCAAAATACTTGCACAATTTGTAAGCTTTTAGATGCTCAAGGATGAAAGGAACTGCATGCAAGTGAATTACTACCTTATGCACCAAGTTAATACTTCAGTAATAGCACCACGTTATCACTGTGACACCCATTGCTGGCAGCAACATGTGGCTCCTTGCTTATGTGAAGGTTTCGAAGTAGCCCTGATTTTGCTCTTGCTTTGATTTTGTAACCGGTTCGTGACACTTACGTGACCCATTTAGAGCAAACACGGTGCCGTTGCGTTTGCACGGCATGATTTTTATGATGTAAGCATGTGTCAACCTTGTCTGGGTGTCCGCACCTAATGTTTAACTGCCCGTGTCTGTGTTACTGCATCCTTTAAAAATTAGTCAGCATGCCCCAGAAAGTGGGATAACATGGAAGATACGTGCCCAGTGCTGCATGCAGTGATGGTCTTTAGGATGTTCTACCATACTGGTAGCTGAGGAGGAAAAAGGACCAGTGGCACAACCAGGGTGGCCCCTGTCTAAGTACTCCAGGAAGAAGTTGAGTGTGAGCACTGCCGTTGTGGACACGGCTGTGTCAGTAGCTGTTGATTGTGACTCACGGTTTTCTTTGCAGAGCTTGACAGGCCATACAACTCCCATTGAGAGCCTACAGATCAATACCAATGAGGAACTCATTGTTGCAGGGTCCCAGTCAGGGTCCATTCGAGTTTGGGACCTGGAAGCTGCCAAAAGTACGTTTCCGTGAGTTTTTGCTTCTGATAATGCATGCTTTTTGTAATATCCTTATGCTTAATATCTGTGCTGACCCAGAAGGTTCCTAACTTAAGAAGGAACAGGAGCCTGGCATTGCTGTCATCTTAATTTCCAGCCCTCTTAGGGGGCTTTTGTGCACTTCCTACTGAGACTGTAGAAATGTGTATGCACACTCAAGCAGAGATTTGTATATGTATTGTGGAGACTGATCTGAGGAACTAGTTTCTAGGATTTTCACCCGAGTGTGTTGAAATCTATATTCCAGATCAGTTTCCATGCATGTATAGAGTAACTAGGCATATAGAATTTGTATTCAGAGTCTCAGCTTAGAATTGTCAACCTTAATAATAAGAATCCCAAATCAGATTGGAGGTTTTAAGTATATTAGGTTCTGCACAAGTCCAGGAATCCCCTGCTTGCTGATTTCTTGTTCTCGTTCTTAGGCTCTAATTTTTATTTTGTTCCTCAAGTGATTTTTATCCTCTTCTGCTATTGCATGACCATATAAATAGACAAAGACCTAATTTTTAATAAATTGTGAAAGCTGTGAACTCGTCAAGCTCTGATCCTTTAAAGGGCAACTCTTGAGTCATGTTTTATTTATTGCATTTTTTTTCAAAGCCTAGAACAAGTTTGCGAAGGTGTCATGAATCACTTGATTGCATTCCAGCAGGAATACTGTAAAATGACTGAACATTTCTTACAGGTTGCTACTTTTTCATAGAAAGAATGTGTATTGAAAATACTTACACTGGCTGAGCTAAGAAGGCAAACAGCAGATGGTATAAATAATAAAAAGCACTTTTGGCATTCAGACAGTTAGCGTCAGTTCAGCTATAAAATAGTTTGGCTCTACCAGAGGAGAGTAACTGATCTGCCTGAATTTACTGGGAGACCTGTGAGCCAGTGTCTGTGCAAGTGACCACTCTAGGTCTGGCTCAGGAGCTGATTTCTGCCAGGGGAGTCATCAAACTGTCCCGGATGATGGAGAGAGATTGCCCCTGTTATTATCTGAGCAATTTTTCTTCCTCAGAGTTCTGCATTTGTCTCTGCTTTCAGGGATACGGTGTACCAGTTCTACTGGTTTCCAGAATTACAAGGGGTGTCACTTTGTTGATGGCTTGCTGAAACACTGATCATTTCGTTGTCTCATGCTTCCTGAGTGTCCCTTCCCAGTCTTTGTGATGCTGCTTGCAAGGGGCAGTTGAAGGAGTCCAGGGCAAATATTGGACCAAAGATATGGAAGTGGAAGTCAGGCTTGTGCATGGACAGGGATGCAGAGTCCCAGGAAAGGGTCGAATAGCTGCAAGGTGAAGAATGCAGGCAATCAAATGTCCCTTTCGTTTCCTGGATAAAACTGTGGTTCTTCCCCTCCCTCCCACTTTTGCTCCCTTTGTAACATGTGGGAAGATACACTGCCTGACGGCTGCCTCAGTGTGGCTTTCCAGTTTTATTTTCAGATTGGAGACCTTTGAGTTTTGTTCATGGTTTTCACACCTGAGGACAGGATTTTCATTAGGATCGTTGAACATGGGCCCTCTATTGCTGTTTCTTTGCATTGCAAGGGTAAAGTCAGAAATATTTCCCTGAAACAATGTATACTGCTGAATGGGTAATATGTATAATGTACATTGGTTTAGCACGTTTTTAATGGTAAGGATAGTATGGCTAAACTTCCGCATGCTGTCTGGGGGAAATGAACTACTAAATATTTGTTGCCTCTTCCTTTTTCCTTCTCTGCTTCTCCTTTTCCCAGTTCTTCGAACCTTACTTGGTCACAAAGCGAATATCTGCAGCCTTGATTTCCATCCTTTTGGAAGCTTTGTGGCATCTGGTTCTTTGGACACAAACATTAAGGTAAAGCTCAGCTTTCCCTAGAGATTACCCACTTTACTTGCAGTATCTTTGTTATGAAGAGTGCCAGGAGGTGTTTTGTGTCAAGCTCTTGGTAGATGCTGCACATCATCATTTCCATGTGTGTGGGCAGGTGTATTTGCGAGTGCTTGTGAAATCTGTACATGTATTTTCAGTGGTAGCTCATGAGTGTGACTCCTCTGTTGTGGAATGTGGCTCCAAGTTAGGTGCCAGCCGAGACCTGCTGTCAGCAAGCGCAGTAGTCCTGAGTGCTGTGGATTGCATCTACTTCATCAGGCTGGTATTTGACTGTAGGAACTAACTGAGCTTCTGTAGTAAGAACTAATTTACAGAAGTGATTCTCACTTGGGGAATTAGGAGATACCCCTGACGCAAACGGGGGTTTAACAGCCCCTTCGGTGTTTTCATTCTGCGGTGTTTATCAGTGTAGTGACAGGCAAAGCTCTTGTTCTGACGGCACTCTTGGGCTCACCATGTACTGCTCTAAGCATATCTTGTCTTTGCTTTCCTTCCCTGTAGCTCTGGGATGTAAGAAGAAAAGGCTGCGTCTTCAGGTACAAGGTAAAACGCTTCATTAGTCTTCAGGCAAAGAGGGGAGAAAGATTTCTGTCGAGACTTGTGAGCAAACCTAAAAGTGATTATGTACAGTTAACTTCCTAGTTTTCCAGTATAAAAGTAAGATCTGCGTGATTTGTGAAGTGGACTGGCAAACCTCTACAGGCCTCTCTGAGCTGTATGGGAATGTGGAATGGGTATCATAGGAGTTAACGTGCCGTAGTTTGGCTGGGGGCGTGGAGAGCATCCATGAGTTGACTGATACTACCATGTACTGATATTCCCACTGCACTGAGATGCTTCAGTTCTTGGGGTCTTTCTCTACCAAACGAACTTTCTGTACGTTCATTTCGTTTAGAAGCCAACTTAATGGTACAGCACTTCTGTCTGACCACCCGTAAATCTGTGTCATTTAAAATTGATTCTTATTAATTAGGCCAGATCTGTATTTACCACGCTTAAATTGATGCCAGAAATGTCTAGGCGAGAGAAGTTACACCCATTATGTGTGGACGGGCATAGGTCTTGAGTGTAGTGTTTAGTGTTCTGCAAGCTGTGGACTTTGTGAAACAGTGACTTGATTTTATATTATTATATTGTATAGATTGAAGGACAAAAGCCAGGATTCCCTCTGAAAAATGACAACAAAAAAAGAAAGAAATTTGGTTTTTTTCATTTCAGGGTCACACAGAAGCAGTCCGATGTCTCCGCTTTAGTCCTGATGGGAAATGGCTAGCCTCCGCTGCTGATGATCACACTGTAAAGGTAATTTATTGTGACACCCTCCTTATGTGCTCATGGGATGTAGGAATGCTGGGATTATCTTTTTACCAGGCATTACCAGCACTCACTTATAAACACCTTCAGTTCATCAGGCAGTTGGTTGAGCCCTGTGGCTTTGCAGGGACAAGTCTGTTTATGAGGATCATGTCCAGTGGCCCGCAGCATCCAGAAGAGGCCGTGTGTGTTGAAATGGACTTATCCAACAGACACATTGGCACTGTGCACATGAGGGTTCACGTTTTGATGGTGGTGGAGTTGTGATACCTGAACATTAGCCCGGTTGTCTCAGTAAATGTTGCAGAATGAATTGTCCACTGCACATTGCTTCGCTATACCAGTTTCTGGCTCTGCTCAGTTAATTCAGTAGGAATGTGGTATCATACACATTGCACGTGATGACCAGTCTGAAAAATGCTCTCAGGACTGGGCAGAGCAAGGGAAGCAATTCAGAAAAGTATGAACTGAAGCAGTAACTTCACTTGTTTCAGATGTGGTATGGAGGAATGTGGGTGAAGGACTGCTTTTTGTTTTCAGCTTCACATGAAATAAACTCATCAGTCATTTCACTCTCTGGATTTTTCAGTGGAGACTAGAGCGTGGGAAGAATGAGTTGTGAAGGGATTCAGAACTTTCAGATTTTTATTTGTTTGCTTCTGAGATGTAATCTGTGGGGCCAGGTAGAACTGCTGTATTTTATTCTAGTCTCTAAATACAAACGTGAAACTTCTAGGGAACCAATTAAATGGAAAATTTAAGAGAATAAAAAAAAAAAATGCAGCCTTAAATGCTTGGGACGGTACTTCTTCCCCCATCAGTGCTTGCTTTGACAAACTTGAGTCTGTTCTTGGAGGTGAAGATTGCCAGTACAAGGGCATATGAAGTGTATTGGAATTCTCTAACATTAAATCTTTTAAAGAGTCTCTCTGTTCTTTCCTTCTTCCAGCTGTGGGATCTGGCTGCTGGGAAGATAATGTGTGAGTTTACAGGACATACCGGCCCAGTAAACATTGTTGAATTCCATCCCAATGAATACCTTTTGGCTTCTGGCAGCTTTGACAGGTACATAAAGGGAGAGAGAAAGAAGGGAATCGTGTATGTTGGTTCCCTTTCCCAGTGCTCTTCTTTTTAGGAATTTAGTAAATAGGCACGTCGCACAACTCAAACCTGCCACTGCAAGAGCCTGACGTCTAGCCAGCAGCACGTCACATCTGTGATGCGCAGAACGTGGAGATCTTGCCTTCTCATCCAAAATTGATGGCACCTTCTGCCATGCTAAAAAACGTGATAGCCCTAAGGATCTCACTGATCCAGCTGACATCCTTGCTGAAGAGCAAGCAGTCCTGCTCCGCTGTCAGGGTGTCCTCGCAGCTCTGGGTCAGCTCTAAATGCCTATCTGTATCTAGAGCCTCTGTGGCTGGATTCACAGATCTTAGCTAGACTAGCCTTTTGGGTAGGTTCATCATGTGTGCACAACAGCGAAAGTCTTTCTAGCTGTTAGCGTCTTATTTCAGTCCTGGATCCTACAACATATTTCTAGAGGAATGTGTGGTGATTCTTTTGTTTTGTTGTGTGTACAGGACTGTTCGGTTCTGGGACTTGGAGAAGTTTCAGGTTGTGAGCTGTATTGAAGAGGAGGCTACTCCTGTCAGGTATATTAAATTCCTGCTGCAGTGTACTAGGTAGAGACGAGAGAGGGGGTGAAGGGAGGATTTCCTGAAAGAGAGACTTCACTGGGGTGAAGTCTGGGCTGCTGGAGGTGTTGCACAGGTGAACACCAGATCAGTAGGTTCATTGTTAGAACAGGGCTGAAGGTGTTCACTGAAGGCAGGGGTCCTTGTGGGACTATGCAGCGTTGGAAAGCTGTGCCTAATTCTCCTCCTGCCTTCCTCCCAGGTGCGTGCTCTTCAACCCAGACGGCTGTTGCTTGTACAGTGGCTTCCAGGATTCACTGCGTGTGTACGGCTGGGAGCCAGAGCGCTGTTTTGATGTGGTCTTGGTGAACTGGGGAAAAGTAGCCGACTTGTCTATCTGCAACAACCAGCTGGTAAGCCACTGCTCCTGAAGAGTGGGGTAGGCAGCTGTGAAACACAAGATTAAATCCTCCTGCCTCCTTGCAGGCCTTCTGACCTTTAAGCTTATGTCAACCTATAAGTGGTCAGGGCTTGCAATGGGCCCAGCACTTAGACAGAGCTTGTGTGCTTTTGCTTTCATCAGCCTCGTGCTCCACTTCATCTCTTTTTGGCTTCTGGAGGAAAGAACTGGGGCTTGGTTTGGCCAGTATTTAGAAACTGTTTGGCAAAAGTTTTATCATAGCCTTTTGTAAAACATTGGCAGCTTCAAATTGAAAAAGCCAAAACACTGAACTAAGAAATTCTCAGGCACAGTTCCTCAGGGTCACTCCATCATGCCTGCTCTCAAAAAGGCTGGCATGTACCCTGCTTCCTGGTGAGTCATAGAATGGTTCCGGTTGTAAGGGACCTTAAAGACCATCTAGATCCAACCCCTGTCCCTGGGCAGGGACACCTCCCACCAGCCCAGGCTGCTCCAAGCCCTGTTCAACCTGGCCTTGAACCCCTCCAGGGATGGGGCAGCCACAGCTTCTCTGGGCAACCTGGGACAGGGGCTCACCACAAAGAATTTCTTCCTCACATCTCGGCTAAATCTCCCCTCTTCCAGTTTAAAACTGTTACCCCTTGTCCTGTCGCTACACTCCCTCATGAAGAGTCCCTCCCCATCTCTCCTGTAGGCCCCCTTCAGGTACTGGAAGGGGCTCTAAGGTCTCCCTGGAGCCTTCTCTTCTCCAGGCTGAACAACCCCAACTCTCTGTCTGTCTTCATAGGAGAGGTGCTCCAGCCCTCGGATAATCTTCATGGCCCCCTCTGGCCCCGTGAATTACCTTGATCTCTTGCCTCTACAGATAGGAGTTTCCTTTGCACAAAGCACAGTCTCCTCCTTCGTTGTGGATCTCAGCAGAGTCACAAAGTCAGGTTCCATTCCTCATGGGCTGATCCGGGACGATGAGCCTCTTGTGCCACCTACCCCCATGGGGTCTTCCCTTCGCCGTATCTATGACAGGCCCTCAACTAGCTGCAGCAAGCCACAAAGGTAAGGGGATCTGAATTTCAAGATTTTAAGGAAATGTGAAAGGAGCTTAGTGCCCTTGCTCTCTCTGACAGAGTCCATATGACTTGCCCTGACAGCATCTCTTTTTCCACAGCAGAGTGAAGCACAACTCGGAGAGCGAGAGGCGCAGTCCCAGCAGTGAAGATGACCGGGATGAGAAGGAATCAAAGGCTGAGATCCAGAACCCAGAGGATTACAAAGAGATCTTCCAGCCCAAGAATGCTATCTGTCAGTACCAAGGTTTATTGTGCTTTTGAGCAGTGTTTGGATTAGCCTTGGCTTGCTATAGTAGAGGCTTTGCCTGTGACTGGGAGAGTTTAGAAAACCTTTATTTAGTATTCTGTGCTTGGATGCTGAACGTGTTGGTGAACTGCCAGAAGGTGGCATCTTTACCAGGGTGCAGTGGTGTCTGGTCAAAGCCTGGCTCAGAACCCAGAGCTCCACTGTAAGCATGCTGCCTTCCTGTCCTGATTAGGAATGACTGCTGCATTACAGGATCTTTATTAGTTTAGAATTTTCATATGTGTAAAATCAGCAGCCTCCATTAAAGGAGGAAATGCAAAATGTTTTGTTAAAGCAGACGTTGTTTAACAGGCATAGTGCAATGCATGTATCTCATTTTTATGTAAATGAGGAAAACGAGATAATCTTTCTAAGGAATTAATAGTAATTATTTTGATTTACTTATGTAAATCAATTTAACAGGATATGAATTTTTTCCCATATAACTTGTTGTGACAGTGCCTTTTATTGTGCTTCCCACTTCTACAGCAGCAGTGAACTACACGGGTCAGTTTTGTCCCTCCCATGCATGAAGGCCAAAAGCCTTTGGCTAAACTCAACAATAGCGTCAAGGTCTGAAGGAGATAACTCTGCTTGCCATATCACTGATTGCCCTAGTCTGTGGAGTTGTTGGAGATGTCGCAGCTACAAGGTTGACTTATCACTGATCTGTAGCCTTGGATGCTCCTTCTTTTATTTATTTTTTTTCTCTCTTTCTGTAGGTCGAACTCCTCCTCGAAACAACGAGCCGTTTCCTGCCCCTCCTGAGGACGGTGAGTATGAAAATGACCCCTTGATGGGAATGGGGTCAGTGGCCCTTAAAAGAGGGAGAGATGCATGTCTGCAGAAATGACTGCTTGTAGCCTAGCCATACAGAACCTTTTCAGCTTCTCTTGAAAGGAGCAATCAGTTTCTGCTTTCCCACTTCTTTCCATCTTGGTAGAGCCCATAACCGCAAAGGAAGCGGTGAAGCCCAGCCAAGCTGCAGATGTCCAGACTCCGTTGCCAAAGCAAGAACTTGTACGTACTGTATGATCTGTTAATAGCTGCTCATGCTCTCACTCCGAAAGGTATGTGGGTGCTGGAGACTTTATGATTTCTAGTCAGGCTGATTCCTTTACTGAAGAGCAGTAAAAGTGCAGCTCCAGTCTTTGTCCTGCCACGCGTCTTGCCTGAGCAGTAGAATTGAAGGCCAAGCCTCCAAAAGGTGATGGTTCTATTGCTTTTGTTTGTTTGCTTCCTGTGCTTGCCAGTGGCATTTCTCCTTGCATCTCAAAATTGAGGCACTCTGAAGAGAAGCAAGTGCCAAATTTTTGTGAGTGCTTGAATTGAGGAGGTTTTATAACCAAAATCACATGCAGCCCATGGGCCAGGATGCATTATATTGGCTTCTTTAGCATTCCCTCTTTGCCTTCAGGCTGGCCATGGCCCATTTTCCTAATTTTAGATGCTGATAATGACAGCACTTGGCACTTCTGCTGTGGCATCTCGATGTTCTTTGCAAACCTTAATTACATCTTGGTATGTACCTGAGAGATACTTTATTGCCTCTCAAACTATGCTAGCAACTGGGAGACTGCTTCTGCTTTAGGACCTGCTGAAAGCGGGTCAGGAAAAAAGGACATCAGACTAGGACTAGATTGTTGCTGCTAGAGCTTTTATCCCAATTTCTTCTGCAGCCTGAACCATTTCTGAGGCCACCGATTGCTTCCTCAACTCCTTTTCCCAGAACAGAACCGTCGGTGATTCCTGCAGCTAGGAATGAGCCCATTGGCCTGAAGGTTTCTGACTTTCTACCAGTAAGTGTCCTTGGACAAAAGTTTCCACACAGCTGGTGTCTGTGTTGGGTGGCATCAGAAAGGGGGTTCTCTGAGGTGCAGGAGAGTGTCTTAGGAGCTTTCTGGAGCCTGCAGTCCTCAGTACTGAATGAGAACATGCTGCCTCTTGCTCTCCCTCTGCTCATTTGGTGCTTCCCCTGCCAGCTCTCTCTCCTGCCTCCCAACTGCTTTGACATGCAGTTCCTGTGGGATTAGCGCCTCTGAGTTGCTGGCCCCAGTCCCCATCGTGATTGACAGCAGGCGGATGCGAACACAGCAGCATTGATCCATGCTCACGAAGAACACATTATCGAAGCAGAGAGCAAGGGATGAGACAAAGACACTGAACCAATCTAGGCAGTGATTCATTTAGAAAATAGGTGCCTGTCATTACACATATATAACTATTTCAAGAGTCTTTCCCTCTTGCGTCTCAGAGGTCTCATGGCCTGGCAGGAGGGTGTTCCCTATCCTAAAAAGGGAGAAGGACCAGAGCATCCTTGTGATCCCAAACTCTAGATGTGAGCAGAGGAAGAGAGATTCTGGTGTGGGCAGGAATCAAATTGAGAGTCTAATAAATAGTGCAAGATTTATGCTTTGTAATAAAAGTTATTGATTTCAGATGAGCATTTCACATTAAAAAAAACAGAGTTTGCATGAAAAACATGCTGGTTTTGAAAGCTTACTTTTAATTCACTTTTTTCAATTTTGAGTTTTTTCCAAAGCTTGAAACATGTTTGTGATTGACACAGTAGAAGAGGCAAAAGAGAAGTAGCTGAAATTGGAACAAATTGGGCATTTCCATTTGAAAACGTTTATAAAACAGCGTGCAAGGAATTCAGTGTTTCCTTTTCCTTTACACCAAAATCAACTCTCACCTAGGCCACAAAAAGCTCCTACCCTTCTGTACCACCCTGCTCTCTTACTGCTCCTCCCCTGCTGTCTCTACTTTCAGGCTGTGAAAAACCAAAGCCAGAATGAGCTCGTGGATGAGGAAGCTATGTCTCAGATCAGAAAAGGCCACGAGACCATGTGTGTGGTACTCACCAGCCGCCACAAGAATCTGGACACTGTGCGGGCTGTATGGAGCACCAGTGACATCAAGGCAAGGATGTGGAGATACCTGAGGCTCATGAGGGGAGCAGCTGAACAGCTCTTCTGGCTTGTCTGGGGCTGATTCTCCCTCTCTCACAAAATGCGGAGTTTCACAGCTTTTGTCCCCAGGGGTGACATGTCCATTAGATAAATGGACAGTGAGGTGGATAGAGAACTGGTTGCAAGACAGAGCTCAGAGGGTGGTGATTAGGGGTGCAGAGTCTAGCTGGAGGTCAGTGATGAGCGGTGTTCCCCAGGGCTCAGTACTGGGCCCAGTGCTCTTCAATATATTCATCAATGACCTGGATGAGGGGACAGAGCGCACCCTCAGCAAGTTTGCTGGTGACACAGAGCTGGGAGGGGTGGCTGACACCCCAGAAGGCTGTGCCACCATCCAGAGAGACCTGGACAGGCTGGAGAGCTGGGCGGAGAGGAACCT
>VXBO01014058.1:46507-57283 GCA_013400135.1 Rhinoptilus africanus | reverse complement strand
GGTGACCCTGCTCTGGCAGGGGGTGGGACGGGATGATCTCCAGAGGGCCCTTCTGACCCTACGGTTCTGTGATTCTGGGTGCACCGCAGAATGCTGCTGTGTCCCACCTGTGGTTGGATTGTCACAAAGCCACATGAAAAAGGCTTTTTCATGTGAGAGTTATCTTCTCTTCCCTAGCGAACTCCACATTTCCTCTACCTTGTTTTTTAAAAGCTTGATATTAATTGCATTAGTCTGTCCAGTTTCAACTTTCTGATAGATGACGACTTCTTCCCCTTTTCTCTCAGAACTCTGTGGACTCTGCAGTGGCGATCAATGATCTGTCTGTCGTTGTGGACCTTTTGAATATCGTCAACCAAAAAGCGTGAGTCTTGTGTGGGGACAGCCCCTGGGATGCCTGAGGGCCATCTGGCTGGGTGTTGGGAGTGCTACATTGACCTGTCTCCAGTCCAGCGGGCCGTGGCAGCATGGAATCCATGTCTCTTGCAGTCAGATCTTCAAGTCTGCGGTGCCAGTAAATGCTGGAGTTGTGTGGGGCCTTTTCTGTAGGCAAATGATGTCTTGCAAGGAAAATCGAAGTCTTGGGGCTTCGTAAAGTGGTTCTGCCGAGTCAGTAAGTTGGAACCTGCATTTTCTGTCACAAGGGGGTGTCAGTGAACTTGCTCATAGACTTGAGTGCTGCTGCCTCGACTTTTTTGCCAGAAAGCATTGTTTGTGTCAACTCAGCCTGGTAGAGTCTCAGTTTTCGGTCTCAGAATGTCCCTTTTTCTTTTCAGGTCTCTCTGGAAGCTGGACTTGTGTACTATAGTCTTGCCACAGATAGAGAAATTACTCCAAAGTAAATACGAAAGGTGAGGCCTCAAGAACATGGTGTGCTTGGGGAAAAGGCGTGGATTTTCATAGGAGAGTTCTGCTGGGTATTTTGTAGCTGAAAGAAAATCCTGAAAAAAATCACAGCAGATAGAGTATAATGCCAATATTACACTTGGGAAAGAGCAATGGAGTTGACAACTGTGTGTGGGAAAAGATATGTAATGTGTGCCTGGGCAAGAGGAGCAGGATCTTGATATTTGGGGTAGGTGTGTTGGATTGAAGGCAGCTCTTGCAGCCAGGAGGGGTCAAATCAATGTAGAACAAGTGGGCTCCATGCACTGATGGGAATGAAACTGTTGACTTGAGACAAGGGGAATGAAGTCCTGCAACAGCCTTGGAGTCAGTTGGGAGGTTGCTTTTGAACCTCATCGTTGAGTAGTAAAAAAAGTGCAGCCTCTCAAGATGGAGTTTCTGCCCCTCCTTCCTACTGGGAGAGAGGCTTTGGCTGAGTCCCCTCAGCAGGACATCTCTGCTCCTGAGCAGAAAGGTCCCGCTCCGCAGGGTATATGCCAGGACTTTTTGAAAGGGCTCGCTTTGTCAGCCTTGACACAAACCAAGCCTGTGTTGGTACTTGTCTGTTGCTCTTCTTACTGAGTTACAGGTGGTGGAGGAGGGTTGTTTGAGTGGATTATCTCTGATGACTGGATGTGAGTGAGGGCTGTGTGCTGGGAGGACAGGAATGACGTTCAAGTGGGACCCGATTCTCTGTCTTTCAGTTATGTGCAGACTGGCTGCACTTCCCTGAAACTCATTCTCCAGAGGTTCCTGCCACTGATCACAGACATCCTCGCTGCACCACCTTCTGTCGGGGTGGACATCACCAGAGAGGAAAGGTGAGGCACGCACACGCCTCCACTTGCTCCCTTTTCGAACCAACCATTCTCTTGGGTGAGCTTTGCTCCTCACCTTTGAGGCTTTGATACTAGACTGGGCATGCCTTCCCTTTTGTCTGCAAACACCAAACCTTCCTGCTCTGAGAAAAAGACCAAGGACTGCTATTCCCCTCCGTCACTGTGTATTGAGTCATAACTAAACAAAGTGTGAGTATGTCAGGAGTAAAACCACCCTGTGGCTTCACCCTCTACCTTGCAAGACACATGAGTTGTCAGCCTGGCCCTGGATTTCCAGTTCATCCATAGGATAGCTCTGCTCTGAGGATTGGCCCTCCAAAACCAGAACCTCCTTCCCTCCTCCCTGGACTTTATTGCCAAAGGGGAAAAGAGGAGTGAAAGAGCCCTTATGTGGATGCCATTCTCCTGGGTCATCAGGATGTCAGGCACCAGTATAGGTTAGGGGTGGAGCTGCTGGAAAGCAGCTCTGAAGAAAAGGATCTGAGGGTCTTGGTAGACAGTAAATTATCCATGAACCAGCAATGTGCCCTTGTCGCCAAGAAGGCCAGTGGAATTCTGGGCGGCACAGGGAAGAGTGTGGCCAGCAGGTCCAGGGAGGTCACTCTCCCCCTCTGCTCTGCACTGGTGAGGCCACAACTGGAATACTGGGTCCAGTTCTGGGCTCCCCAGTTCAAGAGAGACGGGGAACTACTGGAGAGAGTCCAGCGAAGGGCAACAAAGATGATGGAGGGATTGGAGCAACTCCCTTATGAGGAAAGGCTGAAGGAGCTGGGACTCTTTAGGCTGGAGAAGAGAAGGCTGAGGGGAGACCTGATTAATGTTCACAAGTATCTAAAGGGTGGGTTGAAGGAGGATGGAGCCAGGCTCTTCTCAGTGGTTCCCAGTAACAGGACGAGGGGTGATGGGCACGAGCTGGAACATGGGAAGTTCGGGATGAGTATGAGAGAGAACTTCTTTCCGGTGAGGGTGCCGGAGCCCTGGGACAGGCTGCCCAGGGAGGGTGTGGAGACCCCTTCTCTGGGGACTTTCAAGCCCCGTCTGGATGCAGCCCTGAGCGATGTGCTCTGGGCAATCCTGCTTTAGCAGGGGGTTGGACTGGATGATCTCTAGAGGTCCCTTCCAACTCTGAAATTGCATGATTCCATGAATACATGCTGTTTCTGCAGAGCCACGCTCACATTTCAGCCTCTTCCAGGCCATTTGCAGGGCTTGTGTTTTCTCTCCTGCTTGAGTTGCATCTTTGGCACAACAGGAACAAGTACATCTCTTAAGCAGTGGAGGATTCATGCTGTGTCTGCTGTCTGTTTTTTGCAGGCTCCACAAATGCAAGCTGTGCTACAAGCAGCTGAAAAACATCAGCAACATTGTCAAGAACAAGTCTGGACTCAGCGGCCGCCATGGTAGTGCCTTTCGGGAACTGCATCTCCTCATGGCTGTCCTGGAGTGACAGCCGCCACTTCCTCACGTGCAAACACAGGTCACCAACCTCCCCTTTGCTCTTGGTCTGGCTGGATTTCCTCTCTCTCCGTGTGTCCATCTTCCCCCTACAGCACGGTAGGGAAGTGGAATCTCGCTGGCTAGTTGCCTGCCCAGCCCCAGTGCCTTACGGGCAGGAGGGAGGACCTGAGTGGGGAGATGCCTGTGCTGTGTGAGGGGACCTGGCTGCAGGGAGCCCCACAAAGCCCCTGTAGGGAAGAGGCTTCATTTCAGCTCTTCATCTCAGCATCAGGCTCTTGGCTGCTGTGTCCCTGTGTGCTGGCATTTCCCTGACGGGAGGGCTCCGAGCCAGCTGTCGCCCCTCCGCCTGTGTGTGCTGTCGGTTCTTGTTGCTCGGGTCTGTGGACTGGGGCTGGCTGGCCCCGCTCCCATTGTGCAGCATCTGCCCCACAGAAGCCTGCCATGGGGTGGGGTGCCCATTCCCTGCAGAAGGGACTTCCTCAGCTGCCCTGTGGGACCAGCCCCTTTGGCTTGCTTCATCAAACGTGGAGCAGGACGCCCTGCCACCCTGGCTGGTGCAGTCTCAAGAACCTGTATCAAGAGGAGGCTGTCTCTTGACTTCTCCACAATCCCTGCTGGCACCCTGGGCCACAGAAGATTAGAATCTTCAGACTGTTGCTGGGACCTGAGGTCTGCCTGGGTCTGTTAATGTACGTGACTGAAACAGGACTTCTTGTATGTGTTTGCCTTTGCGGGTAAGGATTTGAGAGGGTGGAGGAAGAGAGGGAC
This sequence comes from Rhinoptilus africanus, assembly GCA_013400135.1. Taxonomy (NCBI): domain Eukaryota; kingdom Metazoa; phylum Chordata; class Aves; order Charadriiformes; family Glareolidae; genus Rhinoptilus; species Rhinoptilus africanus. The sequence continues at coordinate 53,333 of VXBO01014058.1, read as the reverse complement.
ATGGACTAATGTCTTTCTATATCCACTTGCCCACCTTAGAGGATCGTGTGTCCATCACCCCCACCCCTCTTCTCCCTCCCTCCAATAAATGTCTGTCAGAACCTTTCTGTTGCTCCTTCTTTCCTGTTGGTGCTTCCCCTGCTCCTCCCAGCCTGTCTCCCATTTTATACACTGGAGCCTGTTCTCCAGGAAACTGTAACTTATAATGAGTTTTATTAAAAGATTTGTAACTTTTTTTAAAAAGTTGTGTTAAATGCCTGAATCTCTGGAAGTAGGGTTCACCTTGGCATGGCTCCTGGCTGGGAGCGTCCAGGGAAAGCAGGTGTCCCCTGGGGAAGCCGGCTGTTCTCACCCTTCCTGCTGGGAGGCTGCAGTGAGTAAGTGGATGCGGTGAGCAAGTGGGAGAGACGGCTCTCGCCAGGCGGCTTGCAGAAACCCTGGGGGAGGTTTCGCTCTGCTGGGGAGTTCCCAGCCCAAAGAGCAACGTCATCCTTTGTGGCTTGTCCTTTTTCCCGGCCCAATGCGGATCTCCCCACCTGATCCACAGCACATCTTGGTGTTGTGGCAGTGTTTTGTCTCCGTGGTTTTCTGTGAGCTGCAGACTCAGGTGCTGGCGTTGGGGGATGTATTAGACTGTTTTGGGTGTGTGTGTGTGGTGGGGCCAGCAGAAAAGCTAAAGCCAATCCTTACCTTGCTGATACTTATCCGAACATGGATAGGTTTTAGGAACAAAGGGCAGCATCCCGCTCTGCTCCGTGGCTCTGGAAGAGGCGACTTTGACAGCACCTCCTGCAGCACGAGGCCCTGGCAGTGTCCCATTGCAGGACAACTCCACTGGGGCTGGAGAGGCTGCAAGCGCCAGGGAACGTGTCCTGCCCGCGCTGCAGCCGCCTGCTGCCTCGCCGGGGCTCTCCGGGATAAACTGAGCCTGGATCCAGCAGAGGTGTGAAAAGGCTCCGCCAGCCTCCGGAGCTGGCACCAGCACCAGATGGAGCAAGACGCTGCAGCGCTGAGACTTACTTAGGGTTTGGCAACTCCATCTCCTGCTTATTAAGGGAGCGCAAGAGCTGAATCCGGGGGGCTGTGCTGGCAGGATCCCCCAGGGACAGCGGCCGGAGGAGGGATTTCATGGGCTTTTTTGGGTGTGCAGCAAAGGAGCTGGGGGGGAGCTGCGGTGCTGGAGGAGGGAGCACCCACCCCCAGCAGGGCTCAAACCGGCTGCGGGGAAACAACAGCTGCCCAGAAGTATTGGCTTTAACAGTTTATTTAAAATAAGTTTTGTTACAAAACAGGATTTTTTTTTAATTATTAAAATACATAGAAACATCTAAGCTTACAAAAGGCTACATTTTGGTTTTCCCTTTTTTTTGTTTTCTTTTTTTTTCTTAAATAGAACACGCTGTGGGAGAGCGGGAGGAGAGGGCTGCGGTGGGAGGGAGCCCTCCCCGCGTCCAGTTGGTTATTTGCAGGAAGAGGAAGCGCACCCACAGGTGGGCGCTCAGCGGGGCAGGGGGCAGTGCCATCTCCTCCGACCCCCCCATCAGCCACCGTCCCCACACACAAGCCCAACGCCTTTTGGGCTGGAGGTTTAGGGTTTTTCGTTTGTTTTCCACTTGTTTTCCATTCCAAGACCATGTAAACAAGATATAAATATTTCAAACACTTTCATCTCGACCACACTGTGATCTCTCTTGACAAGACAACAGGTAAATAACTTTACAATAACTTCATTCGAGACCGCTCAGTCCACCCTGGTGCCGTGTGACGGGGCAGCCCTGCGAGCTCTCTCCTCTGTGCCGGGGCAGGGGGTGCGGGGCCCCGGCAGCACCAGCACCATGATGAACGGCATCTCGGCTCATGCACGGCACTGGGGCGCCTTCATGCAACGACAGGGCTTGGGAAACCGATGGGTAAAGGAGCTGCTGGGATTTTTTTCTGGCTTAAAAGGGAGGAGGTGATGCTTCAGAAGCCAGCAGGAGCTGCCTGGACGCAGTCTTGGGGGAGCCGCAGCCAGGCTGACCCTGGGGGCTGGGGGGGCAGCGCGCCTGGCTCCGAACCCCAGCTCCAGCCACACACCTCCACTGCTGTAAAACCAAAGCTGGAGCTCCCAGCTCTCCAGCAAAAATATAAAGTCCAAGGGGGGGCAGATCCCTGCCCACGGCTAGTGCCCCCCGCCCCGAGCTGGGGGTCTGGCTGCTGGGAGTCCTCGGCCCCACACTGCTCATGGTGGGAGATGGTGTCACCCTCTGGTTGCGGGTCCTGGTGGGTGAAGGGACGGCACCGAAGCCTTTGTGTCCTCCAGCAGCCGGCTCTCCGCAGCACCTCGGTGCTGGGGCTGGCACTCGTCACACGGGGACTGGCCTCAGCTTCCCTGGGGGGGGAGAGACATGTGTGGGTGACACGGGGCACGGCCATCGCTGCCCCAAGCCCCATCCAGCCGCGTCTCAGCGGGCGCTGCGTTGAGCTGGTACCACGAGCATCCCCGCCAGCGTCCCCCCCAGCAGCGCGGCCCAGCGCCCCTGCCCTGCCCGGGAAGCGGGGCGGAAGCAGAGCCCTCCACCGGCCCCCGGCACTCACCTGGCAGCCGTGGCTGCCTCTGTCAGGCTGAAAGCGAAGGGGAGAGAGGTTCAGCCCGGGGCGCTGCCGCTGCCCTGCAGCATCGCTCCCCCTCACTCCCTACTGTGCGCCCCGAGCTGTCAGCACCAGGGTGCTCTTGGGAAAGTGCTAACCAGGCTCCCAATGGCTAATTAGCCATTACTTAATGAGCTGATTACAAATTGGGCTTTGCCTACTGGGACGAGGCTGGTGGTGGGAGCCGTCTGTGACAGGGGGACCCCGGCCGGGCACCGGGGCGCGGAGCGGGCCCACGGTGCCCCACCACCCACCTGAGGTCTGGAGCTTCCTGCGGATGGAGGCGGCGCGGCTGGAGAGCTGCCCTGGGCTGGGGGACGCGTGGCCCCGGCCGGGGGGTGCTGCGGTCCCTGGAGAGTCACCCTGGGGGGAGACGGGGCACAGACCCGGGGTCAGCCCCTGCCGGTCCCCAGCGGGAAGGAGTGGGGACAGGTTTGCAGGCAGATGGTGCCTGCCTGGGTAGCGATGCCCAAATATGCTCCAGGGGTACTGTGGGGCTGCTGCAAAACAAGGCTTGGAATCACAGAATCACAGACTGTGCTGGGTTGGAAGGGCCCTCTAAAGTTCATCTAGTCCAACCCCCTGCAGGGAGCAGGGACATCTCCAACCAGATCAGGGTGCTCAGAGCCTCATCCAGCCTGGCCTGGAATGTCTCCAGGGATGGGGCATCTCCCACCTCCATGGGCAACCTGCGCCAGGGTCTCACCACCCTCAGTGTAGAAAATGTCTTCCTTATAGCTAGTCCGAATCTCCCATTTTAGTTTAAAGCCATTCCCCCTGGGCTTGGAAGAGCCAAGGTGACGGCATTGGCTGGATGCTGCTGCCTGGGGACAGCCCGCTCCTGCCCCGCGATGGTCCCCAACGGTGGCAGCGCCAGGGGGACACCCAACAGCAAACAGCCCTGGAGACGGTGTGTGGGGACAAAACGGGGACCCCCTGGAGTGAGAGGGAAAAGGAAGGGCATCAGCAGTCCCTCGGTTACCTCCAGCTGCTCCTGGCTGGGCCAGGAGACCAGCTCAGCCTTGCGGGAGACGGGCCCCAGCTCCACGGAGCGAACCCTCTCGGCGAACTTCAGGGAGCACAGCGTCTCGCTGGTGTTCTTCTCGGCGGGGGAGACCTGCAGGCAGGAGCAGGCAGACAGTCACCCTGCCGCCCGCCTGCCCGCGCGCCCCCAGGGACCCCCCCGCCCTGGCAAATGCGCCAGCGCTGGGTCGGCGAGATGCTATTCTTAACCTGCCGCCGCTCCCAGGACAGCCCCGTCCACCCGTCTGAGCCAGCCCGATCCCTGTCACCAACCGCCCTGGCGCGAGGGACAGCTGGGAAAAGCTGCAGCAGGTGGCAGGGGCTCGGACACCCCCCGAGGGGGTTCGGTGCAGGCGACCCTTGGGGGGGGGGGGGGTCCCCGTGCAGGGATGGAGGAACTNGGAGGCGGCGCGGCTGGAGAGCTGCCCTGGGCTGGGGGACGCGTGGCCCCGGCCGGGGGGTGCTGCGGTCCCTGGAGAGTCACCCTGGGGGGAGACGGGGCACAGACCCGGGGTCAGCCCCTGCCGGTCCCCAGCGGGAAGGAGTGGGGACAGGTTTGCAGGCAGATGGTGCCTGCCTGGGTAGCGATGCCCAAATATGCTCCAGGGGTACTGTGGGGCTGCTGCAAAACAAGGCTTGGAATCACGGAATCATAGACCGTGTTGGGTGGGAAGGGACCTCTAAAGCCCATCTAGTCCAACCCCCTGCAGGGAGCAGGGACATCTCCAACCAGATCAGGGTGCTCAGAGCCTCATCCAGCCTGGCCTGGAATGTCTCCAGGGATGGGGCATCTCCCACCTCCATGGGCAACCTGGGCCAGGGTCTCACCACCCTCAGGGTAGAAAATGTCTTCCTTATAGCTAGTCCGAATCTCCCATTTTAGTTTAAAGCCATTCCCCCTGGGCTTGGAAGAGCCAAGGTGACGGCATTGGCTGGATGCTGCTGCCTGGGGACAGCCCGCTCCTGCCCCGCGATGGTCCCCAACGGTGGCAGCACCAGGGGGACACCCAACAGCAAACAGCCCTGGAGACGGTGTGTGGGGACAAAACGGGGACCCCCTGGAGTGAGAGGGAAAAGGAAGGGCATCAGCAGTCCCTCGGTTACCTCCAGCTGCTCCTGGCTGGGCCAGGAGACCAGCTCAGCCTTGCGGGAGACGGGCCCCAGCTCCACGGAGCGAACCCTCTCNGACCCTCAGGGGGGTCCCAGTGCAGGGATGGAGGAACTGCCAGAGCATAAAATCCTCCCGGCAAGAGAGGGGTGAGGAGATGCCAACATGGAAGGACACCCTGCCTATAGGGACGGCATCCTTGTGCAGGGAGGGCAGGATCATGGACCTCCGAGTTCATCCCCCATCCCTCCTCCTCCTCGGGGGTGCAGAGACAGGGACAGAGCTGTTCCCGGCACCGTGGCTGCAGAGCAGATGATGTCCCCATGTGCACGTCCCATCCCCAGCTCCTCCCTCCCCCCTGCCCCAGTGCCGGGGCGAGCAGGGACCAAACCCCTCACCAAAACCACATCGCCCAGCCGCAGGGATGCCGATGGCTGCCGGTACCTGCACCATCATGAGGGTCTTGCTGTCGCCGCTGAGCGAGTCCTGCAGCAGGTAGGTCAGTTTGGAGTTGCGGAAGGGCACGTGGCCCTGCCGGGAGCGCAGGGCGTAAATGACGTCGCCCAAGGCTGAGAGGGACTTGTTGATGTGCTGCGCCTCCCGGAGCCGGCTGCCCTCCGCGCCCGACCGCCCGACCCGCTCCGACCCCGCCAGGTCCACCAGGTTCAGCTTCCCTGGGGAGAGAGAGACAAACCCCCCCGGCCAGGTCAGCACCCCGTCCCGCGCACCCTGGGGGATGCCGCGGCCTGGACGCCCCGGTGATGGGCTTGCCGTGTGGCACCCACCTGTGGTCCGGAGCCCTGTGCTGCGGTCGAGGCCGCGGACAGTGACGATGAGGAGGGCGTGGGAGCGGGAGCTGTGCTCGTTGAGGTTGGTGCACTCCGTCGCCCGGTTGACGTGGCCGAACTCGAAGACCTGGGGCGAGCCCGGGGANAGGCGGGGGGTGAGGCCAGTCTCCCCCAAACCCACCACAACACCCCCAGCCCTCCTGGGGCCGTAACTCGATTGACACAACCCCACAAGGCGCCTGGTCCGTTGGAGTGATGACCGCCGTCAGGTCTCAGCCTGGGTGACACACCAAAGGCAGAGGGTGACAGACGGGGCACTGCGGGGACAGCTGGCACCCTGCTAATCCCCCAGGAGCCGCCCGGGCCCCAGGCTTTTATTTTTAACCCCCCCTTCAGCTCATCCTATGGGATGGTGACTGTCACATCGCACCCGGGGACCTATTTTGGTGTCCACACCTTCCCAGTCTTCAGAAATACTCCTGGATCTGGGGGTCATACCCCAGACACCCCTCCTAATCCGTCACACCCCCGGTGCAGCCCTCCTGCTCCCACCGCCCCCCGTCTCCCCGCACCTTGTTGATGTCCTCCACGCTCTGCACCCTGAACTCGGTCAGGCCGGGCACGTAGAGCTGCCCGCTGCCGTCGGGACACAGCTTGATCTCCAACTTCTCCTGCGGCTCCTTCCCCAGCAAGTCCCTGGGCAAAGAGGTACCCATCACCATCCCCACTCTGGGGGGAGGATGACAGGCGACGGCTCCCCCCCAGAACAGCATCCCCCCAGCGGTGTGCCACGGCTGCCAGAGCAGCTCGCACATCCCGTGCTGCACATCCTATTTATAGACTTCGGCTCCCCACGTGCCTGCTCCCACCCAACCTGGACCACATTCCCATCCCTGCTCTTTATTGCCATTCCCGATCCCCATTATCCACATGGATACACTGCCAGCCTCCTCCCGCCCCCCGCCCCGTCTGCGGCTGGGCAGGGGAGGAAAATATTTCTCATGTTCCCAGCTCCCAGTTGGTGATTTCTAAATATAACATGGAGGGAGGCAGGGGCAGGGAGGAGAGCGGGACACTGCACCAAGGTCACAGAATCCCAGACTGGTGGGGGTTGGCAGGGCCCTCTGGAGATCCCCCAGTCCCACCCCCTGCCAGAGCAGGGTCACCCAGAGCAGGGGGCACAGGAACGCCTCCAGGCGGGTTTGGGATGTCTCCAGAGACGGAGACTCCCCCACCTCCCTGGGCAGCCTGGGCCAGGGCTCTGCCACCCTCAAGG
>VXBO01014058.1:0-34129 GCA_013400135.1 Rhinoptilus africanus | reverse complement strand
CCGTGCTCCCTTGACCCCACCTTGTCAGGGCCCTGGGGTCTCCCGGCATGTCCCCGGTACCCCCGGTGTGTCCCGTGTACCCCCGGTGTGTCCCTGGCCCTTCCCGCCCCAGCCCTGGTGCCCCGCAGGCGGCCGTGGTGTCCCCCTCCCGGCATGGCCCATCGGGGTGCCCCTGCCCCTCTCCTCCCGCACCAAACCCCGCCACGGCCGCGGTGCAATTCCCTGGGGGACGATGGGGACAGAGCCACCGGCACCCCCACGAAGGGGACGGCGGTGCTGGTGACCCACGCATGGAGAGCCATGGTGACAAACCGTCCCCTTACCCTCCGCCACGTCCCCACTGCTCCCAAACACCGGAGCGTCCTCTGGCACCCATGAGATCCCGGGCTCACCAGAGCCCAGGGACCCAGATTTCAGTGGGAAAACAACCCGTTCCTAACCCTCGGGCATGGAGAAAACAGCACACTGTGCCCCGAGACCTCTCCAAAGGCCCTGGTGTAAGAAAGGCAATAAAAAATTGCGCTTTAAATATAATTTATGCACATTTTTAGGGTGTGATTTGTATCTACCTGTCTGCATTGGCACATACAATCATTATGCTAATGGCTGGTTTGGGTGACACCGGTTACTCATGACTTCTTCATGGTAATTAACTGGCAGTACCGGATATTTCCCACAACAAAACTTAGCGTGGCATCTGCGGCGGCGGCAGGCACCCCGTGCTGGTGGCTCACGTCCGCACGCCTGAGGTGGGGCTGACCCCGCATGGGGTTTGGGGACGCAGAGGTGGCCATCCCTTGGGAGACGCAGGTTTGGTGCCAGCCCTGCGGGGCCAGGAAGGGGAAGGCTCTGCCCGCGGGTGGGGAGTGCTCCCCTTGGGCCAGGGGTTCATCACCTCCCACCTCCCCCCTAAGTCACAGCCTTTCGCTCACTCCTGGCCGGGTTTGGAGCAGGAGTCATCCTCATCCTTTCATCCTGGCATCTCCCGCTTGGGCATCCTCATCCGCCCCATCGCCTGCCCTGAGGCAGCCTCATGCATGGGGCGTGATGGGGAGTCACCGGGCCGGGAGGAACAGGGAGAGAAGGACAAGCTGCTCCAGCTGCTCACCCCAGGGAAAGAGGGCTGGGAAGGGTCACCTCCATGTCCCCATGCCATCTGCCCCAGCGCTTTGTCTCCAAGAAGTAAATGCCCCCCTGGCACGACAGCCGTCCCCTCCAAGCTGCAGCTGCCTCCCCCCCCCGAAAAACCTCCCAGCCTCTGCAGAGCAGCACCCCCTTCCCTTCAGCCCAGGTTTATCGGCATTCCCAGCGCAGAGCCCTCGGCGCGGATGGGTGTGTGTGAGCCTCTACACACATATATCAACATATACGTGCCCGTGGAGGCCCTGAGCAGTCGTGCTGATTTGCATAAATATCCCATTATCTGTGCAGCTCCTTCAGCTGGTTTGGTGATAATACACACGTAAAGTTACTTTCTGCTTTCCGATAGCTACAGTAACGGCGTGTCACCACTGAGCTCATTTACAAGCTGTAAGGGTAAAATAAATATTTATGTAAACGACTTTAACTGGTAAGTAATTTCCTGGCTTTTGAATGCTTCAGGTTTTTCATGGTATTGCAATTATGCAGTGCACGCAAGTTGTATCAATTACACCAAGTAAATCTAAATTAATCAGGCCTATGTGTGAATTCCCCAGTTTAGAAAAATAACTCCATGAATAAGCATGGAGCAAAATTTGAGATGGGGTTTTTGTGGCGACAGACATATTCGGTCACGTGTGAGCATTAACATCCCCCTGCCCCGCACCGGCCTGATTTTCGGCAGCCCCATCAGCCCGGGGACGAGGCACTTGGGCTTTTAGGGTTGCATGCCTGCCGGTGGCCAAGCTCTGTTTCCCCTGGCTGCAATGCCATTTAGCTGCAGGGAGTGCTGTAAATCCCAGGGGATGCCTGCTCCTTCCCGGGTGGGCTGGGGGGCTGCAGGCAGTGGGGCAGCACCGGAGCCTGCGCAGGCAGCGGGCGCCCCGCTCATACCCCCCCCTCTCCACAGGGATCCACCCGCACTGGGGTAACCCCAGCCTGGTCCCCCAGCGATGCTCTGGTCCTCCTTTTCTTGGATGTCACGTCTCCCTGACCTGAGCAAACACCGGCTGACGACATTGCTGAAGGTATTTTTAGAAACGCCGCGTTGCAGGCAGGCAGGCAGAGAAAAGGCAGCGACTGGCAGCGCTCGCCGCCGGCGGCACCCCCCTGCCCGCGCCCAGCAGGTAGCGGGGAGGCTCGATATATCGACACCCATCGGCGCTAAAACACAGCCGCCTGCCACAGGACACGCTGCCGGGGGACGGTGACCACGGCGTGGGTTTAGCTCTGCTTTTAGCCCAGCCTTTTCCCTAGCCGAAAAGCATCACTGCTGCCACGCTGTTAAGTCAGGCAGGTTAATTCGCCTTTTACTTGGATGAAGGGAAGCTCTGGAAATCGAAACACATCATTGAGTGGGGCCTTTTTGCATTAGGCATTTTTTCTGCCCCAAGCAAATTTTTAACCTACATAGATGGCTAAAAAATCCCCCAAATCCCGGTAAAATTTTAACTCTCCCTCCCCTCCCCTCCAGCAGCTCGATAACCCAGACAGGGATGCAGGCGGGAGCATACCTGAAGCCTCTCGTTCACTGGGATGCTCCCTGTAGAAAATTCCCACCAGAAGCACCAGGCATCGTGAGAACGTGTCCCCAGAGCACAATTAATTATAACCCAGCTCATTATTCTAATTTTGCTCCTCCTTAAGGAGGTGAGGGGATTTCTCGGCATTGCTGCAGTGCTGTTTGCCAAGCCGACATGAAACGCTTACCAAAGCAGGAACGAACCCCCTGCATTCCGACATCGTCGTTTCACGCAAAGATCGGGGGTTTAATTAAGTTTTAGCATGCTCCTTAGAAATGTAATACTCATTTTAAAGTTCACTGGCTGAATTAATTCAACCCAGAGGCTCTGATCCTCGAGATAGGGTTGTGTTGATCTGGGTGGGGAGCGGGAGCTGGGGAGAGGTGTTGCAAGGATGGCTGCAGAAATCAGGGGCGTTGGGATGCTTTGGGGCTGGCAGGGGGCTGGGCAACTGCTCAGCTCAGCCCCTTGGCCAAACCCCATGACTGGCAAGGCCGGGTCTGGGCTGCCAGGGCAGCGTGGAGCCGCTCCGGAGCCGAGGAGCCGGCTGGTTCGTCCGGGAGCTGCCGCGTGCCACGGCTCAGCTCTGCCTGAACCCCCCCACACTAATCTCCTTTATATCAAGCAAATGACAAAAGCAACATCTTTTTCAACCTGCTGCATTCAGGCAGAGAAGAATTCTACTCTGCAAGTTGTAGCAGCCGCCAAACAGGCGACTCTTCCCCCAGCTCCAAATTTCCTACCTCGAACTGCATTGCAGAGCCATCTAACCAACACCTCGGCCTCCCCGTCTCCCTTTTACCAACCTTTTCTCTTTGTCACATTTTTCATCTGGCTTCAGGTACGACTTGGCTTTGGCTTTAGTGCTTGTGCCTCCCTCCGAGCAAAGCACGGCCGGGCTCATCCTGCGCCACGCCGGGAGCCGGGAACTCCGCGGGAGCACCGCAGCTCACCTGCCAAGTCATTAATGTTTCACGGCATTAACCAATACTGGCTCCTGCTTATAAGGCGCTTCTTAGAAACAAGGCTAAGAATAAGCACGAGGTGTCCCGGCCAAGGCTACAACTGCCCTGTGATGCCCTGTCAGCCGGGGGATGTCCGTGCAGGTTTGAGCGGACCCAGCAAGGGGGGCAGCTTGATACCAAGTAAATTCATTTTATCCAGCAAATAAAAATTAAGGCTGTACTGGAAAGATCGCTGCATCCCAAACAGGAGGTCCCGGAGCTCCTGGTCTGGTAGGAGCCTGCTGGTGGTCCCCTTGCTTATGGGCCATCCTTGGGATCCTCTGCCAGGGGCCTTAGGTGCTTTCTGCAACTCTTTTTAATTAAAAATATGTATGAAGACAGAAGCTGCAGGTGGGTAATTGGTACTTTTCCCGGAGTTTTGCTACTTCTGCCACTCATTTTCTTCTTGAAGCGAAGTGCCAGTGGTGCCAACGAGCCCCTTACCCTGGCTGGGTGACACTGGTAACAGGGAGTGCTTTGCTTTGCACAGGCGAAAACGATGGGAGGGATGTCCTTTAAAAACTACATCCTGTTCTCAGCAAAACCGTTTATTTTTAGAGCCCTACAAAGTGTACTTGACTTTGGAGAAGAAATGAAGCAAAAGCAGTAATTCTGAATAATTTAGGGAAGAGAGATTTGGGTCTGATGTCAGTGTCTGTGCTGTGCCGGAGGTGCTGGAGGAATGCAGGGCTCACTAACAACGCTCAGCTAGCTTAGGGTTTAGGCATGGGTAGAGGTAAATCAGCAAGAGCCTCTGCAGGGAAGTACCCCTGCGGTCAGAAAATAAATACACCGTGTAAAGGAAAATACTGTGATGGCGGGTAATCCACAAGGTGGGTTCAGCTGCATCCTGACTGCAACTCAAAAGCTACAGCCGACAGAGATGAATACGCAAACAAGGTGGGATATTCTCCGATGGAATTAAATAGCCTTCCCGCTAACCGGCTTTGACTGCTCACTATTGAGCAGTCTGCAAAATCCCACTGTGAGTCCGTCCCGGCACAGGTACGGCCATGCTGGTGTTGCCACCACGTCCTCGGCGCGCTCTGTGTCACCTACAGATTTTAACGTGGGTGGGCTGTTTGGTGGAGGAGGAACTGGCTGGATGGTCACATCCAGAGGGTAGTGGTCAACGGCTCAGTGTGCAGATGGAGACTGATGACAGGTGGTGCCCCTCAGGGATCCATACTGGAACCAGTGCTGTTTAATATCTGCATCAATTAAGGCAGTGGGATCAAGTGCAGCCTCATCAAGTTTATGGATGACACCAAGCCAAGTGGTGCGGTTGACATACCTGAGAGACGGGATGCCATCCAGAGGGACCTGGACAGCTCAAGAAATGGGCCCATGTGAACCCCATGAGGTTCGACAAGGGCAAGTGCCGGGTCCTGCAGCTGGGCTGGGGCAACCCCCAGTATCGGCTGAGGATGGGGGGATGGGGAACAGCCCTGCCAAGAAGGATTTGGGGTACTGGTGGGTGAAAAGCTGAACACACCCCNTGGATGAGGCTCTGAGCAACCTGATCTGGTTGGAGATGTCCCTGCTCCCTGCAGGGGGTTGGATTAGATGGGCTATAAGGGTCCCTTCCCACCCAAACCGTTCCGTGATTCTATGTGCCCTAGGGATGTTCAGCGGGCACAGTCCAGCAGTTCAGCCTGTCCCACCACACCTCAGAGCCAGCGCGTGCGGGATACGGTGCCACCACCGCTCTGCAGTTTTGACACCAAAAGCCCTCCAGCGGGACGGAAACGTTATCCTCCCATGCATTATTGACGCACATTATACATAATGGATGTCCTTATCTTTGCACGGGTGACGCAGCTCCGAGCCCCACGGCAACGGTGCCTGCCCCAGGTGGGCGTCAGCAGAGCCTCTTGGCCACAGCCCGGGAATGTGCTGGCTCGGCTGTGCCCAGGCACCCATCTGCATCCGACCCCCCATTTTCCTGGCAGCACAGGGATGCTCCCACCACCTCCGTGTGCTGCCAGGTGATCTCTTCCCTGCTGCTACCTTCCCTGAGACGGAGCGTGCCAGCACACCCCGTTCTATCATGGCTTCCCCTTAACAAGGAAGAAGGCTGGGGTCTTTCTAGTTTGACTTACTGAAATGTATTTCATGGTGGTTTAATTATTTTGGACCCAACTGGGATCATATTCTCATATTTTTCTTTTAAATTGTAATTGAGATAGTGAAGAAAACTACACTCAATTAATAGGAAGAGTTGACAAAGAGATACACGAATCTATCTGCCAAAATTTTACAGGGAAAGCGATTTTTTCCTCTTAAAACTTAACACACAAATAGATGCACAACTACCACAGAAACTCATCCTGTTTCAACATAAAAGCATGATTTCTCTTTCCCATGTTGCTGTTTCAAAGACATCATGCTGTCGCAGCAGACTACAGGATTGAAAACTGCAAATGAAGTGCCAGAATCCGTCCTCAAAGCAGGTTTTACACCCGACGAGGTTCTTCTGCGTCTTGGCTAAGCCAGTGGAAGTTGGGGAGACAATCAAAGGAAATGTTGAATTCCAGCCTCCTGCTAAGGTTTAGGGGAAACAGAGCAGCACGGTGCTGTGCAAGGCTATTTTAGAAAAGAAAACTTTTACGTCTACACCCAGTGAATACTAAAGAGCCGCACGCTTGGGCTCTGCCGCCTGCGCCAGGCGCTGCGTGAGCAGATTTAATTTGTCTTTACAAAGAGGAGCGGACCCACACCCATATTTTTCTGCATATGCCTTAGAGATGAGCAGGATGTGAAGGGTGAAACGGAGTCCTCTCTGCCAGGACATCCCTTGAGCACTGGAAAAACGAGGAGAGAGTAAGGAAAATCGGGCAGTGCAGGCAGGAGGAGCAGGCAGGAGGGTCTGGGCAGACTGGCATGGAATAACCGCCAGCTTGCAGCTTTTTTTCATTCAAACCTCCCTGGGCTTTCAGGTCTATTTGGGGATCCTAGAGAGGCGTTGGCTGAAAAAATAAGGGTGAAATGGAGAAAGAAATGGTGTATGAGGTGGGACCGAGGCAGGGCCGGGGCGCTCAGCATCGCAGGCGAGGTGGGCCCAGGGCTCTCCAGGGCTCACACATCTCTATTCAGCAATCTCCATCTTCAGCCCACCAGCCAAAAAGTGCTGCTCAATTAACCCCTTGGGAAACAGCAGCAGAAGATATACAGAGCCTATGTGCAAACATCTGGGCATGTTTCCTGAAAACGTCTCCAACCCAGAGGCTTTTTGCTGAGTTTCATCCCCAGCCTTTGCTTTTGACGCAGCCTCTGCCCGCTCACCCCCAGCCTGACCCCACCGCTCTCACCTGCGGGCATGGCCAGGCCAACCCTGGTCCCGGGCACAGTTTTTGGAAGCATCCTCCTCCAGGCGCCAGTCTCCACGCGGTGCCTGTGGGTCGGCAGAGATCCCTGCCGAGGCTGCGGTGCTCGCCCTCCTCGCTGCAGGCAGGGATGCTCCCGGCTGCCTGCATCCCGCTCCTCTTGCTGCTCCCCTTGCTCCAGCCCTGCACCGACAGCCCAGCCAGCGCACACAGTGCGTGCATGGCTCCGCACAGCCCGGGAAGGGGGGCCGAGCTCCGGGTACACCCCCTGCAGAACCCCGCTGCAAGCCCCCCCGGGGCCCTGGGGGTGAGCGGGGCTGGCGGGGCCGTGCTGGCGGGGCCGACGCTGGCAGCAGCGCTCTGGGATGGGATGTTTCACCGTGCTCTTCCGCACACGGTGCCACCCGGCTGGCACGCTGGCACTGAGAAATCGTTGCCTTTTCGTCAGGGGCTTTGTCAACTCTGTCCCAATCTCAGGGGTCCCTGGGTGAAGCCCCCCGGCAGTTCTCTTCCTTTGTTAAGGACCTTTTGTAAAGATGGTCCGCAATGGGGCCGGGTCCCAGAAGGGTCCCAGTGGCGGATGCAGAGCCGCGGTGGCAGGGATCCCCAGGGATGCTCCACTTGAGCAAAGGCAGAGGATGGCTCCCTGCACCCAGTGTCGCCTTCGCTGCTGAATTTCTCAGCCCGTGCAAACCTCTGGCGGCTCTTCCCCATCCGTGACCAGAGACAAAGAAAGCAATGTCCCCTCCGCTCCCATCTGCCAGTGCATTAAGAAAATGAGAGCTGATTAAAGTCCGTCCCCTCCTGAGCACCATTGGTCCGGGGCAAATTGCTGACACAACCTATTTATTAGCATCGGCAGGCAGGTGGACTTTCCTCCCTTCGCAGACGTCCAGATTTAGATGGGTTCAGGGTCGCTCAGGTCTGCCACCCTGAGCATCAGCTGCGCTCAGAAGAAATGGTTTGATTGCACAGAAGGAGTGTGTTAATTGGATTATTTATTTTCCATCACCTGTTCAAAGGTTGGCTCGAACAGTGCCTTTCCTTGTGGACCTGCTCCTCCACCACGCACTGTGCGAAGATGCCGGGATGGGATGGGATGGGATGGGATGGGATGGGATGGGGTGGGATGGGATGGGATGGGATGGGATGGGATGGGATGGGATGAAGCTCAGCGGAAAGGGCTCCTATGCGCCCACACCACTCCATCCGCCCGAGGGCCCCTGAAGCGCCAAATCTCTCCTGTTTCTCAAGGCAGGCAAGCTGGAAAGCCCCATTTCTCTGTTTCTCTCCCATTAATCTCCACCTGCGAGCACGTTCCAGAAGGCGGCCAAGAACAGTAAAACCGGGGAGATTTGCAAAATAAACAGCGATCAAATGGAAAGACCTCAGTTCCTGCTCCGGAGGGCTCCTGCCAAGACACACAGATCGTATCAGGCTAATTTACAAAAGGAAAACCACCCTAATTAGTGTTCAGGAAAGCACTTTAATGAGAAGTGCTTTAGTGTAAAAAGCAAGAGCGCCAAGAGGTCAAGTCATTCCTAAACACCAGAAAAACAGGAAACGGGGCAGAGTCTCTCTCTGCCCGCCCAGGCAGCAGCACCATTTTCTCACTTTCTTAATAATATTTCAGGTTATTGGTGAGGAATTTATAGAGGCCAGATCCTTGTGCCCGGGGACTGGGCAGTGACCCTGGGCACAGCATGCTCTGAGCATCGTAATGCCAGATGTGGCCAGCTCACCCCCGGGAGGGCTAGTCAGCCCTGATAGACATTTCACCGCCTTTTTGGGACACACTTTACGGCTGGAGTTTCCCCTCGTGGAAGGGAGACCAGAACCCTGTCAATGCAACAAGCCCCGTCTCACTGGCAGCTGTCACAGCGGCTAGTAACCATGGCAGCGGAGAGATTTTCACGTGATATTGGTATTTCTGCAGCACAAAAGAGCCTCTTATCTCGAATGAGTAGCTGGTCTGGCTGGTCTTCATTCCTCCGGTTATTGCTAAGACAGAGCAGCACGGCACAGCCCACGTGGTGCTCACCCTGGGGTGAATTTGGACCGTCCGTGGGGAGACCCAGGACACATGGGAGATGCCAGGATGCAAAGGGATGCTCACACGGGCGCTGGGGCAGCGGTGCTGCTGCGTGGAGGCAGACCCAGGCGCTGCTCCTGGGCAGTTGCCGCTGGAAAGGCAGCAGTGGCTGCCTGGGCCAGCTCTGAAGCACACGGGGCCATGCCGTCCCCTGGATGCCACAGCCTAGAGCCAGCGGAGATGTCCCCCAGCCGTCCCGCGACATCTCCACAACCTGATCGATCTCACTTCTCCAGTTGTTTATATTTCTCCCCAAATTCCTTCCAATTTATCCAAGAAAACGGTTTTTAGACTTTAACTGTTCGGCTTCCGACTCTTCTCATGCATCAAGTGACTTCTAAAAGCAGAAGAAATGCATGAAATAATTTAGGCATCTGGGCTTTCCTTCTTCAGATGACTCAAACCCAACTCGCTGGGTGTTGCTCAGCTCTCCCTAAGACGTTCAGCCTAGGACACGAACCAAATTTGGAAAGTTTCATCCCAAAATAAGAATGAGTAAACAATGAGAAAAGGAAAGAATGAGAAAAGGAAAAATGTCACCCAGCCTGAGCTAAGCCTAAGCCGCTGTTAATAAAAGCTGGCGTGGGCACCTGTCGGCTTGTGTCCCTCTGTGTGACCCCTTCCCAAAGGGTGGTCTGGCTTTTTTTCCAAGGTGTTAACTCCAGTGGGATTATTACTGCACTAAAAGGAGCTGTGTGTTCAGGGCAGAGAGAATCAGACTCACATTGGCCCCATTTTAGAGGAAGGTAAAAGGGCTTCAGGGGGATTTAATTGCAACTATGGCCTCAAAGCAGATCTACACAATGGAAAATAAATATATAGGCAGAAAAAGTGATTTACAGACTCTTCCTAGAATTTGGAGCATGTTCTGCTGGTCAAGGTCTACAGATTTCAAGGTTAAAGTGCTTAATTTTATTTCAAGCTTTCAAATTAAACACCATTTAACTGGGCTTTCCATTTAGCCTGCAATTTCTTTCTAGACCCAGGTCTAATCCCCAAACCTGCTTATTGTTTTTACTTTCGTTTTAACCTTATCAGTGATTAACCTGCAATTGCACTTAATCTTTTTAAAAGATTGTGCCAACTATAAATACGGAGAAGCTACCTGTCCTCTTTCTATCCGGAGGAAAACAACTTGCTCTGCGGTCAGATCTCTGTGGTGGGTTATATTATTCCTTTTGTAAGTTTGGGGTTTTTTTTTTTTCTCAGAGACATTTATCTTCTCTAACTTCATACAGGATGAACATTAAATCACTACCATTTTTTGGAAAGACATAACAGCACAGGCCGTAAGGAATATGAATGCCCCACCAGTATAAAAAGGATATATATAAAAGTGTATAATTATGTATTAAAACAGTATATATAAAGCCCTTTATATATATATATAAAGACGCTACTTGTGATTGTGAGGTAAAACCTAACGCGTTCATACAGAGCCAACAACAGTAAGCTCTGCTTCTTCCTTCAGCACTTTTCTATTCCACTTCACCCAAAAGCAGCAACAGCTAAAAATCTTGTTGCAAGAATACCTGGTTTCTATGGATATGCACCTTTGAGAAATCCACTAACCAGAAACATAAGTAAGTCAGGAGGAAGACTGCAATGCAGAATTTCCAGGGTGCTGGACTGGCAATAAACAACTGCCCGGCAAGATCCCCCAAATACTGCATTAATGTTATTAGAGGATCTCATATTGGATCGATCCAACACCTAAGGACATCAAAGCGGAATGAGCAAAAGCTAATAAGAAATGCAGGAAAGGTACATGGAGCGTTACCAAATCCATCAGGAACATCACAAGGGCAGCAGAAGGAACAGACATGTGGTAAGCACACACTGCAAGATCTTTAGGAGCAATGAATGCAAAGGGAGCCCATTGCAAATATAGCGAAACTGGTAAGGAAAGGAATTACAAAATTCAGCAGAAAGCCAATTTATGGCACCCCCCAAAACTAGAGGCATTAAACGAGTTGCCCATCTCCTTAGCTTACCTGTCATTTCTAAATAGCCCTGCACAGCAAATAGATCTGAGCATAACTCTCCAACCAGCCTATAAACCCAACCCTACCTTGACCTTAATTATTACCTGCAGAATAATCTCTCCAAAGAACTAAAGCCGTAAACAGATCGCAGAGGAGGATAATTTCAAATTCCCATGCGGTTCCAGAATTACCAGTTATGTATCCACCACCATCTAACGCTGCATCTGGAAAACTAGGACCTTCACGCAAGTATTTCCCTTTTAAGAAAGCTTTTTCCCCTCTTTCTGGTGATTAAAAAAATATTACAATTCTACTGCTAGTGTTACGTGACCTCTGAGCCTCTATAAAAGTCTCTTAGAAAATCTGTGAACTCAGTGTGAGGACTGTCAGTGCATCAGTGAGCAAAAACAGAAAACAACTGGAATTTTGAAATAAACCCACAGTAAATGTTAATCTACGCGGTGTTTATTGTAGATATAGCGAATTATGAAAGCCATTACAGCCCACTGTTTCTTGAAACTCTTTTTCTAAACCATATCAAATCACAGCAGCAAATCAGAACCCCAGTTTGACTTTTGCAGGTTTCCTGGTTTGATTATATAAATATTTATATCGTGGAAAAAAAAGATTTTGCGCTCCCCACCAAAATCTTCTGCCCAGCAGGAAACCACTTCCAAATTACTGAGGACGAGAAATATTTAAGGAGGTGTGGATGAGTCCAGATTTTCCTCCCACACTGTTTAGGGCAGTGGTGGCTTCAGACCCTCCTGTGGCTCATTAAATTTGTTTAAAAGAGGGCAAGCTGCCGTTAATAAACATCAATATATATTCTGGCTTTTCCGCCACAGCAAGCCATCTATTTTGCAAGAGAGGGATAAAATGCAACAAAATAAGACCCTGTAGGAGGTGAGGATGAGCCTCAGGCTGGTGGTGGGAAGAAGGATGACCCAAGTACAGGGGCGACGCCGGTGCTGGCATCCGCCGCGAAGAGCCTGGCCGTCTCATGGCCAGACCTGTGAAACCTGCAGCACTGCTCACAGGATCTGCTGAGCACCCAAAAAGTCTCTCAGCTGTGCCTGCTCCCTGCGGCAAAACCTGCCCCAGCTTTTCCTCCCGAGGATGGAAACTGGCTCCTGTGTATGGAGTGAGTGGTGCTGGGCAGACCTGGACAGCCAAAACCTTGGGGAGGATCCGCATCCATTCATCCAGCACCGTCTCGCCCACTGCTGCTCACCACCTCTCGGATCACCATCAGCTCGCTCCGGTTGGCGCTGGGTTTGAGGAAGATGAGGAACTGGTGGTTCCAGTTCCCTCCAGCCATCAGCTGGGAGTGCTGGCTGCTGACCGGGCTGGCTGCCTTCCCATCCTAGCATGCCTGGGAGAGTGCCTTCACAAGCATCTTCATCTTGCAGTGATGAGCAAGACCAGGGTGGCTTCTCCATGGGAAATGTGGCCAAGAGCCAACCAAGTGACCGAAAGGGGCTGGAAAATGGCTGCTGGAAGTGTGGCAGGTGACTGCAGTGAGCGCAGGGGGCCATCTGCCTGCTCACACTTGCACACTTGTGCACTGCAGGCTCTGGCCTGACTTTGAAACGGTGGCCGGGAGAGGAGAGCACTTACTGCACTTCTCTTTCCCATCCCAGCTGGAATCCAACACAGCTTCTCCCTTCCTGCACTCAGTTTATCCCCCTGGCAGCAGCAGGTAGGTACATCCATGGAAACCCAGGGCTGGAACAGATCTCCAGGAACAACTCCTCACCCAGGATTGTGGTTTTCCATCCCTGGAAGATGCTCATCAAATCTCTCCCTAACAGCCACAAGCTATGGAAAGCCCCCCACCTCTCTGGGGTGGATGGCTGGCAGGAGCTCCTCTTGCCAGCAGCAAACCCAAGGTGGTCTTGGCACCACGCGGGGACCCTCAAGCATCCTGCAGGCTACGCACACCGGGATGGACCTTGGCCTTCTTGTGACAGTGTGATTTGTTCCGTGCTCAGCTTGAGCTTGTGAACATAGTCCACATCCTTTCTGGATGAATCACTCTCCAGCTGCTGCTGACAACCTTGAGCCCAACAGAGAAACCTTATTTTTTTCCCCCCCTGGTGTTTCTGGCCAAGCGGTGACTCAGCTGTCAGAGGTGAATAACTCTTCACGCTTTATCTGAGTGCTCATTAACCATCCACAGCCATAAAAAGCAACTTCTTCAGGGCTCTCTCTCCCTAAGGCTGGATTTTGAAGCAAGAGGGCTGGCCTGAGATTTAGTGGGAATATTCATAAAGACGCTCAATAAAAATAGATCTCCAGAGCATGGAAACCTCGTATGGTTCTGGGTCATATGGCAGCGGGTTTTATCAACAGCGGGTGAAGGTCTAAGCAGAAAAGAAAGGCAGATCCTACCCGCAGGACTTAGCAAAGCCTACAGCCACTGTGTGGAAACTGTTAACGACAAAAATCTTGTACCCCAGGCGTTTGCCTGACTCCTGCCCCAGGACCTGCTCTTTTTTTATTTCTCTTCTTTTTCTTCTTCTTTCTCTGAAATCTCAGCAGCAAGGATTTCTTCATCCTCTTGTGCTGTAGGAATCACACGAATGGTGACTAAACTATCAGAAGATTTTGAGAATATTTCTTCTTCTAGCTGGGTACGTGCTTTGTGGGAGACGACAGGTGATCTCCGATGCACTGGTGATTTCGGCGGGACCGGACTGAAGCTGGAATCCTGCAATCCGAAAAAAAAGTGCAAAATCAGCCTTAGGAGACCCTTGTCCACTATCCCCAACCACGGCGCCTGTGCTGCGCAAACCCAGGCGGGTGTTCTGTGGGGTTTCACTGCACTGGCCCTCACCATCGGGATGTCAGCGAGCTACCAAAGACGAGGCCTGTGAGGAGGCACCTGGATTTTATCCTGGAGAGAAGTGCATAGAGATGAGCACAGCGCAGCTTTCTCATGCCTCCTGCACGAGGTCCTGTTTTGCGCCTGAAGCATCTGGGGGGGTTGATCTTGGCTAAAGCTTGGCAGAAGCAGTGTTGTGAGGGAGCAGCCTTGGACTGCCCTGTCCTAAAGTCTCTGTGGATGTGCCAGGGAGAGGGACGTCCTTCTAACGGGGTCCTGCTAACCCCATTAGCAGGGTTAGCTCCTCATCCTGCTCTTGTTGCCACTACCGGATGAAGCATGCGGTGCCACTCTTCCCCACTGCCTTTAGCTGGTGAGGGTTCATTGTGCTTTTGTGAAGGACTGCAGAAATGCAGTTACGCTGAGCGTCTCCCCAGAGATTTACCGAGCCTCAAGGCCACCACACGCTCCCTATCAGCTGCTCTTTCACCTCCCTGTACCCATCCAGATGTGATAGTCTGCGTGACTCCACGCTGGGAAGAGTAACAAGGTCTGCACCTTTTTTACGAGTTCAGCAGAGATACTTGGAAGGGAAAAAACTAAGAAGAGCAGGGCCATTTTCTTTTTCAGTGGCTCATGATGGGTGATTTCGCTGCAGCTCGTGGCGTGCTGGCAGGATGGCATGCCTGCTGCTGGGGGCCTCTGCCCCAACCACTCCGTGAAAGCTTTGCAGATACCGACTGGGCTGTAGGTGCTGGAAGCCAGCATCCCCCTGTCCCGCCAGCACATCGATTAATTATGAGTGGTTCTGCCTTTATGGCTAGACTCTGATTTAGCATCGCTGGGCAAAAAGTCAGTGTATTCCCCTTTTGTGTTGCAAAACAAACCCTTGCAGGACAATGACATTCTCCCAAGGCCATGTGTAAGATGCTGGACCACCCCTTCCCGTCTGCCCACGCAAAGTCAGACCCTGATGACTCGAGCTCACTCCTTTCAGACACCTTAGTGACAGTCCCTGGACCTGCTCGGGGAGAGCTGCAGCTCTGCCTCTAATGCAGCAAAGCTAATTTACCATCCTCCCTGCACTGACCTGCGTCGCCTGCATCGCCTTCAGCTCCTTCAGCCTCCACCGGAGCTGGGCCAGCGGCCCCTTGCCCCCCATCCTCCCCGTGGCAGCCAGGGCAGCCTGGAAGAGCTTTGGGGTGTCAGCTTTCGGGGGGATGATCAGCGGGTCTCCGGGGGCTCCTTTCTCATCTTTGGGTTTATTGTTGCTTTGCAGCATTTTCCTAGAGCAAGGAAAAGGAGACAGTCCAGGGATGAGCTATATTAGCTGGATTTTATAATGCAGAATAATCAGACTTTAAAAGGACAGGGATTTTTTTACACCTTAGGAAGGACAGAATAACACATCTAAGTAATGCTAGAAACTAAAATGAATATTTTAGCAGATTTTTAAATGAATGCATGTGTTCATTCATGCATTGCGCCCGCTTTTATCAGTGAAGCTTTGCAGCAGGGCCAGGCTGGCCCTGGGCACCTCCGTCCTCCCCAGTCGCGGCGAGGGATGGGAGCCCTCCACTGGAGCACAAAGGGTCTCATCCAAGGGCGAGGAGCGTCCGGCCACCGTGGCAGGAGCTTTCCCAGGGCTTCGCAGAGAGAAATTTCCCCTCTGGCTCTGAAACCCACCCTCTGCTTTTTTTTTTAAACCCTAAAGGCTAGAAAGCATCAGCCCAACACGCACTTG
This sequence comes from Rhinoptilus africanus, assembly GCA_013400135.1. Lineage (NCBI taxonomy): Eukaryota > Metazoa > Chordata > Aves > Charadriiformes > Glareolidae > Rhinoptilus > Rhinoptilus africanus. Next base: position 18,488 of record VXBO01014058.1, on the reverse strand, counting down.
GCCTTCTTACGCAGCAGCTTCTGAGACTCTGGATAATGCACCAAAATCTCGTTCAAGTCCTTCTTATCCAAAATGAAGAGGTTAGCGAAGCCATGAGCTACCACATTTGCTGTTCGGCGATTTCCCCCTCCCGCCGCCAGCAAGCTGAGAGACACAGCAAGACATCAGTGCTGTTATTAACAGGATCAGTATAACATTTGTAATTTAAAATCTCCCTTTTACCATTGTGTCCCCTCATCTATCTCTTTCAGAGGACTCAGAGGTTAATTTTTGCTCCCAATTTAATTTTCCAAGCCCAATTTTTAAAGAATGCTGGGAAATGTTGGCATGGCACACTATATAAAAAAATTTGCCTGTTTGAAGGTTTAAATATTGCATTTTACACCAATCTAGCGTCTGCTGGGCTGTAGGGATGCAAGCTCTATCACTGGGTTATGAATTGGTACGGGACTTTACATGCCCATGAAATGGGCGGATTAATGGCTGGGGAACTGCTTTAGTGAAACATCTTTTCTTATTCATTTCCCATCCCTCTGCTTACTGTCACTAACTCCCCAGGCAGAATGACAAAAGTAGTGTAAAAGCTCCAAGAAAGCAGCTGTAATTTGTGTATCAGACACTGCTCTCTGTGTTTGTGGCTTTCAATCACAAAGATTAATCAGGGTGTTGCTGATCTCCTGCCTCCCACCCTCCTTGTCCAGCTCCCATGAACTCTATTTCTCCGGCTCCTCACCTTATTTCTCCAAACACGGATCCGGCTTTCAGAGTCACCAGCACGGTTTTGCCGTCAGGTCCCCCCAGCACCTGCACTTGTCCCGCCTGGATAATGTACATCTCGCGGCCGATTTCTCCCTGCAGTGAAGATGGGTGCGGTGGGGAGTGCCCAGAAACAGGGAGACCTTATGGATACCCTAACCTGTATCTCGCTGGAGACCCTCACGACCATACTACCCTCCTCCAAGCTCTCAAAACACTTTGTCCTGGTGGTGCTCACTGCCGAGCACCCTCATCTGAGCATCCCAAAGTCTCCCCCAGCTCAGCAGGCTCTTCCCTGCTCTCCTGCTGTTTGTGGCTGCAGCAGAAGAGGTCAGTCTCTGCACAAGACCCACAGCAACGTGGGATGGTTTTGCTCCGAATTCCCTCCCTGTGAAGTGGTTGGATGCCACCATGATGGGCCAGGCCTGGCTTGCCTTGCTCTGTATTGCTTCGAGTGTCCTGCGCAGCCCGACCACAACACCAGGGATGGGAGGGCACTCGAGCATCTCATTACCTTCTTACAGACGTAGTCACTAGGCAGGTAGACCACTGATCTGAGCCGCTTCAACATGTCGAAAATCATCTGCCTGTCGCAGCCCTGATCCAAAACAGAGCCAACAGGGCCGTTAGTCTGTGCCAGCATGGCAGGCTCTGCCGGCCCAGACCCGCGCTGCAGAAGGTACCTGGAAGAGGGCCACTTTGCTCACGATGTTGTAGTTGACGTCGATGGCGATATCCAGCCTCATCTTGTCCGGCAGCTGCACCAGCAGCTCTGACTCATCTGTGAGACAAAGCGGAAAACTGGCCTTTTCCAGCACCTGACCCGAGAGCTTGTCCTGGGCATATCAGTGGGAAAGCAGCCTGCATTCTGGTGGCAGAGGCCAGGAACCAGCTCGCCCAGAAGGGTCTCCTCCAGCGTCTGCCCAGCCAGCACCCCAGGTGTAAAGGCAGTGGGTGATGGAGAGCTGCCCTTCGCGTTACCCCTGCCCTGACAGCTCTCAGAGATGGACCAGTGAGCCCAAGCCAGTGTCTTTCTTGGCCAGGAGAGCAGGCACAGAGGTCCTGCCTGATGATTTACTATTAGGGTGAGCTGGTGGGTTTGCTGTTGGACACGCTCTGGCAATTGCCAGTCACTGCGCTCTCCCCAGGGAGCGGTGGGCGGGATGCTGGGCTCAGTGCGCTGTGAGTGATGCCAGGTCACTGTGAGCTGTGACCCACCTTCTCTATAGGTGGGCAAACTGGCCTGTATGGCAAAGAGTAAAATAAGCCACTCCCTGCCCTGAAACCGCGGTGTCCTTTGTCAGTAACCTGTCAGCTCTGCAAAGCAACCCCAGTAAAACACAAGGTGCAAGCGTTGACCTTCAGAGCGGTTGGATCTTACCAAGCATGCCTTGTGAATGCCACGTGTACTCGTACCACGTTTTCACCCGGTTCTGAACAGTTTTGGGGATTTTGTAGAAGTTCATATATTTAATGGTACTGTCCATGCAGCTCCGATAGTAAGTTTGCCCTGCAGTAGCGGCACCAACCACATCTCTCATCTGAATGGGAGGAAGGGGTGGAAAAGGTGCTTTATTTGCTGTCACTTATCCATCATGTAGGTTAAGCAGTCTAGAGCATGTATGCTGAGTCCTAATAGCATCTGCCAAACTCTTTTTGTCTTCTGCTGATGCTGAGCAAGTCATTGCATGGGGAAAACAAACCTGGAGATACAAACCTGTGGACAAACCCCACCAGAACCTTCCCCACCTGAGGCTGGGAACCCCGTGCAACTCCCCCTCACCTGCCCTATCATGACGGAGAAAGCGAAGACGCCCGTGAAGTAATTCAGCAACTGGAAGACAATCTCGAACAGTGTCTTGGGGTCTGGCAGGCCCCCGATGGTGATGAGGGTTTTGACTGCCCAGTAGTAGCAGCGGATGTAGCTGGGAGGAAAAGAGGGGCAGCTTTGAAGGCATTTCTGGCCTGGAAGTTTGTTTCACCCTTCAGTACCCAGCTTACATCCTCTGGCTATGGCAAGCTAGAGCCTGCTGAGAGTAATTATGGGTGACAAAGGGAAAATTAAGGGGCTGCAGCCTCCCCACCACAGCTGCAGGTGTTTCTGGAGATGCTACAGAAGCAGGGGGACATATTCATTTCCCATCCACCTCTGCACAGCTCAGCTGCTCTGACTACTCTCATTTTCTGCTTCTTTCAACCCCACTGTTATAAACCAGCAATGGATTTTCAGCAACATTCACACTTTTAGAAATAATTGGCAAGAAAAGGGTTTGTCAGCAAATTGTTGGCATGGCACTCAGGAGATGTCAAGTGAATTCTTGATTCATTGGTCTTGGGCACTCCCTCGGATGTTATAGCTACACCTACAGATACATACAGATATGTATATCACACAAAATAGCTAGATAGCAGCAACATTCACATGGGAAGCCAAGTGCTCAAAGGGAAGGCAGCGCCCGCACTACGGCTGCCTGGGTGACAATCACTTGTCTCCACCTTCCCCTCACGTTAAGTCTTTAATGCCCTTGCCCACCCCTTTCTTTTTTTTGCAGGAAACCCTCATTTATTGCATGGTGCTGAGTTATTCAAACATGGCTCAGTGTTTTATTTCGCCTGTGCTGTACACTTCGTAGGTGTGGGCATCGGCTACGAGGCAGCGTTCGGTTCATGAGCCAAGTGCTCCCCCTGCGGCATCCATCACCGGCAGCACATCGAGCACTTAACGCCCCTATCTTGGGAATGGCACTGCGAGGGGACCGGTTGGCCACAGTCCCTGTCTCGCACCTGGGAATGAGGGTGCTGGGCTGGGTGGAGGGGCTGGACACATGGCACCGGGAACACACACAGCTTTGAGCCTCCACCTTTGCCTGGCAGCAGGTCAGCACCAACAGAAACAGGGCTCACGCCACCATCCCACCCAGCCAGGCAGTGTCTCCTTGTTTCGCAGCACCACGCTCCAAATTTTTCAGCCTCTTTGACCTGCCGCTGCCTTCCATCACAGCCCAGTTACAGCCTCTTTGTCTCGCAGCACCATGTATCACTGCACATCCCATCCCTCCTGTCCCCCTTGTTCTCCCTGGCTCCGCATCTTCTCCTGGCACCCCCAACCCTTTCCTTCAGGGGTTTTTACAAACCCAGCTGCATCCTAACACCTCCCTTCTTGCCACAGCTCATCACAGCAAGCTGTGCTACGTGAGGACCCAAGCCCTGGCTTGTACCTGTTTCCTTCCCCATCGTAGACCCAGGTGGTAGAGCCCAGTCCTTCGTAGGCTGATGCCCAGTAGTAAAGGCAGGAGTTCACGTGCAAGCTGTACAGTAAATAGGCAGTGGTCCGAATCACTCTGCAAAAAAACACAGAGAGAGCACGAAGGGAGGTGATATAGTGTCTGCTGGGTGAAACACATCAGATTACCCCTGGCATCACAAGGAGCTTCAAAACAATGAGCCGAGTGCTGCCCCTGCATCTCCTGCTCAAACATGCAGCTCTGCTGCTCCCTCCCGCGGCCCTACAGCTCCAGGAGTGCCAGAAAAAGCAGTTTATACCCTGGTGGCTCCTCTTCATCGCCAGGACCCCCGTTCCTGCTGGATTGGGCAGAGGTGATCGTACCCACGCAGGCTCCAGGACCCCACATCCCACTTGCATCAGCCAACACTCTCATCAGCCAGCCCGGGGACAGCGGGGAAATCAATCAGGAACCCAGAACAGCGGCACAGCAAAGGGAGCTTTCTTCTCCCATAGCAAACAGCGACTCAACACTCTCTCCCTCCCTCCCTTCCCCTCACCTGTAGATGTACGCCTTGCTCAGGATAGCCTCCAGGCGGTTGTTGAACTCGAAGAAGGCCATGTACTGGGAGGAGAAGGAAAGCAGCGTGCTCCAGCTTCCCGCAGCCCCCGCCAGGAGAGTTATGTCCCCGTAAAACCCCATTTCCCCTCCGTTTCCCTCCTGCAGCCCCTAGGCAGCGTGAACAGCCATGGACAGATTTGACCCCATTTATAAGTGCCCTTCTGTTCAAATGTGAGTGTGGTTTAGGATTTAAATGAAGAGTTTGATCAACAGCCCCACAAAGCCTTTGGGACAAGACTTCCCATCCATTTCACAGTCCTCCTGTCATCATCAACGAGTCTGGCAAGACACAGCTTACCCCAGCCAGCGCGGGACTCCTTCACATCCAGCTGGTGTTCTGCCTGGTTTTATAAGCCCCAACTCACCTTCAGACAGCGAGGAAAGCGCAGGAGCGGGTTGACCCCAACTTTGAAGTAGAAGAAATCCAGGGGCAGGAGGCACACCACATCCATCTGAAACCAGCGGAAAGAGAGAAGCCTCTGTGGAGACCTGCAGGCATGGCGGGGTGGAGCTGCAAACCACCGCTCAGATTAAAGATTCAGAGCGATAAATAAAATTATGTCAAACCTTGAAACGCTGTGATCTCAGGTAGTTCTCTTTCATGGCCTTTTTATCAGTCTGGTTAAAAAGAGGAGGGGGAGAGAGGAAGGTTGATCACTGCTTGCAGAAAGGAAAGTCACAGCCAACGTGGTCGTGCCTGTCTTTCCTCTTCTGCACCACAACCAGGAAGATGCTCCCTTTGTGACTGGGAAGGGGAACAGAGCAAGAGGAGCAGAAGACGACCTGGCTGTGTGCCATCTTTCCATCCTATCTCGGGGCATCCTGTGCTCATTTTGCGTCCTGGAGAAAGCACATCGCAGCGCCAGCACCGCAAAAGTTTACAGGAGGAAACCTCCCGGTCTGAGCATTTGCATGGGCCATGGGAAGGTTGTACCCTCAAGGTTTTATTTTTCACAGCTGTTTAATTTGGATATGGAAAAGAAATCAAAGGCTTTCACTTATCTCAGGTGCATATCTATACATTCAGATTACAATCACTTTTGTCATATCGCTAATGTGTTCTGTGCTCCTGAAAATTAAACCCAGTTTATTATGCCACCTGCTCTCAATTAGCAGTGTATGGCTGTGCTGGGGCCGGTCCCTGCGCACCTCCCCACACTGCTGGCAGGAGCAGCACCCTCCGAGCACGCTCACCCGGGAACGGGGCTGCCAGGGACCACATTTTCTAGATGGGCTGGTATTGACTTTAGGGGAAAACCCCATATGTTTGGCAGGAAAAAGACTTATCCACTACATGGCAGGAGAGATGCTTGCAGTTCTCCAAGAGCGGCACAGCCCTGATGGCCATGGCCACGGTGGGAGAGCTCGGAGAGCTCGATTTCAGATGGTGGCCTGCTCTCTCCACGTCACTCAGGGATGGGAGGTCCTCAGCGGGGGGATGCAGTGCGCTGCCACTCACTATTATGTCTCCCCCCTGGACAAACTGCAGCCGGGTCTGAAAGACGAGGATGTCCAGCAGATAGATGAGGTCGCAGAGGTAGTCCACAGCCAGCCAGCAGTGGATGTTTGCCGGTGTCTGGTAGGGGAAAGCCCAGCGGACGGGGATCAACCAGCAGTTCCAGTTCCAGGCCATGACAACGAAGAAAAGCCACAGCACGTACATCAGGTCTGCGCACAGGGAAGCGCACCATGATTCGCCAGGCACGCATCCCTTGTCCACATGAATCTGCTATGCAAAAGGATTTTCATCCCCTGCCCTGCCCCACATGCAAGGAGGAAACCTGCAGGAGGTCCCTTATCAACAGCACTTAATTACAAGTGAGCTGGGCTCTAGGTGCAAAGTGAATAGCACTGGCTGCAGAGTACATGGCTTTTTATCAGAAACCCTCTTCTAACTTTGCTGGGTCCACTAGGTTTGCTCCCACAATGCCAATTTTCTCGCTTGGCTTTTTTCCCCTTGAGGCTGCGCTGAGCCAACGGCTGGCTGCCTGAGCCCGCAGGCTTCGAAATGGCTGGAAAATAGCAAAGACTAAGGAAGGAGATGGGTCCCTGTGCCATGTCCCCAGGACAGGGGCTTTTCATTTTGTGATTATTATTTGGGGTGTCCACACCACAGGGACAGCATCTGCCCACTAAAACGCCTGAGGAAGAGAAGGCAGCTGCCTCTTCCCTGCCTGCTCGTGCTGCTGGTACCCACAGCCATCAGGAACTACTTAGGAAATCTTGTGCCTTGTAGGGGAATTCAAAACTCAGGTTTTCAGTAGGCAGGTGTAAGCTAAGCTGTTCCTTGCTTAGTTGTCATCCCTTCTCTACAAGGTCTCACCCTTTACACCTCCTCCCCTCCTCGCCCCCTCTCCCACCAGCTTGACCCCAGCCCGTGCTCCATCACTCACTGGTGAGCGGGTCGATGCTGCTGGGGAACCGGTAGTTTTTCAGACGGTCCAGCCAGGGCCGATACTTGAACGTGCAGCACAGCATCTCGCAGTAGTGCTCGTCCCCCGCCGGCTTGTCCCCCTCCTGCTCCCCTCCCGGCGGGGGCACCGGTGCTGCCGCAGGCGCTGGTTTGGCAGGGGCTGGGAGAGGCCATACAGTTATTTTTAAAGGACAGGAAATCTTCTTACTGCAATTTGGTTTAAGGTCTTTAAATTGTTAATAAAGCAACTGTCTCCCTGAAAACACAACGTGTGTATGGACTCATCAATTAAACACTCCCACCCCCGCTCAAACTCACATGCCGTAGGGCTCTCATCGTCCGAGGTGACGTCGGGGTCAGTCAGCTTCTCCTTCACCTTCTCGGTCCTCTCTTTAAAGAGCTTCACCAGCTCCTGGAGCCGAGTGTTGATGATGGCACTGCTCAGGCTCGTGGCTGAACCGACGCGCTCGGGCAGGCTGTGAGGAGACCATCAGGCATTTCATGCACATAGGACAGCCCAAGGAAAAGTTCATGACCCTTTTTTTTTAACCTACTGGATCCTGAATTAGGATTTACCCGTATTTATTTGGCTATCATGTAATCAGAAGAACGCAAGATACGGTGGTTTCAGGCCTCATCCTTGCCCTGGGGCGTGAGACGCCCTCAGAGGTGCTTGAGGAGCACTAAGATCCCAGGCTGGAGTGTATGTGCCTGGGAGAAGATTTTGGAAGAACTACGAGATGAACATGTGCATCAAGCCCCTGAACTTATGAACTATGTCATCTCTTTTCAGCCTCTTTATTAAAACTAGGCTGGATTCCAGCCAGGGTGCTTTACCCAGCACGACTGAGAAGCACCTCTAGCAGGGAGGACGGGAATAAGCTTGATCGCTGTAGCTCTGGGCTGGTTCATTGTGATAATTGGCATAATGATTTCTGCACAGGGAGAAGGCAAACACCTGCACCATATGGAGGTGCAGACCCTCCCCAAGACTTTGCTTCCCAGGGAGGGCAGCTCCCTCTGAAGATGTCCCCCGGGGCTGCAGGGAAGCCAGGACCTGAGGCGGTGATGCACAGCTTGTGCTTGCTTCCTACATGGAAGAAAAAAGTAATTTCTCTGCAATCAGTAAAAACAAGGTGTCCCCATACTCCTACAGCACAAGTAGATCAAAGGTGCACCTTCTCTGTGGTTAAACCTGCTCTTAAGGGGAATATTTCTACTGGATACAGGAAAAACAAGAGAGCAGCTTCTGCTCCAGGGACCATTGTGATTATTATTTTTGAAGGGAGGGGTGCGTTACTTGTTACACAGCGCTAGACCCTCTGTGGGCATCGCTCCCTCTCCCTTTGGTGTCCCAGCACTTCCAGGGTCTTTGCTATTTCCACCCAAGCCCCGGAATCACAACCTTTGGGAGCTCAGCTGATCTGAAGGCCCTTGGTCCCACCACGCACCTTTCCCTCTGCTCCTCGTCCCAGCCCAGCAGCGCTCGGGTGGGGGACTGGCTCACCAGTCCCTCGTCCAGACCATCCTCTGGGGCCAGCAGCTTCCTCCTGTGGACACAAACACTCGACTGAGGCTCAGCTTATCCCCCATCATCTGCCAGCTCCTCTTCCTCCTCCTCCCAGGTCTCATCCGTTTCCACTTCCCCCTCTCCTACCAGGGTCAGTTTTCCTCTAATTTTTGGCATTGCCTGAAATCAACGGGAGCAAACCACCTTGCTGCTAAAGCCCTGTTTCTTCCTGGGCACCACCGAGCCCACGGCTGCACAGGCTTGCAGCCTTCCAGTCCATTTTGCGACTCATTTGGGCACCTGGCAAGATGCAGAGAGGGCGGTCACTGCCCTGTGTGCGTCCCGGTGCCACGCCGTCACACCCCTGCGCTTCCAGAGGCAGGCAAGAAAAACGCAATACCAGTAAGGTGGAGCAAGAAAGTGAAATCTGGAAAAACAGGAAGGTACTGGGGACACTGCCGGGCTCTGAGCTGGCTCCGTCACACCTTAAACCTCTGAGACAAAGGGTGAATTGCAGAGCAGGGGGTACATAACATGGACCCTCCGATGGCTGCTGATGCCTGCAAAACCAAGTGCAAAATGCAACAGCCAAGAGAGTGCTCCTCTTGAAGGTGGAGCCAATAAAGGCTGTCCTGGCGATCATGAGCCAGTGGCAGCTGATGTCTTCCTAGAAAATGTGTCCTAACACAGCTGGTGTCTCCCTTTGGCACAGATGGGTTTCTGGGACAACGTGCTTACATGTGGGCAAGCAATGGAGCAGAAAAAGATTTGCATACGAAGATGACAATCAAGGCAAAAATCTGGTTTGCAAACCTGCATTCTAGTTCAGAGTTTGAACTGCGACAAGGAAATTGTCTTCTGCCACCACAGCTCTTGCTCTAAATTAACCAGGATCTCACTGGCCCTGGTGCAAAATGGCTCAGTGCCATGTGTGGAGCAGGACACGGAGGGAGGTCGTCCTGCCGTTGCAAGTCTCCTGAAGAAAGCCAAATGTGGTGAACCCACCTGCCTTCAGCCTCACTGGCTCCCAGGCATGCCCTGCTGGGAAGGGGAGCAGATGGACAAGACCAACGCAACCTTCATTCCCCAAGTGTGCAGCTCAGGGGCAGAGGAAAACCATCAAAGCCCCATTAAAGTACTGGAGATGTGGGTGGAGACGTTCCCAAAACCATGCCAGTTTGGAGAAATAGTCCTGCCAAGGTCCGTGATGTTGTTAGGACAATATCTATCACTTCTCACCAGCCTCCAGCTGCCCTTCCCCTGCCTCTGTTCACTTGGGGCACCACGTTACTCCATTGCCCATCCTCATCCATGAGCAAGCCCAAGATGCCTACATCAACAACCCAGTGGCCTCTTGCTCTGTAAGGGGAACCCTGCAGAGAAGGTATCGCTGTCCCCCCTCTTTGCCTGTAGAACGGTTCCCCTCAGAGCTTGCATGGTCGCCCTCCGAGTACATGCAAAGCTTTGTGTCACCATCCATCTGGGAAAAAAAATTACTCTTTTTGCTTCAGATTAATGGATGACCATAGAAAGATGTAAAGGGAGATGAATGTCCCCAGGAAAGCTGTAAATACAGAGAGGCACATCCCTTGTGAATGGTTTCATCCCTTGGTATGAAACCAAGGGTTTCATCCCTTGGTATTCTGCGGTGCCTGTAGTTCACCTGTGTTCCCAGCAGATGCAGATGTGAAAAGGAGCAGAACCTAACCAAAAAGCAACACAAACTTTAGTGGATTTTGGAAACTGGCGGCTGAAGGGCTCAGAGGGAACCTGGGATGTTGCAGTAAGTCCTATGGGGAAGCTCATTTACGTGCAACCCTAAGTCCAAAACCCTGGCAGGTCAAGCTGTTTCTCAGTCATCCATGGGAAAAAAGGAACCTGCGTGATAATCCCTGGAAAACATCTGGTCCTTTGATACCTTCCCTCTGCAAGGGACATTTTTTGGGACAGGACCTCCAGACTGGTAGTCAAAATGGGACTACAAACCGGGTTATTTTCCACTGATGTGTGAAGACTTCAAACTGCATCTTCTACAATACGAAGCGACACAAGAGACGCACAGCTAGTGGAGGACTGTGTGTAGACCAAGCAAAAGCTAAAGGTGAAAGATTTGATAATTAATTAATTAGTTAATTGTAAACAGATTGAGAAGTGGAAATGCACAGCACAGGTACAAAGAGCTGCACGAACTCCCTTGCACAAATATGCAGGAAGCCAAATCTGAAAGAATTTGAATACAAGCAATAAAAATGGAACTTGCTACCTCAAAAGACCACTTAGGGAGTGCAATTGCCTAAATAAAGCTGTAGGGGTGAGCAACACAAGGCTGGCAGCTGCTGCCTGGGCTTGGCTGCTGCTGTGGGCTGTGGGTGGCTGCTCTGACGCTGCCCAGAAGCGGAGCCTCCAGCCGTGCTCCAGTAGCCCTGCGGCACTGGCCACCACACATCCCTCCACTCAACAACCGACCCCATCACAGCCTATACAATGGTCGATTTTCAACGTCCTTGGAACCTGGGGTCATAAGCACCAGCTCTCCTGTGCCTGCCTGGGTGTGGGATGCACAGGGTCCCTCATAGGAGCCCTGCCCGTATGGCATCTTCCCATGTATCCTGGTATTTATCACCTGCAAAAGCCTGTTTCCAGGCACCAGTTAGACAATGTGTGCCTCATTTGCAGTGAGTCTTTCATGACTGTCTAAACAACATCAATCCTAATCCTTCACAGCTCCATGTAGGAAAAAAACTCAGGAACAAGGCCAATAGGAGTGACAATGTAAATGGATGATTGCTCAATGTTGTCTTGAGAGACGCTACCTGCAGACATGGCAGAAAGGTTCATATCCTCATACGTGTAACTCAAATATGCAACCTGCTTTAAGAAATTGGTAGAAAATAATGTAAGAAAACTGATGTGCTCCAAAAAATAACTACTGGGGAACCATAGGATCACAGAATGGTTTGGGATAGAAGGGGTCTTTGAAGATCATCTAGTCCAACCCCCTGCCCTGGGCAGGGACACCTCCCACCAGCCCAGGCTGCTCCAAGCCCCGTCCAGCCTGGCCTTGAACCCCTCCAGGGATGGGGCAGCCACAGCTTCTCTGGGCAGCCTGGGCCAGAGGCTCACCCCCCTCATTGTACAAAATTTTTCCTTATGCGCAGTCTAGGCCTACCCGCTGCAGGTTAAAACCATGTCCCTTTGTCTTGTCATTGCAGGCCCTGGTAGAATGTCTTTCTCCATCTTTCTTATAAGCCTTCCCTTACACACCAAAGGCTGCAATAAGGTCTTGATAAAAGACTTAATAAAAAGTGATGGTAGGGACAGAACTGCACATAGACAAGTGGATTTAAATAAAGTAAAGTTGTGCCTTTGAGTTGCTGGACTGTGGGCTCCAAAGATGCCCAAGATGTGCTGGGATGCATGACATGGGTGTTGGTCTGAATTGTCCCATTTCTATGTCACTTGACAGCATAAGAGAAAGCCCTTCGCCTTGACCCTGATTCAAAACAAGAGCTGCCACACTTGCTGATGGGAGTGGAAAACATGAATATTTCTGTCTCAGAAAAATAGCCAGTCACAGAATCACAGAATTGCCTAGGTCGGAAGGGACCTTTCAGATCATCGAGTCCAACCATCAACGTCCCTCTGCCAAAAACCACCACCAAACCATATCTCTAAGCACTTTGTCTGCCCGGCTTTAAAATCCCTCCAGGGCTGGTGCCTCAACCCCTTCCCTGGGCAGCCCAATAACCCTTCCAGTGTAAAAGTTTTTTCCTAAAATCCAGTCTAAATCTCCCCAGGAGCAACTTGAGGCCATTTCCCCTTGTCCCATGGCCTGTTCCTTGGGAGCAGAGCCCGACCCCCCCTGGCTCCCCCCTCCTTTCAGGGAGCTGCAGAGAGCGAGAAGGTCTCCCCTCAGCCCCCTTTTCTCCAGGCTGAACCCCCCCAGCTCCCTCAGCCGCTCCTCACAGCACTTGTGCTCCAGACCCCTCACCGGCTCTGCTGCCCTTCCCTGGACACGCTCCAGCCCCTCAGTGTCTTTCTTGTAGTGAGAGGACCAAAACTGGACACAGCCCTCGAGGTGGGGGCTCACCAGTCCTGCTCATTAACTTGAGAGAGAAAAATGCATCCCAAGCAGCGACTGCCAAAGTTGTTTCCCCAAACTGATCCCAAGTGCCGTGCAGCTGAGGACGAGCCTCGGTTGTTCTCCAGCAATGAGCTTGTTGCCACAGGACAATTTTCGTCACTGGGCTAATAGAAAAAGGCAGCGAGATTCAGCAGGCTTTAAATAACTGACCTCTTAATGCTGTTAGTACCTGCACTGCAGGTATTTCATGTGATTCCTTGGGCTCTGCTTTCCCAGTTTAAAAAGCTGTTCAACAAACTGGATTATGGACATTTTTGCCATTTTATTTTCAAGTCCTTCAGGAACTTGTTTACTAGAAGTTCCAAACCATTAAGTGAGGCTGGATGTAACGCCTGGTTTTCAGTGAAAAAAAAAACACCTTCATTTTTATTTTTAATCCTCTGCAAGAATGAGCCTCAAAAAAAACCCTCAACAACAACAAAAAAACCCATCAGTTTCCTCTAGCCTCAATTTTAAAACTGTTTTAATACTCCTCCTCTCCAGGCACCCCTGATGCAAAGGCACAAAGTCCAGAGGGAGATGCTGCAAACCCTTCCAGCAAAAAAGCAAGAAGAAAATTGTTGGGTTTTGTGACGAAAGCCCATATCCAGCACACAGACACTCCATGTTCTGAGTTTGGGAGCACAGACACGTGTGAGGATGGGATCTGAGCACAGCCTGGGCCTGAGCCCGCCTCCAGGAAGATACACAGACAAGACTGTCCCCAGCCCCAAAAGCTCTAAACAAAATTTAACCATTTAATTAAAAAATGCAAACAAGAGACGAGGCTTTTGCCATCTCCCCTGCCTTGTACGGAGGTGACACCCGCTGGACTCACATCACCCCAGCTCACTGTCCAAACCTGCCAGAAATGGGTTGTTCCATGTGGTTGTATAAATTTTCCTGTATCAGCACCGTCAGGGGGATGGGAACCCCGGGAGCCGGGGGCCGCGCCAGGGCAGAGCCATACCTGGGGGATGCCGGCGCCGTGCCAGGCACCGCCAGCATGTTGGGAGCGCCGGCGCTGGGCACCGGTAAGTGGGTACTGTCGTTCTCCACAGCATCGCCTCCGCTGTCCACATCCTTGATGTCCACAGTGGGGTAATTACCTGGCCCGCGGAGAAGGACAATAATTGCAGTCAGGGGCGCAGCCGGGATGAATCCCCATCGTCTCCACGGAGCTGCCCCCACACCCCACAGCGTGCTGGAAGGACTCGCCTTTTCCCTCCATTCCCTCCGCGCCCAGCACTCCTTTCTTCTAACAGTTTGGAGCATTTATTTTAATTTTTTGCACAGTTTTTAACACCGTAAGAAGTGCCACCTGCTTTCCTTCTGCTTTCCCAGCTTGCAGTGATTGCTACTACCCCATGTGAGCATCCCTGTGGTTGGGAAAATGGTGGAGATGAGGACTACCAGTTGCAGGTGTTATGCAGGAACCCAGGATTTCCAGCTGCAAACCTGCCTCACAGGGTCTAGGAAATCTCCGAGGTCTTCTGAACATAAACATATAGATCGCGCAAGTTCCAAATTACACAAGCACAACTTAAATAGGGAATTACGGCCTCCTTGTTTTGCAGAGAGCAAAGTTTAGAAGCGGGGAGGTCGGATGTTTATAGTGGGTAAGAAGAGATGCCAGGTGCCCAAGGAAGAAATGGCGCTGGGGATTATCTTGGCTGGACCCCACGGCTGGACCCCAAGGCTGGACAAGATGTGAAGTGTCATCCCTTTTCTTGGTTAAATAACAAAATGCAGTGAGTTCCCACAGGATTTCTAAGGGAGGTTTTCACGCATCTAAAAGACCCTCTGCATCCACTCCTGTCCCACGCTGATGTGGGACCAGAGGGTCAGAGCGTGGCTCGGTCAAATCACCGAGGAAAGGCCTGTTTGGGTTGCAAATTTAAAACCCCATTGCGGGTAAGGAAAAGCAGCAGAATTTGGCTCGCTGGTGAAAGACAAAGCAAAGCAAAGCTAGAGAAACATAATTTGTCCTTCTGGGTTAAAAAGCAGAAAATAATGAACAGCAGACCTCCATCTTACCGTCCTCTTAGTGCGAGTGGGCTGCATGAACGCTAAGGAGAAAACTGCATGTGCAATGGATAATTTAACCCTCTGCCTGCAGGTCCTTCAGGAGAGTTTTTGGCCAACCAGGTCAAAACACATAGCATATCATTTAAAGATATTGGCAAACGCTCTCTAGGGGTTAGTGAGAAAGGCACATAGTGATGAGGCAATAGCAGAAAAAAGCATGAAGATTGTTCCCCAGCCTCTGTGCTGCAACATGAAGCGGGCTTTTATTTATTTTTTCCCAAAAAAGCAACGAAAAGCAACTACTCCAGGGACAACCCTTTGCCCCCCTCAAGCTACGCAAGCGCATCGCGGAAGCCAACAGCTCTAATACCTAAGGGGGATTGCTCCTCATTGCAAAAATTGGGGTTGACAACTCCAGCCTTTGGCTTGCTGGTGACAAGGACGGGGATGCGGGAGGCAGTGGTGGCTCGGTAGCTGGGGACATTGGGGAGCTGCTCTAGCACGCCACGGCCAGGAGGGGAGGCGTTCCCCTCGTCAAGCGGCTTGTCATGCACCAGCCGATCTAGCTCGACGTCTCGGGCGCGCTTGGACATGCTGCTAGACGCCTAGGGCTTCAAGCAAAGGACAAGGCATCTGAAGCTGCAATAAAACACAGAGTGGTTTGAGACAGGACAACTATGTCAGTGCAGAGAAATGCAGGGCTGCTGGGGTTTTGGTTGCCCCCCTCTGCTCACGGATGTTGGTAGCAGTGATGGGGAGCATCCTACCACACACTTTTGTCTCATCGCTGTAAGATCAGGGTGTTCTGCAGGGCTGCACGAGCGGGGAAACCTCCAGCCTGTACCAGGACTCGGGTCAAGCCGTCCCTTGTGCGATGTCCCCAGCATCAGTGGGGTGACCATAGAACCATACAATGGTTTGGGTGGGAAGGGCCCTCTAAATCCCATCTAGTCCAACCCCCTGCAGGGAGCAGGGACATCTCCAACCAGATCAGGTTGCTCAGAGCCTCATCCAGCCTGACCTTGAATGTCTCCAGGGATGGGGCCTCCACCCCCTCTCTGGGCAACCTGGGCCAGGGTCTCACCCCCCTCAGTGTAGAAAATGTCTTCCTTATAGCTAGTCTAGATCTTCCCTCTTTTACCCCTTGTCCTATCGCAACAGGCCCTTATGCCAGGAACTGCCTTTGCTCACTCAGTCTGCAATAGGAGCTCACTGCCCAAGTTTCATTACCAACCTGTTACCTCCTAAAAGGTCGTATTAAAATGCGCTTTATGCCAGTGTTTATTTCCCAAATTGAGAAAAGTGGTAGAGAATGTCCTTTTTATCCCCCCTATATTCTGCAGCTCAAGGAGGAACTCTTATTTCCCATCAGAGATTGCTTAACCAACAAAGCTAAGTGCTGGGCAAGCACCAGCCTTCCAAGGCTGGCTCCAGCTGATGGCAATCCTGCCATCACGCTGTGCCCACGGGGTGCTTTAAGGCAGCGAAAAGCCCTGACTGCCCATGCGGGCCCACGCTGCAGAAAGCTCCGCTGCCCACTCCCAGGCAGCAAGCAGTGGGGAGGGAGAAACTGTGTTTTCCCCTCACCAAACACTGCATTGCCTGCTTTGGTTCATCCTGATTTGACATTACGCAGCCATATATTATGGCTTCATATATTATACCTTCAGCATCAGTTTCAGCAGCTTCAGCTGTCTCCTCTTCCACCTTCAAAATGAAAAAAGCCATTTTAAGGAGAAAAAGACCTGTTTGGTGAGTAAAGGAGCAGACTTTTCAGCTTGGCTGTGTGCCCCATATCTCCCAACCGTTCCCCCGCCTCTCAGCTTGTTCAGTGCCAGCATTTTAGGGTGAAAGCATCTCTCCCATGGTGCAGTTCCGGCTGCTGTCTCGTGTTCAGAGATGGGGACATTTCAGTGGGCAACATTCCCAGTGCCCGTCCCAGTCCCTGCTCCTTGCCAGGGCACCGCGTCCCCCCAGATGAGCCCTGAGCCCCTGGCGTGCACTGAGCAGCAGGAGCTCACTGCAGACCTGAGCCCAAGCAGGGAGCGATGACGTACCTGTACAAAAGCACTTTCGAGATCACTTATCTCAGCTTCTTCCAGCTGCTCGAACCTGAGGGCCTCCTCTGCAAAGTAGACTTCATCCACACCCTCGTCAGCGGTGAGACAAGGCGACTGGAGCAGTGGTCTGGATGGTACAGATCAAGCAGAGACAAGTGCCTGAGCTCACTGTTGGCCTGTCTGGAGTTAAGCATGTTGCGAATGGGGGGGCATCAAATCAACGGGGGACACATCACGTCAACGGGAACGGCATCACATCAATGGGGATGGTATCACGTCAACAGGGGATGTATCACGTCAATAGGATGGCATCTTGTCAATGGGGCACACATCATGTCAGTGGGGGCACCACATCAATGGGGATGGCATCACGTCAATGACGTCATCACTGATCACATCAACAGGGGACACTTCACGTCCATGGGGACGATGCGCAGCTCGCCCAGTTTTGGGGAGCACTGTTTCCCCAGCTACACCACAAACCCCATTGGCAGGAGAACAATACTATAGAAATCTTCATCCGATATGGTAGGGATGCTGCTTAAAAGGGACTTGGAAAAGTCCTGTGTGGGAGACTAGGAGAGAGGTGCATAAATAATACAGAGTACTGCATATGCATAAGCAAAAATTGCATATGTAGAAAGATACAGGCAGTATACTTCTCCTGCTGTGCATAATAATTTTCATATAAATAAGATTTGTCAAATAAAAAGCCAAGAGCCTAATTTCCAGGCAGGGCTGTCCAGCAAGCACCATCCGAATCCCACCTTGCCTGCGCAAGACACCACCAGGACAATGAATTCTCATTTTCCTTTGGCAGCAAACGCAGACCCTGGTTCCACCATTTTGGCAAAAGGGGCTTTACAAAACAGATTTCAGTGGTTTAACACAACTTTATGACTGAAAACAAAAAAAGCCTCATCATGTTCATTCTTTGCACTTATCTCCTGATTTGCTCTTTCCTGGCGAGAGAAGCAAAGCGAGGATTGGGGATAATGAAAAAAATTTTATGGCAGCAAAATGCATGAAAATTGAAAAAATATCTGTCCATATTCTTGGCAGGTCCTCAGTCAGAAGACGTATGTGACAAGCAGGGGATAGTTTTTTTCTTTTATCTCTATGTCCTGAAAAACTGTTATTTTCCAAGGTCTTTTAAAAATTATTTTAAATAACTTTCCACCCTTTTTTTTTTTAAAAAAATAGGCTCCCTTCAGATGCAATCATGAGTCTTTTCATCCGAATCTAGAAAACCTGGTGCAGTCTCTTTTCCCATAAACAGACAAACACATCAAAGGATGGAACAGCACATCATTCACCCTACAACTGAAGATCAAGCGTCTCCAGTGGAGCTGCAGGAACAGATTTTGATGAAATACAGAGATATAGTTTTAACACTGAATAATCATGTGTTTTCAGCGTCTTCCTGAAAATCTAGCTACTTCAGAGGAATTAACAGAGGATAATATTTTAGCACTAGGTAATAAATCCCTAAATGTTTATCTCAGGTGAAATCAGAGCAAACCACTAAACTAAGCAAAAAGATTTTTTCCGAGTACAATCTCCCACCTAAACCAGCGGGCAATAACTCGACTGCTTTCTACAAGAGGGAAAAAAACAAAAAAGAAAAATTCTACCTACTTGCATTAAGCAGCCTTTGCAGGTACAACACATAATCCTGTCTTTAAATTCAGCTCTGTCACACCCATGGTAATCCCAGCCGCCCTGAGTTACTGGGTATGGCTTTAAACAGGGC
>VXBO01014057.1:5540-34564 GCA_013400135.1 Rhinoptilus africanus | reverse complement strand
ATTTAAAGATCACCAACCACAACAAGTATTTCAAAAATGTAGTTGCACATTTCAAGAGGTAAATTTATTATCAGTATCTATAGGTGTACTATATCTGGAAGTCTTATTTGGGTATTCTACCCAATTTGAAGTGTTTGAATGGTTTATGCAGCTTCTTTGTGCTTTTGGGGATCTGCTGGCAATATTTCATTGCCAACTGAATATGTATACTTAAATTTGTTCTCTGCAGTATGGTGCTATTCGAGTTTTGACTTAATGACAGTTTTTGTGTGTGTAACCGAACTGCTTTTTCTTGTAAGAGGGCATGTTTTAATAAATACGGTGTATCTAAATGACTAAGTACCCTGCAGGAGCAAGCCCCATATAAACTGCTTCCTGTTATACTAGAGTTGATTTATGGGTGGAGAGTAGCTGTATTACTGACGATGGTCTTTTTTTCTTATTTTTCTCAAGTCTAAAAGTATTTAGACTGATCGCTTTGTTTATACAGATTAAATCATAATCATCCTTATTCTGCCAGTAGTACTTGGAAATGAGTAATTTTAGTATCGATATTGATTTGTCTAGGAAAGATACTGAACATAATTGGTTACACGGTTTGGATGATTGTGAGTAAAGCACCAGTTATTTTGACATCATTGGCAGACTCCTTGGTAGGTGAGGGGAGTCTAACCATGCAAAGCTGTGAATTACATGCATGGTAAGAAGTAGCCTCTGGCCCAGAGAGCCTGCAGTTTTAAACAAGAAACAGTTGGAATGATTGCAGTTATTATCTGCTACAGATGAGGGATGGAAACATGGAAAAACTGTTGCAGAGGTCAGGCAGAAAGAGATTAACGGAGCCAGGAAGTGAACCAGATGTGAAATCTGAGACCATCCTTCATCTAAAATGTCATTACCAAAATTAACACCTCCCTTTCAAAAAAAAGAAAGGTTATAGAACAAATAAGTATATTTATCTGATATGAAGATGAGTAAAAGGACAGGGATCATTTACATTGCAGCAGAGAAGGCAAACAGTATTATCTTGGATTAATGGGGACGTTTCCAGCAGGTTGAAGGAGGGAATCCTTCTTCCCTTCTGTTCAGCACTGCTGAGGCTGCACCTGGAATATTGTATCCATTGCTGGGCTACCCAGTGCAAGAGGGGCATGAACATACTGGAGGCAGTCCAACAATAGACCACAAAGATCCTGAAGAGACTGGAGCATTTCGCCTATGAGGAGACGCTGAGCGATCTGTAACTCTTCAGTCTGGAAAACAGAAAGCTCAGGGAGTGATCTCATCAATGTATATAAATACCTGAAGGAAGGGTGCAGAGAAAACCAAGACAGGCTCTTTCCAGTGGTGCTCAGTGACAGGACAAGAGATAACAGGCACAAACTGAAACACAGGAGGTTCCCCCTCAGCATCAAGAAACCCTTTTTCTCTCTGAGGGTAACCAGACACTGGCACAGGTTGCCCAGAGAGGTGGTGGAGTTTCCATCCTTGGAGATATCCACAAGCTGCCCGGACATGGTGCTGGGCAACCAGTTCTAGGTGGCCCTGCCTGAGCTGGGGGCTTGAACAGAATGACCTGAGAGGTCTCTCTTGACCTCAACCATTCTGTGATTCTCTGATCTGTGTCTTCATTTAGAGTTTATTCAGATGATCACCAGTAGTAATGGCATAGCCCATATATGAGCAGTGTTTAATTTGGGCAAGTAAATTTTCATTTTGATGTAGGAGAGTGGCAGCTTGTGGGGACCTGTTTCATGGCTTCAGGAGACCAAGAAGCTTCTCAAAAAGTATATGAGAATGTTTCAGTATGGAAAACAACATGTGATACGAATTTTAAAATCATTACTGTCTTGCCCTTTAATTCAGAAAACTGATAATTCATGATAGTCCATTTCATTTGACAATTTGAGTTCTTTTGTCTTTTTCCCTGATGATCTTTGCCAGTGGGTGTTAGACTGCTGGTTCTTTGGAGGTAGGGTCTGCATTTTTGCCTTTCACAGGTGTGTATCATCTGTAAAAGTGATTGTGCTATATATCATAAATCATTACGAAAACAGTGCTGCTGATGGGAAGATGCTTTCATGAGACAAAATAGATTAATTGTCCACCAAAGTCTGAAGAGATGCAAATTTCTGAAATACGTTCTAATGAAATATCAGGACCTGCAAACAAATTATGTCGGCAGACGTGGAAAGAAGGTACTAGTTAAAGCTGCAAAACCAGTCATTTTTCATATAAGGTACCCTAGCTTCTATATAATGCCAGGCATTACATAGGAAAGAGGCTTTGGGTTTAGGTCAGGAGGGATTTATGCAAGCTGCCATTAAAATCAGTGCCTTCTAGGTGTCGCAAGTGCCTTTTGGTATCTGGCCTCTGGTTCTCAGTAGACATTTGCTGCAGTGTAAATGATCCCTGTCTCATCATAATTCTCCTTTCAGGTATGAAGCAAGAAGGAATAGTGAATGGGAACGGGAGAAAGGATAGAACTGATCAGAAGGCTGTAGGCAGCAATTGTAACTTTCCCCCCTTCAGGTCATATACTCTGTGGCATTAATGACAGGATCTCTATGTGTGGAGTTGTGTAGCACTTCTCTCTAGTTCAGGGCATAGGTTTGATACAGGTTTATTGAGGAACACTGAATAGGTGTAATTGGAACTATGTAGCATTTCCAGACTTTTGAGAGCTTAGTTTTTTGGATCATTAACTCTCTCAGAAGGTGATTTCGTATATACAGTCTCTGCTTTCTTCATGCTTATGTATTAGTGTGTGTATTTAAGCAGTGAAAGATATGTTTTGTTAAATAAGTACCAAAAGATTTACATGGTGTTCTCCCTACTTCCAAATCCAAAAGAAACCACAGGTACTATTATGGGCTACAACAGTTGTTCTCTTCTTTGAAACAAGAGCATTAAAAAAAAAAAAAAAAGATCTGGAAGAATTTTTTGTCTTTGGCTCCTGTTAGTTTATTATAGCACTGTTAGTCAACTGGCTAGATCTGGCTGATTAGGGGCTTTAAATGCTTTCTGTTTGGTTTGCTGCTGGTGTTCGCTAGGAAGAGATGAGTAAGAACTCAGTAAGAACTGAGTTCAGTAAGAACTACTTAGATGACTCAGATCAGGAAGATGCAGAAAATAGCTTCCTAAAAGAAATCCTGTAACAGCTGCCAACTTCATTGTTTCAATTCTTTGTGTCACATGTACCATTACAGTTACTACAGTGTTGTTACACTCTGTAAAATCTTTTGTGGGAGAATTTACTTTCAGTGTCCCTGAAGAGGCAGAGCATCTGAGACTCCTTTTTATATAGCAGATGCCAGTACCTTGTTGATAATACAACATTACTGAAAGATAGAGGAAGGTGATGATGCAAGTGGTAGAGGACTGTCACAGATGGAAATGATCGGTTCACTTGACTTGGATTTTGCTTCCTAGCATCAGTCATAGTCAGCATTGCCAGAAAATCTTGTGTCACTGTGATAAAATAAAATGAAGGAGCAAAAGCCACCTACTGTCTGATTTAAAGTGTGGCTATTGCTACAGGGTGAGGGGTGCAAATTCTGGGAACACCTCCAATATTGCAGTATGTGCATGTGTGAATCTGAAACAGCGGTAAGGGCAAGGCAGGCATGGCAAAACTGTGCAACAGTGCAAAGGTTTGCTTGCTCTATGAGTACCACTGTGGTCTTGAGCTTGAGCTGCAAGCATTTATGCATAAAAACATACATGCCCCTTTTCCAGGGAAAGAATTCCCTTTTCTCCTGTTCCTCCATCCACTGGTTTGGCAGAGAGACAGCACGAGGGTCCAGTGGGGGTTCTCCATAGAGTCCTGCAGAGGTCAGATGGTGTGGTGAGTTGACCTTGGCTGAACAACAGCCATCCCCCAAGCCGCTCTATCACTCCTCTCCTCATCAGGACTTGGGGGAGAAAATAAGATGGAAAAATACCTCGTGGATCAAGATAAAGGCAGTATAATAAAGCGAAAGCAAGGACTGTGTGCAGAAACAAAACAGATTTATTCTCTACTTCGTGTCAGCAGGCAGTGTTCAACCACTCCCCAGGAAGCAGGGCTTCACTGCATATAATGGTTGCTCCAGAAGACAAATGTTGTACTAACAAATGCCCCCCACTCCTTTCTCTGAGCTTTTATTGCTGAACAGCCGTCATATGGTATGGAATATCCCTTTGGTCAGTTTAGGTCAGCTATTCTAGCTGTGTCCCCTCCCACGAATTGCCCACCCCCAGCCTACTGGTAAGGGAGGGGAATGTTGGAAAGACGACCTTGATGCTATGTGAGCATTGCTCACAGTAGCCAAAGCACCGGTAGGTTACCAACGCCTTTCCAGCTACTAATACAAAGCACAGCACTATGAGGGCTGCTGTGGGGAAAATTAACTCCAGCTCAGCCAGGCCCAATACAGATGGCCAGTAGGAGGTACGCAGCCCTGGCTCTTAGCTGTTTGCCTGTAGTTGTGAGTCCAGTGCTTTCAGGTGCTGCTTCTGATCTCCACCGCGGAGAGCATTTCTGTACTTTTCCTTTCATGCTGTGCTTGTTCCTTCTGGATTNCTCATCAGGACTTGGGGGAGAAAATAAGATGGAAAAATACCTCGTGGATCAAGATAAAGGCAGTATAATAAAGCGAAAGCAAGGACTGTGTGCAGAAACAAAACAGATTTATTCTCTACTTCGTGTCAGCAGGCAGTGTTCAACCACTCCCCAGGAAGCAGGGCTTCACTGCATATAATGGTTGCTCCAGAAGACAAATGTTGTACTAACAAATGCCCCCCACTCCTTTCTCTGAGCTTTTATTGCTGAACAGCCGTCATATGGTATGGAATATCCCTTTGGTCAGTTTAGGTCAGCTATTCTAGCTGTGTCCCCTCCCACGAATTGCCCACCCCCAGCCTACTGGTAAGGGAGGGGAATGTTGGAAAGACGACCTTGATGCTATGTGAGCATTGCTCACAGTAGCCAAAGCACCGGTAGGTTACCAACGCCTTTCCAGCTACTAATACAAAGCACAGCACTATGAGGGCTGCTGTGGGGAAAATTAACTCCAGCTCAGCCAGGCCCAATACAGATGGCCAGTAGGAGGTACGCAGCCCTGGCTCTTAGCTGTTTGCCTGTAGTTGTGAGTCCAGTGCTTTCAGGTGCTGCTTCTGATCTCCACCGCGGAGAGCATTTCTGTACTTTTCCTTTCATGCTGTGCTTGTTCCTTCTGGATTGTGCGCTTCTACTACGAGTAGTGTGGCTGGTTTCTAGGCAAGCACTTGGTGACTTCTTCCTGTTTTAATGTAAACGATCAGGCAATTGTATAACATTCAGTCATCCTCTGTTGTTAAGCAGTCTCGCCTTCTGATGGAGGGCATGCAAACTTCTCCATGTTTAAAACTGTGAGATCGAAGGAGCAGATTGTCTGTGGAGAGTGGCTGTTGAGTTCTTTATTTCTTGTTTCCTGCTGGCTCCATAAGGAGTCACTCAGGCTATGTGCAGTCTTGAAACTCTTTAATGAGAGGAGCCTTCGGCAGATAATGGCCTTTGCTCTCTGGCTCTTGGTCTCTGTGAGAGTAAGGCAAGGAAAAAGCATCTGTGGTTCTGTAATCTTTGATCTCTCTGCAAGGGCTACAGAGAAACAGTACTGAAGCAGTGAAAGTTAGGTGCTGCTGCCCTGTACCTTGCAGACAGGTGAGTGGGACAGATCAGGATGGCCAACTCCTGACTTGGTAGCAGAGCTATAGAAGGGAGAGCCTAAAGGGCATTCCTCTGTACCAGGATATATAGATTACAAGAATCAGAGATTGGTTCAAATCTGCCTTTATTCTCACCCTGAGCCTACCAGTTTATAGACATATCAGCTGGCCCCATATCGAATAGCTATGGCCTTTGCAGAGTTGCAGCCTTCTGTGCAAAAGAGAAATTGTTGGTCTCTGAGTGCAAACACGTGTGGTCCATTGCTCAGAGCAGTCATAGGTTTTACCGTTGTTACTTATTCCCATGCAGGTTGTATGTATGGTGTAAACATAGTGAGATTTCTTTACTGGACCATGCAGTGATGTGACCATTCTCTCCTAAGAATGGCCACAGGGCATCTGAAAGTCTGAGATTAATATTTGTACATACATGATCTTTCTGCAGGGCTTTTCTGAGTGAAAAGGCCTGACTAACAACATCTGAAATACTGTAATGCAGGAAATTAATTATGACTTTTCCCATTTCCTGCAATTCTAAATAATTCATTAGCAGACACGGAAAAAAAAGTGTGTTATATCAGATACATTCTGTTTGCAGTTCTTCAATATCCCTTAAAGGAAAAATTACCAGTGTTAACAGCTGTATCTCATTTTGCATATGTTTTTAATTTGCTGATCTCTCTTCCTATTTTGTAATCTCATCCTTAAAGGTACCCTATTGATTCTCTTTTTTTCTTTTTTTTTTTTTCCTTTTTCAAATCTACTCTAACGTTTAACTTGTATTTAAAACCTTCTTTTAAATATTTGCTAGTGTTTTTGGTGAGGAACTGTTGTGAGCAGTATTACCAGCAGAAATTTTGTATGTTAACTGTGGGTTGAATTTGGCTTTGCCTTACTTTCCTCCTATAAAGCGTAATATGTGACACAGTAGGAGGAAGAAGGAAATGTCTCAGTTTTGTTTCAGAGGGTTTTTGCCATCCAGTTGGCTGAATCAGCTTGAAGCAGTGCATTTGAAAGCAAAGTGATAGTGGGTAACAATTCCAGGAGTTGTCAAAATGGCTGCTGGATAGTAATTTCCAGCAGCATGTTTGACCATTTCCATGCAAAGAAACAGTTTCTCAATTGAAAGAAGGGAGACAAAGGATCCTTCTCCTTACAAGCTACCAATGCATGTGTGTAATCTTTCTGAGAATATGTAGACATCCTGATCCAGGATTTTTCTGGTTCAGGAAGCTGTTCCTATAAATTCCCATCCTTTCAATGTAAGAATGCAATGATATGAACAAGCTCTATTTTGACTAGCTTTGTGGTAGTTCAGACTTGATGCTTTCCTTTCCTGAAAGCTTACTCTGTCCGTTTTTTCAGAGATTACTTGCCTGACTGTTAAATTTATCTGATTCTTGCGGCGTAATGTGTCTGTTTGTGTCATTTAGGAACAAATCATTTCAGCATCTTGTTAACAATAGATTTTCTCTGTAATTAATTGACAGTGCTCTACTGGAGTCACAGTTTTATACTCTTGAGCTCAGTTCTGAAAGATTTGTACAACAGGATTACAGGTAGTCATTAATATCATACTGATGTTTTTATTCCCTCGCAGGAATGCCATGGTTTTGAATTTGTCAATTTCTTGCTTTCTCTTTTGTTTTCTCCCTGTTTTTATCTCAGAGTTTGTTTTCTGCTTTTCTAGGACAACTAAAAGACATTGTACTTTATTTGATGGACAACATTCCACTCTTCCGGGAGTATGTCATATTCCAATGGCAGAGCCCTTCTGCACCAAAACCAGAGAGGTTAGTGAATTCTGTAATAGTATTTAGGAAAGTTATTTTTATGGCACTTATTCATGATAGAGTAGACTAATTGTGCATTCTTAGAATACGGAGGCAATCTGCACCTATTTATTCCTGTTTCTCAGCTGTGTCATGGTTTCAAGAAAAAGTGTAACATTTGGAAGGCATGCGAACTAAAAGATCTTGTGTCTATAGGAGCTATCTTCCTAAGGGAGGTATGCAGAGCATGTCAGTTGGCAACCTAGATTCCCGCAGCACCTTAATAACAGGACAAAAGATCTTTACTTATCAGGTAACAAGCCAGGAAAGCAACAAAGTGAACAAAGCAGGAAAATTAGTTCATTTTTGTTCCTAATAAAACTGTACCTATGGTAGAGGCACTCTACATACTTCATACAAATAATAAAATAAATAATACTTTAGCATTCATAGAAATTATAATATTACATTTGTGCTTTTGTGCCTTGTAGCAGTGGGTGGTGATGGAGAATCAAGGTTTAGTTTAAGGGATATAAAGCATAGAAACAAGCCACATTACAGTAGCCTTTTTTTCTTAACTGTTGCTCTTAGTTCTGTCACTTCAAGATATTCAGGCTTCAAAACCACTTAGACTAACCTGTGTGAAACACTGCTCTGTTTTTCAACACCTTTTGTAAGCTTCTGGGAGGAGTGTATCTATGATTAAATATGCCACCTTAGCTTATTCTTAGACCTGAGGAAAAGGGAAGGTGAAGCCTGAAGTGCGCATTTCGTGCCGTTGTGGAATGCTCTGACTGGAAGCTGTGGGAGGTATATTCTGCAGGGACACAGGAATGCTTACCCAATCTATCATAACCATCCAAGAGACTTGTCCTCTGTGCAGTCAGTTCCTACGCTGAGCAGGATAAAGTTGAATTGGGAAGCAGGTGGCCCAAACTATACCCAGAGCATGTATAAGTGTTTGTACTACTGAGCTATACTGTTCTTGTCACCAGTTCACTTGACTGTCATTGTAGGCTTTTTTTATTAGTTGGCTAGATGCTATGTGGTTTTGAGATGTCAACCAGCAAGTCCACAGCACTGTTAGTAGAACAGTGCTTCAGTGCACTAGAGATCAAGATGTTTTGCATTTTTAAATCTCATGAGGATACGAACCGCTACATATTATACATATTCATGCTTTTACCCTTCTTCCATTGAGCAGCAAATTATGCAAAATACTTCATGCAGCAAGAGCTCTTACCAAAGATTAGTTGGCATGTAGTTTCTTACTGACTTTGAGCATGACGCATCACAACAGATCGAAGGAATTTATTGGGACCTAGCTGTATACTTTCTGAAATGGAATAAAGCCGCATGTTATTACTGAAATGATTGGCAGTACTTCATGCTGTGTCTCTTTCTCATTTTTTTAAAAAAGGTGAGTAGATACGCATAAGCCACTTCCTGAGATTGCAGAAAACATATGTCAAGGATAGTTTTTGTTTGATTGTTAAGTAGCTAGAGACAATGTTCTTTGAGTATTACATTCTTTGAAAAGCCGACAGAGAAATGCTCCTTTGAAACAGAGAAAAAACATTTAGGTACTTCCCAGTCTTACGTGATCATTACCTTATTAGCCTATGTGTTCTAATCATCCTAACAGATGTTTTAAAGAGCACATGGGTTGCGAGACTGAAAAGGGGTGCTTTCACTTCATTTGAAAATACCAGATAAAAGTGACTTAAACTTTTTTCCTGGAACTATCCCTGAAAATTGTTGAGATCATTTCAGCCAAGTTTATCCTAGTTCACGGGAAACTCATACATAAACGCAATAATAACAAAGCCAAAACTATTAAGGAATTTTGCATGAAAACATCTGAAAACTTTGTATTTTCTATGTGCAAATAAGTGAAAATACTCTGGTTTATTTGGTTTGTGGACTGTAAATTAAATAAGAATTTGAAAGGAGTTTTATCTTTTCTCCAACTGCAAACTTTTGAATAACATAGAATGCCTTGGTTATTACTGCTTTCAGAAACTGGAATTTACTGCAACAGAGAGTAAAGTTGGAACTTTGTAAAGGGTTTCAGGGAAATACTGCTCAACTGTGGCTTAAGTGAAATCATAATTGAAGTTGTCTGTTGATTGCCTGCTAGTTGTAGATTGCTAATAAATCAGTGAATCGTGCATTCAGAATGAATGCGAACAATAAACCACAATATTAGGCGTGATTAATATTACATTAACTTATGGCATGTTAATAAACATCTACAAATTTCTAAGTGTCCTTCTGTCGCTAAGCCCCAGAAGCTCTGTTTTACCCATACACGCGTATTCACATGGTTGCCTGCACAAATACCCTTCCCCAGCACACGTGGGTTACATGCACACCTACCCTCTTCTGGGAGTGCAGGTTTACCTGGTTACACACATCAGGAGTGGGAGATGTGGGTACTCCAGCTTTATCTGTACTTGGGCTGCTCCACACAATCCACTGATCCCACGTGCCAGCGAGGGGACACTCCACAGGGTCACATAGCACCCTCCAGGTATCACTGCTGATTGCACCGACGTATGGCAGGTCCACCAACCAGTGGGAGGGCAGGCTTCTCACTGTGTTATGCAGGGAGGCCGCTCTGCCTGGCCTGTGAGAAGATGGTGATGCTGACAAGGCAGCTTCTGGTGATTTCAGACTGGGTTTTCACTGCTGCTGTGTTATGGTCTCTCCTGTGCTGCCACAATTTTTCATGCTGCTTTTATACTTCTTTTCAAGCTTTTCTTTCCTGTTGGTGGTCATTTTAAACAGATACCACCATGGTTACTTTCCCCTTCCTACTCAGGACAGTTATGAGTGTCTTAGTCCCATTTACACATGGTGGTATACTCTTATTCCTGCTGTATAAACTGATGTTATCCAGGCCATTTACCAAGAGAGAAAGTCGTGATGGTTCTGCCATATACAAGGTCCTAGTTGGATCTGTAAAGACTAATGTGAAGTACATGGTGTAAGTAAAGTGCTCAGTCACCGGCGTGGGCAAATGTGTTAGTAATTTCTCTGCAGATTCCCAGAGTGTTCTTTGAAGTATGTGTTTGTAAAGTTTTACTTTCAAAAAGTGAGTTTCCTATTAGTGTTCTCACCTGCTTAACTCCACCATGTGGTAATGTAGAAATTCCGTGGAAATTCCATGTGGAAGATGCTCAGTGGAGCATTTTCACCATTCTGTTCTCAATGTAAGCACAGGCTAAATATCGTTCTAGCTTCTTGATTTGCACTGAAAATGTTAATCCAGCTAATACTAGCAAAATCAGATGAGTTCAAGATTATTCCTGTTAGCAGGGCTATTAATTTATCTTACTGGATAAGGAAACCGAAACTGATCCTTGGTTTTGGACAGCTGTAGCCATATGAAGCTTGACTGCTTTGTATAAAGCTGATTCCTTTTGTATGTAATTTTTTTGATGGTATATAAAAGCAGTGCACCAGGAGAATTACTTCCTTTTCCTGATGATGACATGTTTTGCAGGTTCTTATTGAGACTGCCAAGAAGCTTGGACTCCAGTGTCATTCCAAGGGGACAATGATCACAATCGAAGGCCCACGTTTCAGTTCTCGAGCAGAAAGCTTGATGTTTCGCAGCTGGGGAGCTGATGTTATCAACATGACCACAGTGCCTGAAGTGATTCTGGCAAAAGAAGCTGGAATGAGTTATGCTAGTATTGCCATGGCAACAGATTACGACTGCTGGAAGGAACATGAAGAAGCAGTGAGTGAAACTGTTTTTTCTCTGTCTTGTCCCCTCACCCAGAGGGATCTGGGGGAGAACCTGTGGGTTTTGATAAGAGATCACATGTTGAACTAAATCTGTTCTTACTTACGTCAGTATCAGTGAGTTATTCTGGACGAATGATTGTGAAAGTAAGAACAGAATCAATTGTTGCTACCTCATTTATTTTCATAAACTTGCCTTGCTACTAGTAAACCTTTTTTCTCCTCTTGTCTGAATCAGAAGGTCTGTGTGTATGAAGCTTGTCAGCTTTGTGTATGAGCCTGTCTTCCCATAACTGGTCTGGTGTTTTTTTCTTTTGCAGCTCTGTTGAAAATGATGTGTCTGTTTTGATTCTCCGGTTTGTGTAACACATAATCGGACATTCACCCACAGAGGAAAGAATTTTTTGTTGGCTAAAATTATTGTGGCATTTTAAGACTTCATCTTTTCATGTAGAGATGTATGAGTTAAATTAATTTATTTTAGTATTTAAAGTGTGTGCCATCCAAATTGAGAGACACCACTTAGTTTTCTTATACATCTAGGTTTCAGTGGATAAAGTTTTAAAGACGCTGAAAGGGAATGCAAATAAGGCTACTAGCATACTCCTTACTGCTATACCTCAGATAGGTTCCATGGAATGGACCGACACCCTGCACACCCTGAAAGTAAGTACACACACGAGGCCGGTGAGTACTGGGGACAGTGTGTGCATATATACACATAATATAGGTATACGTTCCAAGATGTTTCTGCTTAATCGTAACTTCTTAGAGTAGGTGCTTCAACAAACCAAATCCATTCAAGATGGGCAAACAAATTCATGAAGACTCTCGCAAGCTTTATGACAAAGATCTAGCTTCAGTTTTACATGTGTTACAAAAGGTAAAAAAAAAAATCTTGGTTGCTGAAGTTATCCCTCATAGCACAGGTAAGATACAAATCTGTGTAAGTATCCAAATGAAAAGCCTGTACCTCTACTCAGCTTTAGCTTAGGTCATAGAACAATGGAAAGCCAAGCGGAGAAGACTGAACGAAAGCAAAAAAATTGTGCTCTTTAGTATGTAGGAGGAGAGAAGTCTGTTACAAGATAAGGGTAATAACCCCATTGAAATTATTAGAATTGTGTTGTCCAACAGGTTTAAGGTCCGCAGTGCATGAAAAAACGAACATGGAAATGAAAAACATTTCAAAATATATTGTTGAGGGGATTTTTAGGCAGATTTCTCAGACAAGATTTTATTTACATGTTTCGCATCACCTTTATTTCACAGATGTGCTTGAGATTTGTTTCTGGACATAGCGTAGAGGGGAAAACCTGTTTAAAGTAGTTTGGATGTCTGTCCAACTTCTCAACAAGCTTTTTGTGGCAAGTTGGCATTTCAAAGAGTACAAGCGTGTGAAGCGCAGACGAGGTGAGGATCACAATAAGATGGTGTAGGAGACAAGGAAAGAATTGGAATAGGAAAGACAAAGAGCAGACAGAAGTGGGCCACAAGGATCCCTATTGGTGGAAGCGGTAGCAGTCTGAAAAGGAGAAAACCTACTGGGGAAACTTTTGAGAGTCCAGTCTCTGATAACTTCCCTCTCTTGGGCTCTTTCTTTCTTTTTTTCTGAAAGTCACTGTGTTGACTGAAATTTGAATGGGTAAGAAAAATGAACACAGACATGTACCTGAAATGGTCTCCCTGAAATTCAGCTATCAACAGAATTGTATATGCTATAAAAATCTTTTGTGTCTTCTAATTGGCATCAAATTTTCAGTTTTGTTTCCTATGTGGTTTTCTTATCAGTGACTCTTAACTCTAGTTTAGTCAGTGTCCTAAAGGAAAGACATAGTAAGCAGAATTCACCCCAGACACTTTTTAAGCATACTTGACCAGGTCAGGTTTGTGGAGGTCAGACCTGAATCCTTGAAATGACTATTTAGCTGATTCTTCTCTAGAAACCCTACTTTTTATTAGGAGGCTTTGGATTGTGTTTATAACTCTTCCTCACCTGATTCTCTGAAACAGCTATTTTCATGTCCCCTCTGTAAGTTTTTAAGGCTTTTCCCTTTCCCCTTTGCAGTCTTTAGGAAGTTGTGTTGTGGATGGGTAAAGGAGACAACAGAATCAGTATTCCTTTTCCCCTCTAATACACAGAAAATGTTTTCAGAGGACTGGGCCACACTTTTTGTTTAATACAGGTGCCTGGCTACGGCAAAAAAAAGAGTTTGAACAAATAATCTAAAAACATGTGCTAGATATTCCTCAGCTCCTTTAGTCATGCTGGCATGCAAGGAAGTATATAATGCTGCTTAGGTACTGCAGGTGTCCTTCAGTAAACAGTGTCCTGTTGCTTCACCTTGCATGATTGTCTTGATTCTTCATCAGAATTAAAAAGCAGGTGGCTGGAAAGATCTGTCACTAAGTTTGCAAGGTTTCCCTTTAATGAAAGCTAACCCTTCTTTTAGTTCATTGTCAGCTGTTTAGAACACCGATTCAAGTGCTTCCTCCAGCTCAGTCACAGAACTACTGTTTGCTGAAAGAAGAAAGTATCATGCAGCAGAGGAAGGGTCACTCCAGAAGCATAGCTTCTTACACTCTTTCCCTCAAGCATCTGCTACTGCTTGGTATCAGTGATAAATACTGAGGTAGTGTCACTTTGGCTTGGCAATTCTTATGTGTTTATGCTCTTTGCTGATAGTGGCTGGTTTGAGTGATAATATACTGAGAAAGGGAGTTGATCTGAAGGGATTAGAAGAACTAAAAATAGGTATTGCAAGTGGGACTTAAGAATTTTTGTCAGGAGAGAAGTAGTCACAATTGTTTCTGATTTAACACAACCAAGTACTCTGGAAAAGTAACAGGAAAGTCTGGGGTTTTGGACGCTTCCTCTGATCTTATGAAGGGCAGGAAGACTAAAAATCTTTCTTGAAGCATTAAATAGTGGCCAAGTAGATGAAGGATTGGTCCTAGACTTCTGTGTTAGTGAAAAAGGAGAGAGGGAATTACGCAATACAGGAAAGAGAGATACTTACGTGTGTGCCTCTGTACTAGTGTGTGGTTGAACCATAAAGATTTTAAGACTGTTCTCTTTGTAGATGTGTTCTTCTGTACATTTTAATCTGGGTGTTTTAAAGGTCAGATGGTACGTTTTTTTGAACTGATCTTTTTCAGAGGCACCTTTTCCTAGAGCTCAAAGGCCACACCACTTGCATTCCCTATGGTAGTGTGGTAAGGAATGCAGATGAGGAAGAGCTGAGCAAGACTGCAGCTGGCACTCTGCCATCAGTGATGACGTAAAGCCATGCCAGCCTACATCCAGGCTGCAGCTGGGTGTTTGCCAGTGTCTGTCTCTATTGTTTGGGGAAGCACATGAAACCATAAAGCTCTACATAGACACAACTTTTCCTTTCCAAGCTCTGTAATCTGGCTGCTCTGCCTGGAGGAACTTCACCAGGCAGGTGAAAATATGCTGCCAGTCTGTTCTCCCAGCTGCATTTATGTGTCTCCTCCTGTGGAAGTATGCATCCCACCCCCACACATGTGGTATTGTCACCTCTGAATCTCACAGTAGCCTTTAGGAAGGCCTGGAATGTTGAAGCAAAAGTTGAAGGGCTGGTTTTCTGCTAAAGGAGGGCTGCCTGCCATCCATTTCTTTTCATGTGTCTTTTCATCTGAGATATGCCAGTGAGTTTAAGTGTGATTTAAATGTGAATATTTTTTAACTGCCTAAGATGTCTTTAGGCCAGCATTTCCTCGCTTTGTTGCTGTAAAGAAAAGATAATTCTCCAGGATTAGGTAACATGACCTTGAAAAAAAAAAGTTTGGAGCAAACTTTTCTGCAGGCATAGCATCTTCCTGCAGCATGTCATTTTGAGGTGTGGCCAGAGCACAAAGCCCTTAATTTTTCAGAACAGGGTATGAACACAGTGTATTTATCTCATGGATCAGGAAACACAGGTGATGCTATAGATCGCAGTGGTCTGAGTGATTTCTGGCTGGTGTCAGGGAAATTTCTGGATAGGATGGGACAACCATGGGTGATGTACAGAGCAATTTTCTGTTAAGTGAGAAGAGTTGTTTAGCGATGTGATGATTACTGCCACTTGTTGCTGTAATGCTCATGAAATAGTGATATTCAGCATCGTGTGGGGAGTGAGGAAGGCAAGTAGCAAAGTACAGATGCTGGAATTCAGGTGAGCATACTTGGGTTTAACCAGAGAAGTAGTAGGTATTGTCTCATGGGAGGCAGCTCTGAAGGGGCAGGGAGCTCCAGAAAGCTGGCAGGACTTTAAGGGCAGCATTCTCCAAGCACAGGAGTGATACACAGAAAGACCGGTCAGGAGACTGACTTGACTAAACAGGAAACAGCTCCAGTGCAGAAGCGCAGCATTCAAGGATTGGAAGCAGGGACAAGCTACGAGGAAGGAATTCAGAAGCAAGAGTAGGCATGTAGGGACAGTTTCAAGTTTGCCTGTAGCTGACAGTAGGACATCAAAAGCAACAAGAACTTCAACCACTGCACTGGTATCAAAAGCTGATCAAGTAAAATGAGGGCTCATTGCTGAATGAAGTAAATGAATCAGTGACAATTTCAAAAGGGAACAAGTATAAATTATTTTTTAATCTTTATTAGGAAAAGTATTGGTGAGAGAGAAAAAAATGTTTCATTGAAAAGAATTGTAACAACTGGGAATTGAGCTGTAGACCTTTCTTATAGTAAGGTTCAACACCATGAGGATCAGGAGAGAACTGGTACTGGAGTGATAAAAGGAATGTCATGTTGGAACTGATTTTTCTTACAGCATGCGTGTTAAAAAATCAGCTTGTGGTAAGGTGTCAGAGCTTCTGTGAATGCTCCTCAGATAAACTTATGGACCCTGGGAGTTTATTAACTGCTGATACTAACTGCCTGTTTTGAACTTCTGTACTAGCCTAAGTGAAATTATATTGGTCAGACCTCTGATACAAGAAATAATGTACTGTGATAAGCAAGCTGTAATAAGTGAATACTGTGGGATAGTTTACATTGGGCGAGGTATCTGTAGATGTGTTTCAGCACCCTTCATCACTGACGTGCTTGGACTTCACTATGTTTGGTAGCTAACGAGTTGAAGGGCATAAAGGTTGACGTTTTTCAGTAACTGTTTTCTAATCTGTCACAAACTGATGTTTATAATTTATGTGTGTAGAGCTGATCTTGTTAACACGTTTGAGTCATTTTCTTCCTCAAAAAATATCTCAGTGAAATCAGTGAACATACTTACGTGACTAGAATGAGTTGGCTCAGGTGAATAAGGTGGAGGGGGAAAATTCATCAAAGCTTCACTTCATCTGTAGTTGCATTGGTCTACATATTGTGGTCCTTTCAGGTTAAGGACCTTTTGAAAAAGCTGAGATTGAAGTGTTTTTCAGGCCCTACCCTTGAATGTGGCTGATGTCAAAATTGCCTGTCCCTCTGTAGTGTATTTCATTCACTCCCAGTCTGTGCACCTTTAGAGAATGGTTTCTATTCTTGATAGATGTTCTTCAAAATTGATGAAGAAACATGTAGAAATCACGTTAATTTAAGGAACATCATTTTCAGGCCATTCTGATTATATACCTTTCTATTCATGTAAGCCAGTATGCTAGCCTTAAAAATGAAAAGCAAGCTGCACAACTTTTCATGTGTAGTTTGCGAGCCTAAAGTCTTTAATTTAGTGTTTCTGCAATATGATTGTGTGATGGGTTGACCCTGCCTGAATGCCAGGTGCACACTAAACCCTATCTAAAACTCTAAACACTATCTAAAAACACTAAAGCCCACTCTATTGCTCCCCCTTGTCAGCTGGACAGGGGAGAGAGAATAGGACAAAAGGCTTGTGGGCTGAGGTGAGGACAGGGAGATCCTCAGCAGTTGCTGTCACAGGCAAAACAGGCTCGACTTAGGGAAGTTATTTCAATGTGTTGCAAAGTGATCAGAGTAGGATAATAAGAAATTAAACCAAATCTTAAAAAACACTTTGCCCCGCCCCTCCCTTGTTCTTGGGCTCAACTTCACTCCTGAAATCTCTGCCTTCTCCCCCCAAGCGGCGCAGGGGGACAGGGAGTGGGGGTTGCAGTGAGTTCCTCATACACTGTCTCTGCCGCTCCTATCTCCTTGTTCTCTTCCCTTGCTCCAGTGTGAGATCCCTCCCGCAGGAGACAGTCCTCCATAAATTTCCCCAGCGTGAGTCCTTCACATGGGCTACAGTCCCATGAACTGCTACAGTGTGGGCTCCTCTCTCCATGGGGTCACAGATCCTGCCAGGAGCCTGCTTCAGTGTGGGCTCTCCACAGGGTCAGAGCCTCCTTTGGGCCATCCGCCTGCTCCAGCATTGATCCTCCACAGGCTGTAGGTGGATATCTGCTCCACCGTTAACCTCTGTGGGCTGCAAGGGCACAGTCTGCCTCACCATGGTCTTCATGGACTGCAGGGGATTCTCTGCTTCAGCACCTGCAGCACCTCCTCCCCGTTCTTCTCCGCTCACCGTGGAGAAGGGCTGTTGCTCTCACGTGTTCTCATTCCTCTCTCCAGCTGCAATTGCTGTTGCACAGGAGTTTTTTTCCCCCATTCTTAAATGTGTTCTCACAAAGGTACTACCACCATGGCGCTACCATGATGGGCTTGGCCTTGGCCAGTGGTGGGTCCATCTTGGAGCTGGCTGGTGGTGGGTCTGTTGGACATGAGGGAGGCTCCTAGCAGCTTCTCACAGACACCACCCCTGTAGGCCCCCTGATACCAAAACCGTGCCATGCAAACCCAAGACAGACTGCTGTTCTCAATACCAGTACGTCTGTTACATAGTTTTAAAAAGTTGTAATGACAAGTCATTGAATGTTGTAGGGTATGCCCTCTCTGTAATTCTTTTAACACTTGTGGTCTTGGGTGAAGTTGGAGATACTATGCGCATGGAAAGAGTTAGGTCTGTTTGTAATCCAAATGGAAGCTATGTAGTCTGCCCTTATGTTGAAAAATAAGTCTGCTCTGCATTGACAGAGGAAGCATTCATCTACTTTGACTTTGTATTTCAGACGACAGTGCAGTGTTCAGTCATCCTACCAAAGCAGTAACCACCTGGATGGGCCTCGAAGTTTGGGTGCTTACAAGAAAAAGGGGATCATTTTCGAACTTCCAGAGGTTATAATATCTTCAAAAACTGTTACAAGCGTAAAAGAATGGAGTAAACATTGACCAATGATAATGTGTAAGACAGCTTTTATAATCTTTATCATGCTTGATAATGTGTAAGATGACTAAAGTTAGATTTTGAGTATGTTTTAAACTTGGAATAGCTATACTGTCAAGCTGGATCAGGCAGTGGCCGAAGAAAAAGGTAGTGAGTTGTCATCCTCTATTCAACTAAATGATACCATTTAGTTGATGAAGAAAGGAAAGGCTAGGTAATTGTTGCAGTTTCATAAAGTAATAGCTAAGAAAGCAGATTCAGAGGTATGCTATTTGCGTTGCTGTTTCTGCTTCCCATCTTTTCCTTCAACAAAGGAAGGCAAGTGGTTACATTTCACTTCAGAAACATGCCAGAAAAATTTCAGACAATTTCAAAATAAAATTAAACTATTTTTATACATTATGCATATTTTTATTCGGTTTTTTTGTTGTTGTCGTTTAAAAAAAAAAAGCAGCGTTCTTTGTGTGCTAGAAGACATGGTTTAGTAATTGTGTTGGCTCTTTCACAGCAGCAATTGTGTTAATGAATGAATATTCTCATTAAAAAAAACCCTAATGCCTAAGCCAAATCTGTGCCTGAAGATGTACTTATGTGACTTACAGAACTGCACAGAAAAGTACTTTACTGCCAGTGTTCTGAACACTGTGCTGGCCTTTTGCTGCTTCACTGGTATGAAGGCTGATTGAACCTTCATTGATACGAACAACTCTGGGTTCAGCTGGTGTTTTAAGTGATGAATGTGCTCGAGTGCTTTGAATGTATGCATTTCATTTTTTAATACAATTTGACTTCAATAAAGTAATCTGCTGCTTCTTGTCCAGTAAATAAAAGGAATGAAACGTATGCTTCTCCAAACTGTGTGGAAATTTTGGTTTGTTTGTTTTATTTGCTCTAGTCATTTTAGTCACATTAGTGAGTTTATTTTGTTTGTCTGACAGTGACTTTTGCCATTCAGAGAACAGGTTGGTGGAGATACCTAGAAAGACCGCCTTTAGAAAATACTGTGCTGGTTAAAATTTCAGGTTCTAAGTCCCTGAAAAAACAGGGATTGCTGAGGCAGAAGTGAATCAGAATGCCATCCAAGCCAAGCAAGGGAAAGATAAGAAATATGAAAGCTGCAGATTCTCACAGTGATGTAAAAAAAAAATAAAAATCCTAAGGGCAATAAAAATAAAGCAGGTGCATAAGCTTTTAAGCTTGCTAGTCAGCCTTCTGTGAAAGCCTTTAGATTTGGATGTACCAGTACAGTTGCTCTTCAGATACTGGGGAAAATAGTTTAACGAACTTTCCATATTTGGGATGTTCTTTTTAAATAACTTAGGTTGCAGGATCCAGAGCTTGCAAGAAGATAGGAAGAAAGCTACAGAGCTGTCTTTTTACTACCTTGTAATGGCTAGCCAAATCAGATGGCTGACCTTAAAAATGGTTTTCATTGTTGTTATCATTGCAACAGTTTTAGTGAAATGGATTGGAGCTGTTCATATTTGGATGTTCTAAGAGAAAGTTGTATCTGGGTTTCCGTTTTCAATCCCCATTGGGTTTTTTTTTCACGTTCCTTAGTGACGTATAAAGATAATTGTTGTGTTAATTTTCTTGGTTTATATGCTAAGTATTTACATTGTCATAGGACAGTATGCCACAGAGCAGATCCACAGTTAGTGTTTTTTCTTATACTTTGCTGTTATAAATTCTTCATATGCAAAGCTAATGATAACACTAGGTAAGGACAGAGAATTGGCTGGGTGGTTGCATCCAAATAGTTACAGTCAATAGCTCAATAGCCAAATGGACACCAGTAGCAAGTGGTGTCCCTCAAGGGCCTGTACTGGGACCAATACTGTGTAGTGTCTTCGTCAATGGTATAAGATAGTGGCATTGAGCGTGCAGGTGACACCAGGCTGAGTGGTACAGTTGACATGGCTGAGGGATGGGATGCCATCCAAAGGGACCTGGACAAGCTTGAGAAATGGGCCCATGTGAACCTTACGAGGTTTAGCAATGCCAAGTGCAACATCCTGCACCTGGGGTGGGGCAAACCCGGGGTATTAATACAGGCTGGGGGATGAAGGGATGGAGAGCAGCCCTGCTGAGAGAGACTTGGGGGTGTACTGATGAGTGAAAAGCTGGACATAAGCTGACAGTGTGCAATTGCAGCCCAGAAAGCCAACCACATCCTGGGCTGCATCAGAAGTGTGGACAGTAGGTTGAGGGAGGCGATTCTGCCCATCTACTCCACTTTCACGAGGCCCAACAAGGTGTACTGTGTCCAGCTCTGGGGCCCTCAGCACAAGGACATGGACCTGTTGGAGCAGGTCCAGCAGAGGACCATGAAGATGATGAGAGGGCTGGAGCACCTCTCCCTATGAGGACAGGCTGAGAGAGTTGGGGTTGTTCAGTCTGGAGAAGAACCCTGGCCAAGGGGAGACCTTATTGTGGCCTTAAAGTACTTAAAGGAGGCTCATAAAAAAGATAGAGGGAGACTTTTCACCAGGGTCTGTAGCAGCAGGCTAAGGGGCAACAGTTTTACACTGAAAGATGGTAGATTTAGGGTGGACCTAAGAAATTGTTTACGATAAGGGTGATGAGACACTGGCATAGGTTGCCCAGAGAGGTTGTGCGTGACCCATCTCTGGAAGCATTCAAAGTCAGGTTGGACAGGACTTCGATCAACCTGATCTACTGACAGATGTCCCTGTCCATGGCAGGGGTGTTGGACTGAGTGAGCTTTGAAGGTCCCTTACAACCCAAACCAGCCAATGGTACCTATTTGCTCTGTCAGCATAGGCTTGGTATTGGAAGGTGTCTCATGCAGAATTAACATAAAGTCAGTAACACAGTGGTAGCGCGTAGTGTGGTTTTGCAAAGTTCAGTATATGTTTTATACTCTTTGAAATCTATTGGGAGATATTTTTGCAGCGGACTACATGATGAAGACGGTAACTGGCAAGAAAATCACAGGTAATGTTTAATTATATGAAGATAGGCCAAGTAACTGTTTTCACTTGTCTTTCTAAACAGTCCTGAGAAAAGTGTCAAATTTATTGTAGGAATTGTATGATAGAGAACAAGGTGGTACAGGTTTAACGTACTGCATTACTAAACCCAAGTAAACATTCTAGCAGAGAACAGTGGCCATTCTTAGACTCGGCATGTCTCTGGTTTGACGAAAGCGAGGCAGTGATGCTTCACTGATGGAAGTTTCCTCTCTTCTGTTGGACTGTCTCTCCGTGACAATTTTATTTTTCCTAACCATTATTCAGTCCATTT
The DNA here is from genome assembly GCA_013400135.1 of Rhinoptilus africanus. Classification (NCBI taxonomy): domain Eukaryota; kingdom Metazoa; phylum Chordata; class Aves; order Charadriiformes; family Glareolidae; genus Rhinoptilus; species Rhinoptilus africanus. The sequence goes on along the minus strand of VXBO01014057.1, from coordinate 12,888 downwards.
GCTGTGATGGACTTGGGGTGCCTTCTTCTGGTGCGTAGTACTGACACTGCTCCTGTATCGTAACATCGGAATCGGCGCTAACGAAGACTGGCTTGAGGTTCTTGGAAAACTACAATTTGGACTGATTTTGGCTTACCAGGATATAGGATGCTAAATTGCTGCTGTTGCCTTGTTTTCAAACGTCTCAGCCTCCAAAATGAATGCGTCTCAAGGTTGTCATTTCTGCTCTTACAGAAACTTTGTCTCTTCTGTGTGTGAAACATAACCTGGTATACAATTACTGCTGCAGTTTTATGCTGACATACCAGATATTGTCTCTTACAAACATTAAAAAAGCTTTCAGCAAGACCTGACTGGTTTCTCTGTGTGTGTTTCCCAAACTCCTACATTGTAAAGCATCATTTAAACAGTGACTATTTCAACACAGGTACTTACATAGTGAGGGATGAAGCATCTCTGTGAGAAAATCGCATGTCTTGTGCAAGATAATTTAGAACAATGGAAAGCCTACTAAAGTTTTAGCTAAAGAAATTTAACCTTACATTTTTCAAGCCTGCTTCTCATTTGCCAGTGGAATTGTCCTCAACTAATGCACTGATTTGTACAGCTTGAATGCTTTCAAGGCTTTTGGGGTAAAGAGATCACCCCTGGAGGTGAAGAATAAGCCAGTCTCTCCTGCTCCGGTGTGGGATTTGCCGTGAGGAAATAGAGAAATGCAGCTGGAAAATGGTGGGTGTATTAGAAGTAGATGCTGAAAGCCTAATTTTCTTCTCCACGTATACAGAGGGGAGACTGAATGGAAGTGAGTGAGTGTTAACCATCATGGGTGCACAAAGCAGGAGGCATGCCAGTATTAGCCAAGGACAGGGAAATGCAGAATCAGTAGCCAACTGCTTCCTTATAAAATTTTCAGCTGGCCCCCGAAGGAACTGCATGAAACATCCGGATCCACGCAGGCTGCAAGCAGAAGTGCCACTACAGAGGGGGTTCAACGTGTGAATCACAAATGCCAGAGGAAGACGTACGCCCACTCACCGGAGCTGTTGTCCGGCTGTCCCTGCCGTGGCATTTGTTAGGAGTTCCGCTGCATCTTGGCACGCATGTCACGGGCCGCAGACCTCCTTCCGCTGCCACTGAAGGGACTTGTGGGTCTGGGCTGGGTAGCATTCAGACCCAGACAGCCCTTGTCTATATTCCCAGCCAGCACACCACCCTTACTTCACCATGAGCAATTGCTCTCTGACTGCGGAGGTGCTCGTGTCCTGCCCTGCTTCTCACTGAGTGGTGGGATGTGGTATTTTGCTTACCCCAGCTATCCAAGGCTTTCAGAGTCCTTTCCTCCTGGAGGAGAGCTCCATTGATTTCCCTCGGAGCATCCTCCACTGTGTGTGTTGTCAGCGTAAGGTACCAATGGCAGTGCAATATTGCAGGCTCAAGTCCGGCACAAACTAGGCTGTGAGGAAGGCCATTGGATTTAGCCTTTCCCTCCCTTCTCTGTTTCCTCTAAATCATGCTGTGCAGCATAACGTTGATCTGTCCTAATGTGAGACTGACCGCTCACATCTCATTTTCACTTAGCCAGTGCTTCTCGCTGTTTCATGCTATCATCCAAAGCATCTCTCAGCATCGGCACAGGTGGCGTGTGACATCAGAATGTAGTTTTTATATTAGTGTTCAAAACAGACAGCTGCTCAAAAGAGCAGTTGGGCTTCCCAGAACTGTAACCAGTAAGAGAGTAGTTTGTTTATCGAAACCAGCTGAGTATCAGTAAGAGGAGAAATTAATTCAGGAGGTGCTCAGCACTGGGCAGGATCAGCCCGGAAACGGAAACTCTGGCTTAACTGTTTTTAACGACTGCTTCCTCTCCCAGCTCTAGTTGCAGTACTGACTGAAGCAGGACAGTGCAAAAGAATGGAAATTAACACTTAGTCGCTCTTTTGCAAAGGTTTGCAATTGTTTATTTAGATAACTGTAAAGTTCTCCACCACCTTTGCTTTGAATTGGCTCAGGCAGTTTATGGTGCAAAGCCATGCGTGACTAGGTGTGTACTTGGAAATGCATTTTCTGCCTGAACATCAGGGTGTCGTAGAGGAGGCCCAGCAGTATGAATTTAGGAGATTACAAAGATTTCCATCTAGAATTATTCCCATCTAGAATTGGTGGGGTTTTTCGACTCTATACACTGCATCTGGTGCATTGATGGGGATGCTGTTCCCCATCTCTCCTACTCCTCCCCGCTGCCTATTTTCATTCTGGTGCTGATGCACGTCAAACTCCTCTTTAGGTTTCATCAGTTCACAGGACCAGAAAAAAAAAAGAAGGCTCTTCCCCAAAATGGAACAGCTTCCGCCATATTAGCAAGTTAAAGCAGGTCGTGAAAGGGTGCAGTGTGGCATCAGCACAACGGGGCAGGAGGAAAGGGCTTTTCCTTACAGCACCTGTGAAAAATGAAGTCTGCCAGCTGCTCCAGAACTGCGCTCCAAAATAAAAGCAACTTAGTTTTCAGCACTCTAGAACTGATTCTGGAATTGACCCTGTTTCTGTGGGGAAAACTTAAGGCTGAAAAAAAAAACCCCAAAAACCAACCAACTTTGGATTGTCTGTTTTCTACTATTTCTTGTAAGTGAGCAGTGAAGTCGTCGTTCAACAGCCCAGTTCCTAACATACAACTGGCCATCTGGATCTCTTCATCTTTGTTAAACTGCATGGGAGAAAATAACACTAATTTGGTGGTTTTACTGAAAGAGATTGAAAGGATTTTGTGTAGGTAAGAAAGCCCAAGCTTAACTCTGTATCTGTATTTTCTATTGTCTTTCAACTTTATTCTCATGAAGGTGAGGAATAACACTATTGCTCTTGTGATGACCACTGTACACAAAACCTGCTGCCAGAAGCCTTAGCCAAGTATGAATGACACCATGAATCTTCTGACACAGTTTTCTGCTCAGGGAAGAGCAAGATAAATGCCTTATGGTCTCAGTAGCAATACCAGAAAACAGAATGTTTTAAATTCATCTGGAATAATTATGAGTGGAATCAAGAAGATTCTACTTCTTTTTTTTTTTTTAATTAACACCTTCTGTTTTTTCCATGGCTATGTGAACTGGGGTTTTCTAGAAATTTTTGTTGGCTGACATGAAATGTGAAAGTAACTTCTGCATGTATTTTTCGTGAGCTGGCTTGCTGGACTGTTCTGTTTGCAGGATGTTCTTTTTGGATGCATACACCTCTCAGTGTTTTCAAACATCCTGCCTTAGGGCAGGCATTCCTCATGGAATCAGGTTTCTGCTGCATATTGTTTAGCATGAAATCATTTAGCTTGATGTTTGGTGAAAGAGTTTACCTTGCTAGCTGTGGACAGAACTGCACGAACATTTACTGAAAACAGACACAGAAGGAGCACATATGCAAATGAAATACGTACATAAATTGTGATAGCTTCTGTGCTTCTATACAGCCGTAGAAAAGAAATGGATGATGCAAATCTGTAGAACATCTTAATGCCTACAGTGTTGAATAGCATTGCTTGAGGGAACAATATGAGTTAAAAACCCACTGGTTTCTGGGTATACCTTGGAAAGAGGAGAAAAAAAAAAAAAGGTTTGGTGTAATGTTCAATCTCCAGATTTAGCAACATATGGAACCAAGAATAATGCCTGTAGTAAGTGAAACATATCTTAGAGGACACATGAAGTCTGTCCAGTTGTTTTGTTTCCTACAGTACGGTTCCTCTAGCACAAAGGGGAAGACATTTGATCTCGTGGAAATCTTCTAATTTGACCTTAGAATCTGTGTTTTATTAATTAGTGCTTTATAGGAAGTCGCTTTTCTGGGGGCTTTTATCCACTGCATAAGAAGTTTCTGAAGTACATTTTATTTGTTTTCAGACCATGGTTAAACATTTCTTTCATATCTGCCTGAAAATAAGCCAGGAAGATAAGCCAGTAAGAGGTAGGTGGTGGTAGGAATTGCTTTCCCCTTGAAGGACATGTGAGGAGGACAACGGATTCATCTCTATCCTTGGACCTGATCCATACTTGATACAAATTCTCCACTCCATCGTGTTGTTACTACCTTGGCTGGACTCTCAATTCCTTCTCTGACCCTTGGGCCGAAAGTGAAAACATGTAAAAACAATTTAAAGCTAACAGTGTTCAAATGCCTTATCTCCGGAGGCAAGGAATGCCCTCCCTCCCAGGATTTTCACCAAACAGCGTTAGCTGTCTACTTGCGAGCGCTGCTGGTCATCGGCCCTGTGCATTGGATGTCTGCAGGAATGAGCTTTGTTTTTGAAGACACACGAAACCATTGACCCAGGTTGGCATGGAGTGGGGTAGAGGTAAATGTCCACTGTGCATCCTTCAGGCTTAGTCAGACTCTGCTGTGTTTGTTTCCCCTTTGTCCAGGCACCTCTTCTTTGAGCTGGACCTGCCTCTTTTTTTTCCCTCTTCTGGACACCTCGTGCCTCTGCTCCGTTCCCACAGCCCTCAGTATGATTGTTCTCTTACCTTTTTACCCAGTCAGTGCTGTCAACCACCAGCACCCACGTAGAGAAAAAGATAGTTATCTTGGGACTTGCCCCACCTGGGAGATCAAACCCTGGTGTTCTAGGTTACTACTCTCACCTCCTCCTGCAGCAAGGTCTTTGTTCAGCAGTCACATGTAGGAGGCTGCTTCCTGAGAAGAGTGACTGCATCAACAGCAGTATGAGCTGTCTAGTTCGGAGGTAAGAATGCAGAGTATTTCTAATACCATGACCTGTGCTGATGGTGTTAGCTGAACTCTAGATGTTTTGTCCCCTTGGCCCTGCGTGGAAACCCTGTCCCTGTGTTGCACAGCCCCTGGCTGGAGCTGTAGGTGCAAACGGGGCTTCTCACAGCCTGCCCTCGGTCCTGAGCTTACACTCGCTGCCAAAAGCAACGCGTGGTCTAATGGCAAACATCTGGCTACCTTTCTGGGAGGCAACCTGAAGCCTCTAGTTGCAAAGTTCTTGGTTTTCAATGCCGAAGGACCACTTTTCACTTCAGTTCCCCTTCTCGGGCTTTCTCCAGGACAGAAACACTTCCTTAGCAAGTGTTTCTACCAAAAGTATTCAGGTACTTATGAGTACATGTTAACAAAGGGAGAGAAATGTAGCAAAATTTGTCCTCTGGCCTCTTTTCCACAAAGAAAAAGTGTGTTCTGTCTTAATGTCTTTTCATACAGTATCTTGAAGTATTCCTACCTCTTTTTCCTGTAAGTTGGGGGGGGGGAGGAAAAAAAGAGAAAAAAAAAAGAAATTGTGAATTATTTCAGTGAGTGTCAGATTTGAATTGACTGAGACATGATTTTTAAAAAAATAATCTAGAACCACTAAGTATGTCATCCCTCATCTCTACTGCTGGGAGGGATTGCCCCACCACCAGTAAGATATGTCTTCAGAGGTCCTTCCTCCAGCACCAGGTCCTGTGGCTTACCTATCTCTTCTTCAAATTCACCCCTTTCTTCTGTGAGGGCTCTGAGCATTTCCATCTTCCACCTGCAACTCGTAGTGCTTGAGGCTTATTTTCTATGGAAATAGGCCAGTGATGTTGACGTATTTACACAGCTTTGGCCCAGTGCTGCAGATTTAAATATTTGACAATTTTATGATTTAGTAGCAATGCAAAATTCATTAACGATTTGGGGTAGATCGAGAGGTTAACTTTTAGTAGCACTTATTAACCAATTTAAGGAATTACAAGATGACTTAAGAAAATAATTGAACAGCAATGTAATTACAGATTTCAGAAGGGCAAAATTCACACTAACTTGCTGTAAGGTATCCCAAGTTAACACATCTACGAGCACAAACATATACCCCTTGGGGAGCTGCATGCACACACGAGTCTTTAATTGCTATGACCAAAGGTCCCTTTGCAACGTACGACTCCAATGAGCCAAGGGGTGCCCCTTTTACACCCTCGCAGACGAATATTTTGATCTAGTAAAGTCTAAGGACATCCATCCTTGTGAGAGCTAACATGTATATTAGAGAGGTAGGTGAAAGAGAGATGCCAGCGTGTAGTTAAAATTTCCCTCTTTGAATCTGGAGTACATACCCACACTGCATCAGCATTGCTCCGTGGCTGGTAGTGGAGGCTCAAGGTGGGTTGACTTGCCCTGGCCTTTCAGTCCTCAAGGTGTTTGCTGGAGCAGCATCCCAGCTCAGGGGAGATGTTGTCCACAGCCTGCTGTGATCCAGGAGAGCTCGAAGGGTCTTGCTAGAATCGCTACTTCTAAGGTCCGAGATAATTGACTTTCATTAGGTATTCCACTCCGGCTCAACTCGGACAATGAGATACTCTGGTACTTTCCACCAGTTGTGCAAGTCCAGAACGTGCTGGATCTTGGAGTGCTGGCATCACCTCTCCTTGGGCCACCATCCAGGTACAGATGTACCAGGCTGTCAGGGCGGGATTGGTTGTTAGTACCGTTTCCAAGCGCTAGGGGAAGCAGGAGGGAGGTGCGACAGGGGGGCGCCTTAACGCTTTCGCAATTCACGCCTGACTTCCAAATTGGTATGTGGCCCAGGGATGGGGAATCGCACCAGTCACCGATTGGCCAAAAGGGGAAGGGGGGTGGGGGGAAGGGGCGTGTTGCACCACCACAACGAAGCAAGGTCAGGTGATTATTTTCTTTCCTAAAATGCCTTTTGTTTTTCGCTTCTGTGAAGCATTCAAGAACGTGAACGCAATAGTCAAAGCCTGTGGACCCTTGGACACAATAAACTTTGGTAAACGTCGGTGAAGAGGACGATGCCTGTTTTAAAGCTCGGGAGTCATGTTCTCGAAGAGTAAATTTCCAGAATGTGTAACAGGAAACACTTTGTTTTGCTAAATGCCGTTACACCTTGAAGGTATTTTTATTTAAAAAAAAAAAAATTAAAGCTCGACAAAGGACACCACAATGGAAAATATCTAGTGAAATTATTTAGGTGCTGTCGTTCACACACAATTGAAGCGTGCTTTGTGAAACATAGTGCTGCTGGATCCTTGTCCGAAGAGTGAACATTTATGACAGAAAGGAAAGCAGCGTAGAGCTGCTACCTCAACNGGGGTCCGCCGGCAGCGGGGAGGGGGGGCTGGGACGGCCACCTGCCCTCCGTCCCCACCGCCCAAGGCTGAGCTGGGCTGCATGCAACCCGGGGGGAGGAAAGAGAAAAACACTTTCGTTCCCCCCGCTCTGCCGCCGCCCCAGATCGGTTTGCTGACCCCGCTCCTCCCGAACGCCCTCTGGGAAGAAATAACTGGGAAACAGCTAGGAAATAACCTTTTTTTTCTTTGACGGAGAGAGATTTTTTTCCCCCCTCCCCTTTCTATTTGGAAAA
>VXBO01014056.1:9448-46888 GCA_013400135.1 Rhinoptilus africanus | reverse complement strand
AACCCTATGATTCTATGTTTCTCTGATATACATGCCGATGATATAGATATCTCCCACAAAGACTACTATTTGATTATTTGGTAAAAACGGTGCTGCCAGACACACCTTATATGAACAAACTTTATGCCTGATCAGATCTTGTCTTTGCTCCCACAGCTGGCATAAGAACAGAAAACCATCTTCCTCTCTATCAGTGCTTGGACAATTTGTCAGAAACATGACTGTGTGCTCTGATTCGGACAAAATTGGTGCAGCAGCATGATCTGATGCTATGACTGGAAACATGGCTTAAGACTGGAACCTGCAAATGAAGGGCAACTTGCGTAAGGAGGGTTGTTAGAGGAGGCAGAGAGGTTCTAAACACTCCTCTAATCACAGGGATAAGACTGCATCTGTCAGTGTCATGCAAATTGTGTTTGATTGGAGGGATCATTTAGGTTTTTTAAACCCTCTCTCTCTTGCCCAGGAAGGCTAGTTCCACTTGGATCATGTGGAATGTAGTGATTCATCACATAAGTAACTGCTGATGGGAGGCTGCATAGAGCCATATAGTGTTAACAACTTTTCCTTTAAGCAGGTATTTCACACTGAAGAATCCCAAACCGGGAAAAATGTCTTAAATTCAACCCAAAGACCTGAGTTTCTGGGTGTACTTGCCAGGGTCATCATGACTGTTAACCAACAGAGTCAACAAAATCCCACACTTAGGAATTCCATTGGAGAGGTTTATGTGTTTATGTTTATATTAGAGACAGTTAGGAAGAGACAGGCAGGTTCCAAACCACAAACATACTCTTTGCCTAACTGTAATAATTCTCCTTGGCATAGAAAAGACACCTTTGCCAAAGACAGGTGCTGTACTAAAGGTCACAACTGTTCTTACTATTTGCATGTACAACAGCTAATTCTTCTAGTGCCAGGTTTGAGTGTACAAATGCAAAATTCATAGGTTTTAATTATGTCCCCATGTTTGGAAATCAGGCTTTCATAAGGTCACATATTCTGGAAATGAACCATGAACAGGTACCCGTGGTGGGGTCTGGGAAGATGCCAAGAAGACATATTACCCTGTGAAGATTCACTGGAGGTATGCAAGAGCATCCATACCCAGTGGAGATATGCACTGGAGACTTTTGCTCTTGCATTCTTCTCAAGACTGGCAGGGATGAACTCAAAAGACCCACTCCTGTTCTCTTCAAAATCTTTTTATTTCATAAGCAGCAAACAGAAAAAAAGGAATTTACATATTGTCTGTCCGATACATGGGACTCAGGGCTTCTGCAGGAATAGTTCACATCTGTAGGAGTGGTTGCACTTCCAATTCACTTTAAATTGTACTTTTATCCCACTCATGTTATGGCTTAAGGCATCCAGGTTACTATCTGCCACTGGAGTCAGAGGTGACTCAGGCTCTGCTGAAACTCAGGTTCATCATCTTCATGTCTCACTTGAACCTTGTTTCGTTTCATCCTGTTCATTTTGTCTGTTACAATAAAGCTTCAGTAATCTTGCATGTCTCACACGGAGGGAATAGTTTGCAGATGCTGGTGGAAAGACCAAGAAAAAAAGATTTTAATTCTTTTTTATTAATCTCTGAAGGAAGCTCAGCACTGCCCTAATTGAAGAACAGAAGTTTTTTGAAATACCTGAAGAAATAGTGTGATAAAACTTCTAAGCTCTAAAGAATTGTTTTCCTCATAGAGCCTCTTTGCAAAAGAACATGAAGAAAATTTCATATTGTCAACTCAATCCCCAACTAAAAGGTTTTCAAAATCTTCCTGTTTTTGAAAAAGCCTTTCTAAGCCACAGAGGAACTAAAAGAAGCTCATGAAAAGCAAGGGTTTGCAACTTTTTAGTTTGAGATTTTATAAAGAGGGTGGAGAGATGGATGGCAATGCTTGAACCTGTCTTCTAAGTCCCCGGCTGATCAGAGAACTACTCTTTGACCTGTCTCATCCCCCTTCTTTTTTTGAGGGGGAGGGGAGGGGGGGGTAATCCCATGAAAATTACTTGTTGCACCTAGGATTTGTTTTTTATTATATTTTTGAATGCCTGATGAAGTCTGTTATCAAAGGCCAATTATCCATATTGCTAGTGTAATGTCATTGTCAATGTTTTCAAAATTTACAACAGCTAGTTAGGACTGATAATATCAGCTCGATAACAACCCCTTTCACATTTGCTCTGTAAGAAGGTGAAATAACCTCCCAGATAAACTCAATAATAAGAGGAATGCAGGAAGCTAAATCCTGCAGTCCCTCTGGCTTACTTAGAGATGTGACTAAAGAAATGTGAGAAGAACTAAGGACTTCAAGTTTTAGCCTAGCACATTTTGTTTTCTGCTGCATCATTTTCCATTTGGACTCAGCAAGAGCACAATTGCCTATTGATTAGTAGATATCCACTATAGAGGATTCAATAGGTGCTTTTGCATATGCTGAGTCCTGAGTGCAGAAAACTGAGCTAAGAGAAAAGAAATTAAAGTTGCCTTTCCCTGCAAAGCCTTCTACAACTTCCTCTAAAGAAAAAACTCTTTGTATATTGAACTGCTTTGAATTCCATAAAAAAAAAAGATAAATTTTACCAAATTATTAGTAAAGTGGTATGATTGTGAGTTGTTTGTCTTTCAGCACCTTCTAGTGACACCAGCTAGTATCGGACTTCTTTGGGCTAAGCAATATTTGCAAAATGAGAGAATCCTGGTCTTGAAATACTTTCAATTAAAATAGACGAGAAGGAAAAAAGATGAATAAAAGAAGTCTTCTTATTCATCTAAAGACATCTCCATCTAAAGACAGGGCGCTGAAATAAGGAACTAGTGAGTAACCTGCTTTAGATTACAGGGAAAATAAATGGAATAGATGTAAATCAACCAAAGTTTTAGTCTTGCTTCTCCAAGGAATATTTTTTCACTTTCACTGCAAAATAAATATAAAGAAATGCAGAGAAGAAAGGACAAAGCGGTTTCAGACAGTCTCTTAGAGGTCTAGAATAGCATTAAGTGAATAGATTTAAATTAATAAAGTTTATAGTGATTGCTTTTAGTGTACATTACCACTCTTCAGTTCACAGATATTCTGTTATTTTTTTGAGTTGCATAATAATGCAAGTATTTTTCAAAAACTTGCCATGAGTGACTGTTGATTAACAGCAATTTTTTTAAAAACACTGGGAGGGTGTGAAATTTGAGAAATTAATCCATTAATTTTGTTCAAATCTGTAGTTTAGTCATAGTTTTCACTTCCTTTGACTGTGACATGAGCTATACTTGAATGCTGATATTTGTTTGTAAAACGATGTAAGTGCCTGCTGTTTAAAATACCAACCATGATCCAAATCCTTTGTAGTTTTTTATAGAAATAAAAAGCTATAGGTACTTAAATAACATCTTCCCTAAGCAAGTAGGACATACGTTCAGCAGGACATTTCTCTTTTCCTGTAATTGCTTTTGGAGTTTGTTTGTTGGGGTTTTTTTTTCTTATTTTTAATTTGTTTCAGGTATTTTAACATGCAAGAAAACAATACTTTGCATTTTACTCTCATACAGCAATACAATTGGACATTTCCAGTCTAGTCACCTGCTAGACTAGGTGAAATACAAACACAGGATGTCCGTATAGGAAAAATAAAACTCTGGCCCCATTTACTAGTTCTTTGCATAGGCTTCGTAGACCCATCACTTATAAATAACAAAGGCATTAAGTTTGATGGTGGTGAAGGTCTAGGATACCATGGAGATCCTTGGAAACTATGATGAAAAATTTATCCCAGGGAAACAGGGTGAAATATGTACTTTTTCCAAAAGACAAAATGAGAGAGAGAGAGAATGAGTTGAGAGAAATGGGCACAAGATGGGAAGTGGGCAGTGGAAAAAAGGAGAAAAGCAGACTAGTGAGAAGGGAGGGAAGCAAACCAATAGCTTATCTCTGGAGAGCAAGAGAATAGATAGGGCAAACAGATGGAGAAGTCTGTGTTTTTACTGGTTCAGACTCCAAATTTTTATGATGTGTTCATGCATTCACTTTTGTGTCTGCCAAATGATGGTTAAAAACCTGATGTTTAAAAACCCTTTTAGAAACACTCTGAATTTACAATATGTGGACCCACTCCATGATTATTTTGAAACTCGACTTACCACATTTTGGCATTGGGAATTGACTATGCCATCATTACTGCTGAGCTCATCTCTGCAGACAGGCTGTCTAGCATCCCGTCTGTCTTTGCTGTTCTCAGGACTGTGCATGGGCAGAATAAATCCCTGAGGGTAATCTTGGAAAGCATGTTGAAATTTTTCAGTGAGATAGGTGTTGTTTGCTCAGTATGAGCTCACCACATTTTATTTTGCATCATTACTATGTATATATCTGATAGGCCTTTGAAGCAGCCACTGTTGTAGTTCATTGGATGACAGTGCTTAATAACTCTTGACCAGCAGGATTATAAGGCAGAGCTGGAAACATATAACAAATTGCTTTTTCAGCATAGTAAGAAGTAGAAAATAGCCACCTGCATTTGCTGAGTCATAGAAAGATATTAGCTTTGATAATGAGAACAGGGAAAAATGGTCAGTACTTATTGAGGAGACTAGTGGTATGGTTTGGCACAAGAATAACCATAAACCAATCAGTTTCAATTAATGAAGAATCTCATTCAATTATACTATACTTTCCACAGCATTGGACTCCTGGAACTACAACATAAAGATATTTGTCTCTCTTGTAGGCAATAAGATGTTTATAAAAGAGAGAGCATATTATTGTCAATCTCTTAATGGAGATAGATACTTTATTTTTATACTTTACAATGTCTACAGGCCTTATTAGTGTCTCAGAGTAATAATAAAAAGTTAAGCATTTCATAGCTTACCCCTGTCTACTGTTGATAGAAATGAAGGCATTGGGAGAGTTGTTACTGTGACTCTAACGCAAAATTGCAGTTTTGCACGGGGAAAAGGTAGACATTAAAGTTTAAGTCTTCAGATAATAAATTGTTTTACAGCACTTCAGGTCAGCTGAAAGGTCTTGATGATTTAATTTTATTTTGGTAAATTACAGGTAGATCTTTTCCTTCCATGATTTTATTTTCAAGATTTTAAATACAAAGAATTCATCCCTTTCATGGAATGCAGCCTTTCAAAGGCAGGATTTTGTAGCCTTAAAAACAGTTGTAATCTACACAGATTTCATGAAAACCATCAACTTCTGCATTTATTTTCTGCTTTTCTAAGTAACAGTGGACATTTTTTGTAGTCCACGTGCTTTTATTGCTTGAATGGTTTATCTCCAAAATGTAGACAGGAGACTGTAACCTCAGTAGAAAAAAAGGGATCAATCAACATGGCATGACCTTGATTGTTCCTCAAAAATCCAAAAATTTAGTTAGCTCAAGCCTTTCAAGGTTTGCTGGTCAGAACTTACGGAAGCCTCAAGTGTCTGATGGTGCTGTCATCTTGTAAACTCACCTGCCCCAGGCAACCCACAATGGAAACCATATGTGTGCTGAGATAAGAAACAAAGCAAAGTGGAGGAAAGACATCAACTGTTCAGGGTTACATGCTATAAAGGCACAGGGAATTTGTTAATTTGTAGAACATTGTCTGGGAATTATGATCCCTCTACAGGGCTGTTAAATTCCAGCCTTAGTGCTTCCTTGCTAGGAGTGACAAGAATGCAAAGAGAGCAAGTATTTCATTTGATGATACCAGAGGTCATAACAAACTTTAGGGCGACAGAAATTATGATGGTGACCTGACTCCACAGGGAGGAGGCAGGAAGAGAACACAGTGTGCATTATGCAGAAGAAATTCTCTCATGAAAACCCAGGGAGCAGGGAACAGAAGGAGATTAAAGTGTATTGCTGAACTCAGAATTGCTTGTATTTTGGAGCTTTTTGTCAGACTGCCTTGTTCTCCATACTACAAGACTCAACTTTCATTCTCAGGAAACCATTTGAGTGAGCACCCTGGCCACGCATGTAGTAGAAAATGTAAACATTTAGTACGCATCCCATGATGAAAAAAAATTGAGAACGAGGAGACATAGATCAGTAAGTGGTATTTCCATCTTTATTACAGTTCTAAGGAAAGTTTCTGTGCCTGTTGGATAACAAGGAAGCTTCAAACTAAGGAGTGTTTTGTCTTCCTTAAAGGATTATTAGCTTCAGTTCATGGCCAAAAGTACATGCGGTACCTAAATAATATCTGGCACTACTTATGTATCTTTCCAGATAGCTTCCCTAGAACAAAAAAAACCCAGCTCTTTCAATGGATCAGCTTTTGACAAGAAAGAGAAAATGTGAATCTCCTAGATCACTGCATAACCACAACTTACAAATATCTGTCTTTAGTGGTGATGTATTAATACAGAAATTCTCATTCACCACTGTATGATGCACTACAAGATTCTTGTTTGTTTTTCCTTGCCTAGCCAGCTGTTGTGAATCAACATTTGCATGCCTCTGAGATGTTATAAGGCTAAGAGGTGAGATTTTACTAATGGAGTGAACTGAGAGATCATTCAAGGTATAGATGGAAATACAGAGAGGGGAGGTGAGGAGAGTGAGGTGGAAATCAATACAGCAAGGACAATCAGTTTGATGAGAAAGTGGAAGTGAGATTCATGCAGAAGTCACGCTCAGAGAACTGAAAATGAAGATGAAACAAAAGAATTTAATGCTAAAATCAGAAGGAAGCAGTAAGAGAGTATAAAGAAAATGTGATATAGCCTAGGAGGGATTTCCAAAAGATTAGTAACTGCCGCTCTGCTGATAGACCAAAATATATTTAGAAAGAGAGGGCTCTCCATATACTCCAGTCTCTTAAAACACCATCTCATCGAACAGCAGGACACTTCTGCCTTTCACAGCATACCAGTGATGATCTCCATAACCTTCCTGTACCCTCCCTATGGTTTCAAAGAAAAAGCCCTTCTAACATTAGTAAGAGACAGCCACCTACCTCCATAGACCTAGCCCCAGCCCCATAAAGTTTTTAAAAGGATTTCCTTTCCCTTTTATACCTGGCATCTGGACACTGCTGGGTTATGGAGCCCACCTGGGTGGTTCCAGGGTTTTCTGTACCAAGCTTCTACATTGCTTTTGGAGCTAAGCTAGGTATCAGCTGATACAAACACCAAGCAGTTTATGGAATTCTCTAATTCTTGTCTACTGTGGGGATTACGAGGACTAAGTAGAAGTAACTGTGATTAAAGATGTATAAGAGATTATTTTAGTGGAAGCTGAAGAGGGATGTGCTTTCAGATATGCTGCAGTGAAAGCACCAGCTGAATTTAGTGACAGGCTTGATTTATGACCTATAGCTAAAGCAAGAGTCAGAGAGAAGAAAAAGTTTTTTTCAGTCAAGGTGTGAAGGATATGAGCGTTGGTACTGACAGTTAAGTGTGAAAAGCTTTAATGAAAATATGCTCAGTGAATACCCCTTGTGCCTTTTCTGGGCATGCACCCTTCTCAGACAGTTGGTGAGCCCTTACAAGCTTTGCTTTAGGCTCCTCTTCTCCTCAAGAAATTAATCTGTGCAGAATGATGGAAACCTCTTCAAGGTTCCTTCAAACAGAAGCATCTTGGAGGTAATGATTGTATTAGTTCCTCAAGCACTTTCTTTTCCTCTTGCCGTCATTCTATTAAATGGAGAGGCCATATGACATCTCCTTACTTGACGTCTCTGTGTAGCATGTAAAAGTCCTGTTAGAGACAAATCAGTACTTCTCATCTGCAAATTAAAAGCACACTGAAAGTTTATTAGCTAGAGATGCTATTGTTCATCTCAAATCATAGAATCATAGAATCATAGAATGGTTCAGGCTAGAAGGGAGATTAAAGATGATCTAGTTCCAACCCCCCTGCCATGAGCAGGGACACCTCCCACTAGCCCAGGCTGCTCAAAGCCCCATCCAGCCTGGCCTTGAACACTTCCAGGGATGGGGCATCCACAGCCTCCCTGGGCAACCTGTTCCAGGGCCTCACCACCCTCACAGTAAAGAATTTATTCCTAATATCTAATCTAAATCTACTCTCTTTCAGTTTAAAACCATTGCCCCTCGTCCTATCGCTCCACTCCCTGATAAAGAGTCCCTCCCCATCTTTCCTGTAGGCGACCCATTTAGGTACTGGAAGGCTGCTATANAACAAAGATGTAGAACAGCACCGGTCCCAGTACTGACCCTTGAGGAATGACCCTCATCACTGGTTTCCACTTGGACATTGAGCCATTGACTGCAACCCTTTTACTGCAGCCATCTAGATAGTTCTTTATCCACCGAGTAGTCCCTCCACCAAATCCATGTCTTTCCAATTTGGAGACCAGGATGTTATGTGGGACAGTGTCAAAAGTGGCTATTGCTTCAAAATCTGTATTCCTCAGGAGAAAAGGGGAATTTAATTTGAAAGATAGGAATAATTTTGGAGGCATTTGCTCTGTTTTTTTAAGTATTGAGGCTAAGAGATCACAGACAACATTGTGTTCAAGACTCCACAGGAGAAAATTTCTGCTGTTATCAGATAGATTCATAGTATGGTTGCAATAAGAGATTCTTATTTAAGAACATAACTCCATTGCATTGGGGTCTCAATAGTAAAAGATGATCCTTGACCCTACTACATGTATCACCTAATTAGACAAGCAGAGTGAGCTAATAATCTTTTTTAAAAGAGAAGGAATAAATTCAGGGAGAGACTTAAGCCACATTTTTTAATGGGAGCTAACAGGAAGTAGATACCCCACTCCCGAATGATTTCTGATGACTTGAATGCAGAACCTGTCCTTCCCACATCTTGACACATGCCTGAAATTTGAGGCTACCTGTTGTCCCAGTGATCAAAGTGTGCTGCAAAAGTATGTGAGCCTGCTGACAGCCATCTATCCGGATTAAGCTTTGATTTCCATATCAGCAGAAATCAATGATAAAACACTTGGATTATTAATAGAATGTGTATAATAGAAGAAAATATTGCGTCCCTAGCTTCCTTCTTTCAAGGCAGGCTGCTGTGTCGGGATGAAGTATATTATGATGTACATTATGTTCTGTTTTAATTTTTTTTCATGTGAAATACTAACTCACAGAAGGGTTACATAAACCTGTGTCTTCTGATCTCAATGAGAAGAAACATCCATTTTTCAGCTAGTGAATTTTTTCACCTTTTTGGTAAGATTTTTAAATGTGTCCAGTGCTATTGTGATTTTGTTGTGAATGCTAGTCTATTAACGTCTTATTGAAGTATTCCATGAAGTTCACAGGCTACTGTGAAAATATTTTCACAAGCTGTTTCCCTTTCTTCATAGGATTTCTCATCTTTAGTTGTGTTTCTCTGAGGAGTCCATTTAGATATTGACTGAAATAAAGCATGTTCCAGAACCATAGACTCATGCTAGAAGGGTGAGAATTTTTGGTTAAAATCTTGACAAGATACAATGTCCAGATCCACAGCATTATAATAAAAAGATGTGGGGATAGGAGGGACTTGTTCTGTACCAGAAAGTATTCTTTTCCTGTGGGAATAGGTAAAAGAAAGAAGAGTTGCATTTTAAACTTTGAAAAAGACTCTGATGGATGGGTTTAATTCCTTTGTATTTAGTACCTTTTTTTCTTGCCCCCTAGTCTTGAAACTGTATTTTTCCTTCCAGATAACTCTGTTGTAATGACTAGAGTAGTAAGGACTAATATTCTTCTATGTTTTTTTTTTTTCTCTCAAATTCTAGATGAACTGCAGCAACTCATTCCATTTTGTCATTTCTCAGGTTCTACATCTGCAGAATGACCCTGAGTTTTTGCATAAAGTGCTTTGAGATCTAAGCAAGAAAAGACCTCTGCAAGAGCTCGTTGTTGTGATTGCAGAACTCCAAGTAGAATTACTTTCAGAGACTGCGAGCTATAATTAAATGAGAAGGGCCCAAGGGCACTCCTTTATGGGTACTAATCCAACTTCTAAATAGAAAAGTTGACAAAGCCAAATACTTTGTGTCCAAGAAAAAAAAAGATCATTGCCCTCTCCAGCATGAGAACATTATTGTTAGTTCTGCAATACAATTGTCTTTGACACTGTGGTTTGCATGCATTGTATAAGAGAAACAATAGAAGAAGTGCATTAAGGTAAAAGCTAGCAAGCTGTACTGTCCTTCAAGAACCATGAAGGAATGCCAGCTCTTTGCAGACTGGTAACTTATGTGGGACTGAAGAGTGGAGAAAAATGAACCGAGAGAAGAACAGTAAGGTAGGCTGAGCCTACCAAACATTAACACAAATTAAAAATTTACAGAGAACATCTTGTATTACAAAATTACTTTTGCAAGGACGTTTAGATGTTTAGTGACATTTTTCCTGAGAGTAAAGCAATGCTCCTGTACTGTTTACATTGTATGTGGGATCTCCCATTCTGTTTATGGGGTCTGTGGAGTCAGGTGAGTGAAATAAGCATCTTCACTGCCTCTTATTGTTTACTCAACATTAGTACAACATAGTATGCTAAGAACAGGTTGTCCAGCAGCGGTATATTTTGCACACTTGTTTTCTCTTTTAAGATTACTTGTGGATGCTGTACTGCTGCCTTTGAACATAGCAAAAATAATCAATAATTTAAAGAAAATATATAAGATTTTTTTTTTTAAAAAAAAGCTTATTGAACTGACATTGAACACAGAAAAATTTCTAGGTGAAGGAGAAGACATTGATGATAGAATTGAAGGAGGAGGTGATCAAACTTCATTTTTGGTGTAGGGAGAGGGAACAGGAATTCCTCCACTTCAAGTTTGGAAGAATTTTTTCCCTTTAGTATTTCTTCTGAAGAAGCCATGCTCTTTAATATGACTCCCCTACAATAGCTGAGGATTATGAGAGAACCCTTTCTGACGGACGACATGGAAATTATTAAAAAAAAAATGTAAAAGGATTTCCCCAAGACAGATTATTCTTCCTTTGTGTTCAACCACAGTCATCCTCTGGGTTCCACACAATTCTATCCTCTTTGAATAAAGACAGTGTCAGCTTTGGGGATGCTTGTCTCTTAAAAAGCTGTTAATATTAAGCCATGCTAACACGAGTCATTGATTATGCCATCCATTTTCCAGGAAACAGAAACTGCCAATCAAAAACATCTCTCAGGGACCTCAGCAGATTTAAGTCAATACAGCATCATTGACACTACTAGAGCTACACTGGGTTACACTTGCTGAGGTTGTCCCACAATACCCTTTTCACTGCAAACCACTGATCACTGCAGCAAAGAGACTAGGAGAAGCTTTGGGGAAAACAGCTTAGTGCCTTTTTAAAACAAGTTTCATTTCAGTTGGAAAACACCAGATCCAAGGGGCACAAAGTTAGATCAACAAAGAGTGATCTAGGCCAGCTTCAGGGTGTGCCTGTCTTCCCATGTCCTGGCCCCCTTAGTAATTGTTAGTGTTTCATGAAGGCCACACTGAAGACTGAAAGCATACGGCAGCATTTCCCTGTGGGATTTATGCAAAATATCTTCTTCTGGGATGGAATTGAAACAGTATTTAGGTGTACTTTAAGGGCTCTTCCTTATCCAATCCTGCTTGTCAAAAAGATACCATGGGAGGAAAAAAAAGCTTTCTTAAGGGAATAAATTAGAAAGGAGTTGGATCCATTAGCAACAACAGAATATGTGCAATTACTTCTATTCATTGGGATAAGACGCACATAATGAACAAGTAACAGGGACTTACAGGCACAAAATTTCATCTCATTATGGAAGAGTCCATGAGCCACTGCATGAAACTCTTGGAGAGCATGAGTAGTGTAAAGCTTGTGAGAGGACTGTTCCAGAGAGGCAAGAACCCCATTTCTGGACTGCTAGTTCTCTAGTCAATATCTTCTTTTGTTGTATGACTGGGTAGTGTGCGGCTGAATTCCTGGTCTTGCTTGGGACGTTCTGATATCGCTGTAAGAAATCATAAAACCATCATCACACTGAGTCAAACTGTACTGCATAAATAACGTACAGGCATGTCTGAGACTTCCATCAGAAGTCAGTATTATTCAGAGAAAACAACAATACCAGCTGCAAGTTCAAGTGAGGCTACAGTGAGGATGGCCAGTGTGAAAACAGATCACCTGGCCAGAAAAGGGGTCAATGAGACCCACCAGTATTCCAGTTTGAGAGAGGAAAGATGATCTATCAGGAAAAGTATAATCCAGCAATGAAGAAAAGTGGATGATTGGAAAAAGCTAGGAAGCATAATGATATCAGCTTCACCTTCTTTGCCAAATATCAAGGGTCAAACTTAAGGGAAACTTCATCTACCACTTCAGTTGGAAAGAGGGAGATAGAAATGATAGCAGGTAAAAAATGTGGTAAATATAAAGATCCGTTTAAACACAATGAATGCTTTTCCCATTTGATAGCCCTGATCCCAGTCTTGGTATACAGTTGAATAGTGCTGACTGTCATCTACCATTCACATTTATGTCATCATATGGTTATATCCAGTAGGCAAACAGTAAGCAGAGCACTCAAAATTGCACACTGGGAATATTTAGGAACCCCAGAAGTCAACAGGGCAGGGCAATAAGGCACAGACAAAGCTTACTCATCTTCATACATAAATGAAGAACCCTTAGATGACAGTACAGTACTGACTCTAATTCAGCTAATATGCTTAGTTCAGTGGCTCATCAGTTCTTGATGAACTGGGGCACTAATGGGGCTGAGAGCCACTAGGACAACCAACAAGCACAGCAGATTTGCTGTGTTTTGTTGTCCTTTTTCCTCTCAGCACTGCATCATTGGAAGCAGTGCGTGTGTACAAACAAGTGAAGCTAGACAGAAAACAGATGTTTTTCACACAATCAGTTCACAAATAATAGGACTGTTTCTGTGCATGTTGTTAGCTCTCCCCCTCTTGCTATTGTCAGCAAAATACAATGAGAGGAAGACAATGAAGAAAAAGCAAATATACAACTGTTCTGTTTTTGCAAAAGTGGGAAAAAATTCACTCCACAGCAAGGAAGTCTTTAAAACCATGGAGTTATTTCAACAAATTCAGAAAATCTTTTCACCACTCAAAGAGACAGGATGTGTCAAAGGGATATAATGGCACGTAAAATATTTCACTCAAACCTGCCAGACAGTGATCAGATATTCAGGATCAATAGTTTCTTTGTTTATGTGAAGAACTGTTGGTAAACAGAAAATAAACTGAATGTTGAGCAAACATGTGATCCAAACCATTCCCTTCCTTGTTTCAGAACAAACTGTAACTAATCTGTCCAGAAGGAGCCACATCAGCAGTGCTACAAGCTGAGGTGACATAAAAGAAGTGAGGAACCTTAGTTGCAAGTACTGACAAACTGTCTATTTACTTAAAGTTAATGAAAATGTTAACTCCAAAGGAGGCTCTTTCTTTTTTGAAGCAATTTAGTTTTTGTGAGATGTTGCTTAATTAGCCTCAAGATATACGAAGATAAATGGAATTTTAAAATCTGAAGTATCCCATCTTAAATGCAGTGTTTGGCTATAAATGACCCAAATGACCCTTCAGTGGTATAATTCTCTGCTGGCATCTGATGTGTTTCTCTAGTGCAGCTCATCATAGCACAGCAGACTACGTGGATACCTAATGCTTCTTCAGAATGAATACAAGAAAAAACAGTTGCCAGTACAAAGTAATTATACAGATTCCAGACCCAGACTGAATTTTCTTCTCATGGTAATCAAAGTAGTAGAAAAGCTCCTGCCACCAATGACTCATTTTCATTTGCATTCATCTGGTCATTAGGAAGATGGTAATGGCAATGTCTGCACTCATGAATTACATATTCATGAGAAGAGAGGAGAAGAAAGATATCTGTGCAGGACAGGACTTGGATAAGCATGAAGGCTGAGCTCTTAGCCTTGGTGATTTGATCACTACTGGTGATTTGGCAGATAATTTAACAGGAAACAGGAAAAATATATTAACTTTATGTCCCAGCAAATTTCCTTCATAGCCATGTACCAATACCAGCTTAAAGATCTGGGTTTCAAAATAAACCCCCCTCCATGCCCCCCACCAAAAAAAAAAAAAAGGAGCTTACAGTGCATTCTACTGGTGTAAAATTATGATCACACTGAATATACTCGGTAAAGTTATTTCCAAAATAAAATACATGTGGGGTTTTTTTTAGTATCTCTCTCATAAAAATAAACGGAATTTTGCCACTGGTATCTGTAGGTTGCTTTTGAAGGTGGGTGGTGTTAATTGTTGTGACAGAGAAAGTTCTTTTCTGTTGCAGATCTGCAGAGTGGTAGCTTAGGAAGTAGTTGTAATAATACTCCGTCTTTTAATTCTGGGATGTGCCACGATTTCATCTCACCACCTGTTGTCCATGATCTGTTTCACTTTGGAGTTGATAAATTTGCTGAAGCCAAATACACTTCTATATTTTCACTTTCACATTCTTTAGTCTGTGCATAGTCTGCCAGAATCAGAAGAATTTCAAGCACATGGGAAATCCCTTGGAAGAATAGAATTTTTTTCCAAGGTTGAAGGCAGTGGGCACTGAGATCATACCTGTTGTTGTCTAAATTTAGTGGTTCATTTCTTGGAAGCTTGATACACTGTTATAAATTGCTGAAGAGCTGTCACTGCTTAAGAGCTGCCACTCAGCTGTCATTGAGTGGCAATGTCACTGAGTCAGCAAGGTCTGAGAATTATTACTGTAAACTGATAATTGAGATACCTGGAGCCCTCCATTTGCAGAACGTGCAAAAGTAAAAATAAAATTCTGATCCATTTTGCTAGAGTATTTTTTCTTTGTGTTATATTGCAGATGTCTTAGCGGAAAGAGGATCTCTCTGTGAATGGACTAACTACATTCAATTTCTTCCAGTTTTGGAAGGACTGATAGGACGCATTCCAGCATCCATAACTGACAAATTAGGGATTATAATTTTGTTGTATTTGTACATTGTCTAAACATGTGATGAATTCCCAGTCTTTTCTGAATGTTCAAATAGATTCAGCTAAACCTAGCCTCATTTTTTAATGCTTTTTTATCTGGAAATTGCATTCATTTCATGATCTCTGTGGGGAAATGCAGCACTGATACTGGAATATATGACAAAGCTGATTACTAAGATATTCATACTGGGACTTGCTTGTGTTAACAAGGAATTATCCTACTGGAATGGAAGGTGTTTGTGATATATACTATCTTAAAACAGATTGAAATTTTGTTACCAGGGATGTCATTTTTCTCTCTCAGAAAATGTGATCACACACGATGTTCAGGAAATATTTCAGCCAGGGCTCCCTGAAGAAACACGAATAAAATGAGAATACAGCTGTACAGCTACTTGTGACAGAAAAATGCTTCAGGATTCCTCTAAAATTTCCGTTTATTAAGAATCAGGATTAAAAAAAATAGCAGTTTTCATTTTGTGTCATAGAGATAACATTTTAAAACGTGCAGCTTGATAATGTAAAACGTAAGACAGTTTTATGAGTATGGCAGTTCTGCAAGGCTTTTTACGACGCCCCACAAGCAGGTCCCTTGTATTCACAGTTACTCCTCATGCATAATTATTTTTGAAAGATACAGTCCTTTCTTCCTTAAGATTTTGTCAGCTGACATTACATGTTGTTTTATAGTAGGACTTGGGTATGTTTCCAGCTTTCTCATGTTTGCTGCTGACCTACAGCTAAATGTACCATCCAAGCAGCAAGCTTCAAACCCCAAACACCACTAAAGCACAGAGAAGAGGCCCTGGAACAGGAACAGCTCATCAGTAAAACTTTGCCCTTTGAGTCATATGCTATGAGGCTGAAATGCAGCAATTTATGCTCATAAGCAGAAGAAGCATAAACATGAAATACTACATGAATGAGCCAGCAATGGGGCTGTGGGTCTCAGTTGTGGGACAGAGAGTCAGAGTCCTCCAAGGTGCCTGCCACTCACCATGCACACATCGTGCTATGGCTGTTTTGGGGAACAAAACCAGTATTCACTCTCTTATGCTGGACAAACATGGCTGGCTCTGCCTTGTCTCTGGCACCACACTAAAGCTCTGATTTCATTGTGGAAAGGGCACTGTGCTTTCCAAAGAAGGAATATGTTTTATATATACAGCACCAAAGCTGTGATCTGATTTTTTGCCATCCAAATGAATCTATGTGAATGGGCTCAAATTAAGACTGCGTGAAACTCTGTACTGAAACAGTATTTTTAACGTCAGAACACAAATTTGTCAGTTTGAACACATTTCTGTTCAAAAAATAGGATGTTTTCAATTGATTCCAGTTCCCAGTGGGGTCGCATCATGAATAAAACACAATGCGTGAAGGAGCAAGAGGACAGAAAATGGGCAGAAGAGTCTTGAAACAAACTGTGCTGAAAGGCTGAAGATTTTCAGCTGGACTAATGTCAGTCTGCAAGTAAATGCAACATTTTCAATATTTGAATGTTCTGGTTTATACTGGGTTTTTGACTTTTACTGTGATTCGGAGAAAAAAATCTCAATGTCAATATGCTGGAATTTTCTGCAGTATAAATAAATGTATAGGTTCCCAGGGGCAAAATTAATAACATTATATGTTTTCTCCCCAGACTGCCTGAAAATGTACTTTCTCCCTTAGATCTCATTTCCCCAGGCACACACATCTAGAGGATCAGACGAGGACAAAGATATGACATCCTAAAGGAAGCACCCCTTTACTTTCTTCATGTCCTATCAAAGAACCTACATAAGATCTGTCTCTTTTGCCAAGGAAGACAGCTTGCAGCTTGATCCTACAGTGCCACATCATTCTCTTGCCTATCAGAAATGTCACTGGATTGTCTTCCTTTCTTCAGGAAGCTTGTTTGTGAATTTCTTTTAGTTCTACTGGATTTACAAGGAGCATCAGAGGTACTCAGTGGCCAGAAAGGTTAATCACAGAAATGCCCCTGCATTCACTTCAGAGCTCTGTTTGCTTTAGATGTAGAGGTAATGAAGGGTGAACAGGTCAGTCAATCTTGCCATGTCCAACCTGAATGAGAAAAGATAAGGCTCAGGTGTCACAAACACACAAGAGACTATTGAAGTTGATGGGGGAATGGTGCCACTAACTTTTCCCCTTTCTACAATGTGGTAGAGGAGGAGCAAAGTTTCTGCTCCAGAGTTATCACCCATGCTCTAAATCCTGAACCACATGCAGAGGAGTGGATTGCCAGTTGCACTGCAGACCTCTGGTCCTCTCCTCAGTCTTTCAGATTAAATTGCCAGCCTCTGTACCATCAATACTAGTTGTTCTGATGATCATATGTTATATGAAAGTCTGTCTACTGGTTAATGTTACAAAATCTGAGAAGAACCAGGACTTTATTCCTTTGGTGACTAGCTAAGAGTTGACTCTAAGTAGAAAGCAGAAACTGTAAACAACATTCCTTTTATCTGATTCTTAATGCCCTGAAAAAGTTCAGTACTTAGCCAGCACCTATTAGGCTTTCGGTGAGTGATCACCCTCTTCACCACCCTGTGAGACTTGCAATCATGCAGAAGTACACAATTTACTTCCACGCATGTTCTTAGAGATTGTGTACTGAACAAACCAGGAAATAATCATTGTTGTTCCTTGTAAATAATGCAAAGCGTTACCAGAGTGTATACAATCTTGTAGAGCAGGTAGACATGATTATTTGGAGCTTAACTACACATTTTTACTTATTATTTTTCATTAACGGTTCTAACAGAAAGAGTGTGAGTGCATATTCATGGAATTTGCTAACAGCATCACATTGGTAGCTATCAATATTGATAAGGTTTGTCATATAGCACAAAGTAATGATTGACCTTAGTAATAGGAATGGGGTGAAATGCTTACACTGCACTGCAACCTGCAAGGTCATATGCAGAAGAGCTTATACTAAGAACTTCTGCTACAAGCTGTGCATTGCTGATTGGAACCATGAGAAGAGAAGAAAAACCTGGGCACTTTGGTTCGTGAAGGCTTGACCCTGAGCCACCAATGCAATGTAGCATTGCTGACAGTAAATGCAGTCTGTAAATACCAAAGGTGGGCAATATAAGGCAAACAGGGGTGTCACTGGGAAAGCACTGGTGGGACTATGCAGTACAAGTTTGGTCATCTGCCCAGAAAAGTTCAATATGAGCACAAATGAATGGGGTTTGTGGGATGAGCAGAGGAAAGGAGAGTTTATTCCATCAGAAGAAACTCGGACAGCTGTGATTTTAAGCTTACAGGCTGGAAGGTGATAGAAGATATGACTGTTCATTTTAAATTTTAGTGTGTACTAAAAACAAAGGAAAAAGGAAGTGCCATTGGAGTTAAAGAATTATGTTAGCACAAAAACACATAAGAATAAATCACCCATGAGTACATCCAAGTTACTTTTAAAAGGTTGTGAAAGACAAGAAGGGTGAGCTTCAGGAACAGTGTTCTAGAGGAACAGGGCAGGCAAACATTTTACTGCTTCAGAAGTTGAGAGACTAACCATTGTTAAAGCTGTCTGGGACAGAAGGGACTGGACTTCTAGACCTAATCCAAAATAATCTATCTTTGACCCTATTTGTTAAGTGCAATACACAAAAAAACGTTTTACCAGGATGGGGTGGGGTGGGTGCGTCTTTTTGATTTTAGTGGATGGCAGCCCATTGATGGCAGCCTGTTTACTGGTGATATTCTGTGCTTGTCCTGCGTTCAACCTGACTTTGCAGCAAATGACTGAGGTTTCACTTTGGCTCTCTGCTCTTCCGCAGCAAACGCTGAACATGGTCTGTGGCAGCGATGGTGGCTCTGGATTCACAGTCCAGATCAGCCACTGCAGGAATTTTCTACCAGTATAAACTTAATCCAAATAAGTGTGTGCATACAACTGAGTTTCTCTCATATGCAGGAACACATAGCACAAAGTTTATACTGACTTTTTTTCTTTGATGTCAGCTGTGGAAGAAGCTGCAGTACTTGATAAAGCATAAGATTCGAATGTCATAGACATAGAATGTATCTGGTCTGGCATCATGATCACAAGCACAAAGTTAATGAACAAATTTCAGCTACTGTTGCTAATTTATTGCAGTAGAATACTATATGCCATTATTATCTTTCATTCAACACAGCATGGGGCCTTAAACCAACATTTACAGCATTGCTGAACTGTGCCCTGTAACTCCACCTGGAAACTGCATAGTCATTGCTGTAATATAAACAAGTAATAAGAGGTGAATAGTCAGCTGTGTTTACTTTTACACTTTCTGATGCCCTTGATTTTAACTCAGGAGAGCAACTGGAGGTACTTTTGCCTGGAAAGCTCTTAATTAGAAATAGTTAATGATTGGTATTAATGAAGAGCTATAACGACACATAGGGTATTATTACATTCCCTAAGCATATTTCTATTCATGACCTGATATTTTGGGTAATGCAATGAACAAAAATTATTTGTCATAATAAGAATAAAAGGATGTTGTTCAACAGTAAATAATTGAAAGTTGACCCATCTTGAGGACTAGGTTTCAATGGTAGCTTGACCCCAAATTAGTACCCTTTCATTAGTAAGGAGATAGAGTGATGCACGAAACACTTCCATTTGAAGCAAAATCACAATTCAGAATAATGTAAGTATAAAAAAAGGCTCCTTAATACTTCTGATCATGCACAACATATTTGTCCTATCTAAATCAATATCAGGATTTCTTATTTGCTTGTATAGCACAATTACTGTTAGTGATCTTTTATATTTGGATGACATCCAAGTTGTTTATTCACAGTACGACATTTTTTTAGGGATAAAATTGGACCAAAATTAGCACTATCTAGTGTATTCCTCTTGGACTGACAGTTCTCCTTTTTAAAAATTATCTGGAAATGATATTCTAATCCTTTAAATACTGTGCTTTGTAATGCAAAACTGTGAATTCAGATGGTCTGCTACTATTTCTCCAATGACAAGCAAACAGCTATTGATATCCACACAGTCCTGTTTTACAGATAAACCCAAGGTGAGAAAATAAGAGCAGAATAATCCCATAAGGTTTTCCTTACAAAGTCATCCATAAATGCATCATCATAAGAAGAGAAGGGAAAACATATTGTGTTGTATAATAATTTGTGGCTGTCATTCTTCAAGGAATGCAGGTTGTTTCTTTCCCTCACACGATTGAGAAATCTCAAACTTATGAGCCATAGTCTTTTACCAGACTTTTTCATATTTATTAAAAGATTGTTTTTACACTTAACTTTACAGCTTCCCTATGGCCTCCTGCTTCCCAAATATGAAAATCATCTATTTGGACATCTTCTGCAGTTTCTCAGCATGTTAAATTCTTGTTCCAGTCTCTGATTCTGACTAGCTATTTTTCAACAATTTCAGAGACCCTTTTTGCTTTCTTCCAAGGTTATTTAAATGTAGCTTCATTCTCCAAGGAAGTCAATGTCATCAAATTACATTTTATTTTGGTATAAATACAGCAACAATTAAACACACACACAAACTGCTACTTAAAATGTGATTATAGCAAACAGAGGGATTGTAGAAGCCAGTATCATCATATTCAATATATTGACTCCCTCTGTGTTTCTTTGAATTGCATTTGGGGATTTTTTTATAATAACCATAATGATGATTTTACCACTGTTAGCACTGCAGAACCAACACAGCCATGGAAGGCTGAGCTGGATTCAGTTTTGCTTCACACATCATTAATAAACCTGTCAGCTCAGCTCTGATTGCAGGACTTCTATTTCTGATGATGGAGAAAGAATGCAGTTCATTTTTCCACTCTGCTTTGGGTTTGCAACACTGGCAGTTAGAGACATTATGTTTTGATTTGTAAAATCAGCAATGTTGACATAGAAGCCTTTGAGAAATGCAGCACTTTTGAAGAACAACACTTTTCAATTTCTCGTGTCCTTCTTAATTAATTTAAAAAGTTTTCTAATAATGCCTTTATAGGTTGGATCACCACTCTGTAGGTAGGAAATGTGACAGAATTGATTAGATATGCCAAAGCAGAGAGATAGAGAGACTCCAGCTGCCAAGTTATTTACGTAATTTTTGGCTTGCTGTGTGGCATCCATGGGAAGCACACAGTTTTGGCATTACAAACCACTGTTGGGTCTGTCAGGTACATTACTTTACTACTGCACTTTTATTAATAAGTACATGGAAGGTTACTGTGAAGCAAGGAAGAAGGTTCATGTTGCATCTTTGACTAAGGGACAAGAGGAGCATGGTGGGGAAAAATGAAGGGCATATTACTGCAGAATGTGGAAGGATTTACAAAAATGTAGATTAGTGATTACAGTGCAGCTGATATCCAAATACAAAGGGATGGAGGAATCAGTACATCCATAATCCTCGTTGTTTAACATGAATTCTCACATAAAGACAAGAGCATTCCAGTAGCAGTCTCCTGACACTAAACAGCACCACATGACATAAGGATCATTATATACAGATCTGCATATTGCAAGGAAAGGGAGTTCTTGAGACATGCTTTAAAACTGCCAGGCAGTAACACTCTGAAAAGATACCCCTACTGAGACACCATTCACATTCCCTTATGGCTCTGATGAAACACGTGTCCAAGCAGTGAGCTAGGCTTAAAGGAAAGGACAGAGCAAGGAAATTCTGTACTGGCAGAAGCAAGGTGTGCTGGGATATCTCTCTAGCCCAAGGACTGAGCAGCTCCCTGAGGGAGAAATCCTTACCTCTCAACTAAGAGTGCAGTGAAGTTATTAATGACACGTTTTATGGTTTTATCTCTTCATAATCCAGTAAATGCTATAAATAGGTGCTTAACTCTTACCTGATCTACTGGCCTTATTTAAAGCCTGTCAGGTGATAAGACTGAACTGGGTGAGAATCTGTTTTAGGCAAACCTGACTCCGTGGACTGTGTGTCTCTGCCCAGGCCAGACTGATGTCCTGGGGACTTGGGCTTCAGGTGCCTCAGGGAATGAGAGCAGAAGTAGGAGATCCCTGGGCTTTGCCTTGCAGGAGCCAGCGAAGACAAGGCAGTGCTATAGATCATTCTGCACAGCACCGATGTTGGCAGGCAACAACCAGTCCCTTTCGCAAGCAGTATGCAGGATCTGAAAACAGCTGATGGTACAGGGTGAACACTGCTCTTGTTATAGGAAACATGAGGCAAAGAGAGATTATGGGAGACATTTTCCTGGGGAATTAGCCATCCATCTTTCAGAACTACCTCACTAATTAATTACTCACATAAGTCCAAAATGTTTCTTAACCCTGCTTTTATGCCCCCAGACTCCTTTTCTTTTCGTCAGTCACCTTCCTGAAGCAGTCCTGGCAATGCCATTAAATGGTAAAAAATTAAAGTAGCCAAAGCACAGATAAAACCTGAGGACAATACAAAAGGCATTGAACTTAATTTCAAGCCAGGCAGCAGGAATATTATTGTACTCTTGTATGCTTGTACTACAGACTTCCACTAAAAATTTTACATGAAGCTGCTGCAGGATTTGCAACTTGTAGCGATATAAAGACAAAGAATACAGATTCCAAGGAGGGAACTGGTGTCATGTTTGTCAAAGAAAGACTGAATTTCAGAAATAATTTAAGTTAAAATACTAAAATAAACTGAAGATAAGCTGGAACTCAGCCACTGCTGTCTGAATACCAGTTTCAGTGCACTGAAACCCACAGAAGTCTCAAATTATCATGTCAAGAAAAGTTAGGAATGTACTGATGGATACAGCTGTATTTCAAGCTCTAATGTAATGAAGGGAGATAAATCACAACAATCCAGGTCAATTCTTGGGGTTACTGGTGCTGTAGTTCCCAATAGCCCAGGTCCTAATGAAGAAGTGCCAAACAATGTTAGCAGCAAATCATTGTATTGCAGCATGGGAAAGTCTGTGTATCCCACTGCAATTTCACAGAACAAGGTGTGCTTAGTCCTTGAATTTGTTGTTTTAGTAAGTCACAATTATCTGTTTTCACCTTTACTTCAATAACATCTGCAGCTATTGTTGGTATTGCTAAAAGACAAGACTGTTTATTTGTCACCAGCCTCTAGGGGCTGAAGAAGTGCAGACTCACCAATTAAAGGCTTTTAACAGCTGGATGCTTCCTTACTGCTTAGCAGAAACATTAACTACTAAAACAAAAAAAAACCCTCACCAATCTGAAGAGGGTTATGCCTCTTGAAAGCAATGCATAAGAGATGTGTTGAAAGCAAAGGAAAAGAAACAGTTTAAATTATACATTGTTCACCCTTCACACAGTCAGAGCAATTAATTTTTTATGGCATGGCCCCATTTTCCCCAATGCTAATTATTCCCAGGAGGGGATGGTGAGACCGTATGTTCGTGGCCCGTCTCGTTCCCTTCATTCCTCTCCAACATACAGAAGTCATTAGCTGGTGGCCTGAAGGAGTGATGCTCACACCATCTCTCATGTGCTGCTGTATAATAGAGGTCTCCATCCTGAAAAAGCCAAGGGCAGCTCCTGACTGACACCTGCTTTGTTCCTGCTGCTCACAGCAGTAAATGTGCTCCTGGGGCAATCACCAGCCATCTGAGTTTGTGATACCTCGCAAGCTGTCTGAAACAACTCTATTCTGGACATGGTCTTTGTTGCCGAGTTCTGCATCTATCCAGTACCAGGCTCAGGAATGCAGATACCATGTGTTTCATGGGGTTTGCACTTTCTCTCACCCTCTGCTGAAAGGAGAGAAGATGGCTGCTTTTTCAGTGTTTTGCTTTCACGTGTGCTCACTAGACAAGAGCTTGAAGAGGACGTTTGTCCCTTTTGACAGAAAGTGGTACAATTTGACTTGATCTGGAACCATAAGTATTGGTGAGCTGTGAAACTGATGTATTTGCAGACCAATTTACACTGGGGAATGTATTTTGGCTAATCTCTGTTTAACTATTCTGTCTGCATCCTTTCTGGTCTGATAATAATAATAAGCTCTTCCCTGATTAATATTCTAACCTCTTAAATATGTAAAAACTACCTAATTTTCTGCTGCTGCATACCTAAGCAGATATGGCATGTTAATTAAAGAGTTTGTCATCAACTAGCTTTTATGATGTTTTCCCCCAAAATACACTTGCAAGTACATGTTATGGGAGGGTTTTTTTTTCCCCTGCTCCATTTAAAATAAATATTTTAAACTATTCCCAGTTTGCTTTTCCAGTAGAACACTCTGATCTCTGTGATCAAAGTTAAAGCATTATGTGAAAACTCCAAGATTTCTCCATGGTTCCCCTCAAGTTGACTTATTTTGCCAATCGTCTGTGCTCTGATCTTTGAAATTGTATTTCCATTTCGCTGTAAGCATAAACATCATCACAGGAGCAGGTTGCATGAATGTGGCTAAATACCTGAAGTTATGCACCACAGCCTAGAATAAAGTGAATGACGCACAGAGAATGCAACTTAAGTTTTTATCTGATGCTATGAGCACTTGATGTTGACTACACAAAACAGACTAAAATCTTCCTTACTTTGTGTATGTTTGCTGCCAAACCTTCTCGCAATAGACTTAATTTTAAATAATTTTGGCCATTTAGACCTCATTTCACTATTGACTGTTAATTTTAAAAGGAAGTGACTAAAAAAAAAAACCCCAATGACAACAAAAATAACAAACAACCCCTAAACCAAAAAAACCACAGCACATTGACCCTAGTTGTGGATCTTTCTTCAGGTAGTTTCACCAGTCAAAACATCACTGAGTAACACTGGCAATCTCGGTACAATCCTACACATCTAACTTATTTATCTATTAAATATCAGTACCCAAAAAAAAAAAAAAAGGAAAAAGGGTGGGAGAAAGGCAGGAGGGAGGACTTCTACTGGTTTGGCATTTACTGCCTGCAGTACTTAGAGTCTGCAGGTTACTTTGATTAATTGAAAAGTCAGAAAGTATTCATTTTAGATGGAAGAAAGTGTTTTGTGTAGTGGTATGGGCTATTTCCATACAAGAAATTAAATAAAATTTGAAACAAAAGCCATTGCAAAACGAAAGACTGAGATATTTTGTCTCATAAATGTCAGAAGGAAATACTTTTAATTGAAAGCCCTGAAATGTTTTGCCTGGGAATTACCGGATAGAAGATCCACATTTTCTCTCATTTGTCTTTGTTCTGCATTTTAACTGAAGCAATTTAGTACATCTGATATGAATTAAAAAGATTTGTCAGTGATTTTTTTAGTAGGATTTTTTTCCCTTCAGATCTACCTCTGTGTATGATAAAGAACTTGAAACCTTGATATAATTTTCAAGAAGCTGATGTGCTTCTGCATGTCTTGCTCTAAGTTTGTTTTTAAAATTACCATTTAGGAAAGGCACTTAAACCGTTGTTGTGGATGCAGTTTTCACTTCCAGTTGTCTGCTGTCACCAGATTTTGTAGTGCTAGTCCTTGGCTTTTATTTTTCTTATTATTTTATTCTGTGCTCAGGACCTGACACAAGAGATTGACAAATATTTATATGCAGGAGCAAAATATTTTTATTTTTTGTTTTCTTGTCTTTTCAATGCCAGCAGGACGATATGCTGGAGGATATGCTAGGTTGTGGTGTCTCCATCCTTGGAGATATTAAAAAGCCTTCTTAACATGGTCCTGGGCAACTAGTTCTAGGTGGCCCTGCTTGAGCAGGGTGGTTGGACAAGATGACCTGTGGAGGTCCCTTCCAACTTCAACCATTCTGTGGTATCTAATAACACACAGCCTACAAGAACCTCAGAAATGTAACTTGTGCAAGAGTGAAGAGAACTACTAGGACAAACTGAGCAGTCTCTTTTCCTCCTCTCTTCAGCTGAGCAGACTATTCATTGTGACTGTACGAACTAGAAAGATACATGGAGAAATATTCATATGGTGGGAAGGGTTGAGGGAAGAGTGGGTTTTCAGGCAGCCAGAGTGAGAGAGTTGAAAAGGATATGAATAGACAAATGAAGAAGCTTGGAAGCAACACCGGAAGAGTGGTTGCAGCAATGACGGAAAGCACAGTCTTTACCTGGTTTCTTTTTGAATTAGAGCAGTAGCTTTTGTTTTGTTTTGTTTTGTTTGTTTGTTTGTTTGTTCTCACTTTGCACTTTTGAGGCCTTTCTACCAAAGAAAGACAGTAATCAATAAGCAACAAACATTTAAGAACCTCGTATCCAAACTTTGAAATTTGAAAGGAAAAAGTATGTGTCTTGGTCCCAGCTGAAACTTGGTTTCCCAAATAAGATGATTTTTTTGTGTCTTATTTGGAGGAAGAAGAATACAGACCGGACTTAAAATGTAGTTTTAATCTCCTTTGTGCTGCAACTCCATCACTCGTATGGCCCATGAAGAACATGTTGCCAGCACAAAACAACAGTAAAAAAAAAAATAGCAGTCATAAGCTTTTCTCCCAAATTTTGATATCTGGGAAGAGCTTTGTTACAAGGAACCACGTTTCCATTCCAGCTTTCCTCAGTGAATGGCTAAGGTTAGGACATCATTTCTATACAGTTATGAAGAGTGCATGTTGGCTTTCTGCTTCACTATCTTCTCTTTCCAGTTGTTCTTTGCCCTGCAAACAGGATAATAATAGATGTGGGCTGTTAAAACCTTCAGTGATGTATAAGAAATTCACAGGCAAGCGTGTTCACGTATTTTTTGTTTTTTTAACTGAGGAAGTTGTCACTCTCCTTACGTTGGCTACTGTTATCAGAAGTCTTGCATGAGGCCACGCACAGCACGCCTTACTCTGTTAGTAGTTGTTTAGAATTCTTACAGAAGCTCCCATGATATACGAGAGTAATAAAAGTATGGAAAAGGGCATAGATGTAGAGTCCAATTAACCATGTTTAAGAGGTGTATGTGTTAATCCTCAGCTACATGTACTAAACAAATGCTGTGCTGTCTGGTTTCTGATCTCCACTAAAAGGTTCACAAACTGTAAGCAGGACCACCTGTGCTCTGCACCTTGGTGCTGTGTTTGGTTTCGTATCTGCATGGAAGGATAAAGTGCTAGGTTACCTGCATGGGATCATGAAAAACATCTTGGTTAGAGAAATGCCAGTAGGTAGCCATTGCCATAAGGAGTATGTCTCAGACACAGTGTCTTGTCTGCTCGTGTTGTTACAGAATGAATGACAGGGACTCTTATGAGGAAAGGCTCAGAGACCTGCATCCGTTTAGCCTGGAGAAGAGAAGGTTGAGAGGGGATCTCCTCAATGCTTATAAATATCTAAAGGGCAGGTATCAAGAGGATGGGGCCAGACTTTCCAGT
The DNA here is from genome assembly GCA_013400135.1 of Rhinoptilus africanus. Classification (NCBI taxonomy): domain Eukaryota; kingdom Metazoa; phylum Chordata; class Aves; order Charadriiformes; family Glareolidae; genus Rhinoptilus; species Rhinoptilus africanus. Next base: position 19,697 of record VXBO01014056.1, on the reverse strand, counting down.
GGTGCCCAGTGGCAGGAAAAAAAACAAGAGACACAAACTGGAAAACAGGAAATTCCATCTGAACAAAAGGAAAAACTTCTTTAAGGGTGACAGAGCACCAGAACAGGCTGCCCAAGGAGGTTGTGGAGTCCCCTGCTCTGAAGGTATTCAAAACCCACCTGGATGCATTCCTGTCCAGCCTGCTCTAGGTGAAACTGCTTTGGCAGGGAGGTTGGACTAGATGATCCCTGAAGGTCCCTTCCAATGCCCACCGTTCTGTGGTTCTGTGGTGATTCTTGTTAAAACTACAGTGTATAAACAGTTCTTCTATGGTTTTGAAGACTTTTCATGGGCATTTCCCTATTCTGCTTCATATTATTTAAGATGGCGTACCAAGATGCCTCTCAGTAAACATCTCATATTTCAAGTGAAGAATAAAAAATGCTTCATGCAAAATAAAACACATAGAACACCTGAAATAAACATTTCCTTTTTTGGACAACAAACCGTGCACCAAAATGTTATAACTGGCACTTTAACCTAGGACATTTTGTTAAGAGCAAACTTTCTGAAACGAGCCAAGGAATTAATGAGTTTTCACTGGAAATAGTTATATTTTCTGAGCAACTGCTATCCAGAGAGGCTGGATTTTTATTTGAATTTAGGAATCTAAATACATTTTTGAATTTAGATGCTTACAAACTATTGCACAAAGGGCTGAAATGGGACTTAATAGTGTACAAGTTCTCTGTATAAAAGTGAACTTGAGTACATCTGAAAAAAAATAAATTACAGAGCGAAATAAATCTTAGAACTAATACTACTGAGTCAAGAAGTAAAATTAAACCACTACATGACACTAGAAAGCTTTCGACTGCTGATGTCATAAAACGCAGTTTGATGTCTGAGAGCTGTACAGCAGCAGAGGGAGTAGCCTGTGTGCTGACAGCAGAGTAACTGCCTCAGAGCTGTCCTGTGTTTTGACAAATATAAGCCTTCTTCCTTCTGAGTAAATTAAGATTTCACTGCTACTTTTTGTATTTAGCCTAAGTTCCCAGCCACCTGTATTAGTTAAGGAGAGAGACAAGAATAATCATACATGACCTTTCTGAAGGGTAATAAAAATAACATTTTCAAACAACCAAATAGCTGTGTAGCAATAAATTACAGCATAACAAGTACCATATGTTGAGGGGAAAATATTCTCCTAGCAATATAGAATGGGAAAGAAAAATTTAGAATTCTGTGTGCTCTAAGGTGGCCCTGCTCTGGCAGGGGGGTTGGACTAGATGATCTACTAAGGTCCCTTCCAACCCTAGGATTCTGTGATTCTGTGATTCTGTGAAAGATGCCTATTAGGGGATCACTCAACAACAAATGGGGGCTGTACCTTAATACAAACAATATAAATGGGAGATTTTGTTGACTTCAGATGAGAAAGGGGAATGGAAAAGTGAAGAATAGCAAAAACGAGCCACAGAATTCTAAATTTTTCTTTCACTCATTCACTTCCAATAGGAAAGTTTAGGATTTCTTTCATATTCCTGATTGCTTCAGACACTGCACTTTCAGGACATCTCAGGTCCTCTGAGGTCAGGAAAGTCCTTCAGTTGCCCACATTTAGCTGGTGGGTAAAGCAATCTCTAGGAACTAACCATGTAGTTACCAAAAGTAACAGAACCTCAGATAATAGATTTTGATATGAGGGTGTTTTGGAGGATTGGATGTAACCTAGGAGACTTTTCTTACATTTATTTTTTATTTCATTTGGTCTTCAAATGTACTTCTTTAAAAAAGAAATGTCAACCAAAGTTCCTGTTTTTTTTATCTCCTAGTAAATCCCATAGCAATTTATCCAGTTGGAGGGGAAAAAAAAGATTTTTCTAATTGTCAGCTCTACAAACAACCTGGGGTTTAAAAGACCAGCTGTTTTTTGTCTAGCTTATTCATCATCATCAGAAATAAAGATTCTGTGTGCCACAAAACCTGGGTAATCCTGAACTGTCTATTTGTGATTGAAGGCAGACTCTACCCTAATGGCTCAAAATTAGTTAACAATTCTCTTGAAGACAGGTTTGTCAGGAGAAAAATCCAACCTTCCTTTCCTCATTTCTGGGCTGTGTTAGCACTGTTAAAAGGAGTGATAACTTCTGTTACTAAAATAAAGGCAGCTTTGAATACACACAAGGAATAGATATGTAAATTGAGAAATCATAACTTTGTCATTTTGCAGAGATGAACCATGCCCTTAAGCTAAGTGTAGTGCTATGTTGTCGTGGGATTATCTTCTCTTTTGTGATACTGCTTTTGTGGAATTTTTTAGTAGTTCTTCATATCTAGTAGCAGTTTTAATATGTCCATACAGGCAGTAGCTTGGAAAATGAAGTAATATGTCCTGTCAAGCTGTTTTCCAGCATAAAACCATTATTATTCCATTTGTAACTAATGATAGATGCCAGAAATAGAAGCCTTGTTCATTACTTATGCGTATTTTCTTTCTGGCCATGCACTTGCACATGGGTTACTGTCAGGGTATCCAACAGCTCCTATTGTGCTTTTGATGCTAAATCATATTTCTCAGCAATGATTCCAGTTTTCAGGGTTTATGGATGTTAGACACCTACTAATTCAAAAGGAAAGGAAATGGTGGAGTGAGAACTGCTGCTTTGCTGCACATAACATGGAAACCCCAACAAGGTAGGCACCATTAACAGAGTAACTTAAGCTCTCTGCAGCCCCATGTGGTAAAGCTTGTCCCAGAAAATCGGACTAGGAAGCATACAGAAGCAGTACTAGGGTTGCATACAGATGTTAACTGAGGAAAAGTTGTCATTAAAAAAATAAAATTAAAAAAAAAATGTAAAAATCCAGAGTATTCAAATTGAAACTCAGTGCGTCTCTTAGTGTTTTTCTTTCGGTATATCATGACTACTTTAACTCAAGACTAATTACTTTTTAGAAAAGAATCAGGGAATAAGTTTCCACACCACATGAGGATTTTACCCTATTCTATCGCAGTTATCTGGTAAGACTTAAGTGCCTGAAGTAAAACACCAGGAATTCTCCACCACATGAGCCAGCCATGGTGGGATGGAAAAGTTCAGTTTGAGCCTTTGTAGCAAGGACAAGAGTTCTGGTTCTGGAAAGTCTCAAAGGTGCCTAACTGCAGTATTTTTTGGTACCTACTATTTAAGAACAACAGATAGATCGTCAAGCCAAAGGTCTGTTTGTCCCCACAAAATGTCTCCAGCTATGTCTAGCCATGGATACTAAAGGAAAACCCTAGGAGCAGACCAAGCATATAATGTTTCTTCTTTATCTACTGGTCCAAATACAATGATACGTGCTTTAAAACCCTACTAAGTCAGAGGTGCTATCTCTGTGTTTAGTAACACTTTCTGAATTAAAATCTCCTGACAAATTCAACTGATGGCTTCTCATTTGTGTGTTATCAGAACAGTGAAAATGGTTCTTCATTTATCATCTCCTTGTCAGTGATAATTTCACAGCCCCATATTCTCTCTGTTTAATTATCTCTTTTTTCGTGTAGATCATAGAATCATAGAATCATAGGGTTGGAAGGGACCTTAGTAGATCATCTAGTCCAACCCCCTGCCAGAGCAGGGCCACCTTACAGCAGGTTACACAGGAACGCGTCCAGGCGGGTTTTGAATGTCTCCAGAGNAGATGAGCCCTAGTTTATTTAATCTCCCTCAAATGGAAGACATTCATACCTTTGATCATTCTTATCACCACTCTCTGCAACTTTTTTAGTGCTGCAGCATCAGTTCTTCAAGATGCTGCAACCAGAAATGCTTTTGCTCTTCATGATTTGGGCACACTGTGGATTTATATTGCAACACAACATTTTCTGCTTTGTTTTCCATTTCTTTCCTAGTAATTTCTTTTCTTTACTCACTTCTGAGTGATGAACTGTCATTTTCATAAAATTATCTGTTTTTTTGATAGACAGTTTGGAGTCCATCAATGTGTATTTAGGGCAGGTCTGCATTACTCTACTTCTATCAGCACCAAATTTCTTCTGCCATTTCATTGTCCAATGACTTAGTACTGTGAGATGGTTCTGCTACTCTAGAAGGTAATTTTATTGCCTCACTTAACTTAGTGTCATCAGATTTTGCCACCTCATTCTATACTTGTTTTGCCAGATAACTGCAACAGTAAGATACAGCATGGGTTTCAACACAGGTCCCTCTGGGTCTCCACTGGCAACGTCCACCCTCCTTGAAAAATCAGAAAGGGGCTTGCTCCTCCCTTTATTTCCCAGTCTGTAATCAGTTATTAAATCATACAGAAGATTTCCCTCTTTCTTTCAAATTTTAGTTTCCTCATTAGCTTTTTGGTAGGAAGTTATTGGAAAAACCCCACTGTACGTTATCAAACAGATCACATTTGTTCACAGCATTTTGTGGACAAAGCTCATCAATTTGTGAGGCCTGACTCGTTGCTGTGAAAACCTGTTAACTGTCCCCCTTACTGTAGAAATGCTGAAGTGCTTTACTGAGATGGAACCTGTTTCCTACAATGGTCTGAAAACTTAAATTTCCTTCAGAGGTGGAGCCACCCTACCCTTGTGATTATAAGGCTTGACCAGCCGCAAGAGCACACATGGGTGAGGTAACTTCACTCACACTGGTACTGCAGACCTCAGTTAGGACAGAATTAGGCTGTCACAGGGACTTTTCCAGCACATCTGACACACAGGTGAAGTTTTTCTCTGCAGAAAGTGAGGGACAGGATATATATGCCTAATCTACAAATCTCTTCAATTAGCTAAACTAAGGATTGAAGTTCACTAGCTGTAGCTGATTATCGTGTTTCATATTTGTATCATAAGTTTTCTAAACAGTGTTAATTTGCTGCCTAATGATTCTGTAAGATTTCTTCCAGATGATGTTGATGATGTGAGGTGTATTGCTTATATTTCCTTCCTATTTGAAACTTTTGCCATTGTGCTGTCAGTGTTAAATGTAGTAACCATCAGAGAGGAGTGAAGAGTTATTAGCAGCAATTTCTGCAGAGAATTTGCCCTCTAGCAATACTTAGACACCTCATAAGCATTCCTTCCCTGTGTTTGGTACCGCAATACTGAACTGAGTGATATCATTTTACTCTAAGTATTGGGTATAAATATTATTTATGTCATGCTCAATATTTGACAGAATAACTTGGCTAGCTGAGGCTGGCCTTCCAAGTGGTGGTCATTTCTGTACTGGTTTTGTTTTGTGGCGTGCTGTCATCATGCAGGTTGCATGCAGAGGAGGATTTGAAAAGAGCTGGAGTTAGTCATCTGCTTCGTTGTACTCAAAGGACCTGCTTCAGGCCATGGCAGAGTCTTCTGTCAGTTCAAGAAAACAGAGCCACAGCTGGTACCTGGTTTCCAATCTAGGAGTTGCCATCTGTTGATGTTTCTAAAGTTAAAATTTCTTAGAAGCAGCAGCTTACAAGAAATCTTGAGCATTTTTTTTTTTTTCTGATAGAAGGAATGAATTATTTTTCATCAAGGAGGTGAAATTTTCTGTCTTTAGCAGCACTCCCATCAAAGACAAGTAGCTGTTTAGCAGGAAATGCGAGGCAAACAACTTTCGGGTTATTTCAAATATTTTTAATCTTTTCCTTCTTCGGGTCAAAAGATATTGACAGGTGCATCAGTTTTAGAAGTAAGTCTGATTATGCATTACATTTTGATTGTCACATTCACATAAAATAGCTCTGTATTATGTACGGCTGTAAGGCAGTGGCCATCAAGGACCTGTCCATATTGCTTAACTGCTTTCATATCCTTTCTCTGATGAAGTCTTTGAGGAATCTTTACTCCTTTAGTATTATACCAAATATTGACTTTATAATACAAAAACAAATATGCAAAAACACTCTGGGCTTCTCTTCACACTGCTGTAAGGACTACAATACATTACTGTATGACAAATGCTGTTATCCAGCCTACCTCAAATCCTCTCTTCAGCTACAATTGGATTAAATATTCTTTTTTTCAACCTAACTCAGCTCTCACTTTTTGCTATGTGCAGTGACAGAGGCCAGAGATGGTGTCAGAGAATGAAGTAATCTTATTATTTGTTCTTGGCAGGATTTACCTGACATAAAACAATGTTGATATTTCTAATAATTACTTCTATTGTGCTAACACCTAACCACCACAAATGAGATCCTTAGCCATTGTCTTAGCTTCTATAGAGCCAAATGAGAAAACTCAGTCTCTGAAGAATTTACAATTAAAACAAAACAAGAAAAACAAAGGACAGGATAAAAAAGCGAGATAGAAAGATTAACAATATGTGCTAAGGGGTCATAAACTTTACTGATGCTTTTTATTACATACATACATGTTTATATACAGACAGGTGTATACAGTAGTTTACTTAAAGGACAGTACAGGATTTTGTTTTATGAACATTTTTGTTTGGTTGTTCAGTTTGAAACCACTGCCAAACCCACCAAAACCCAACTGATCAAACAAAAAATCCCCAAACCAAACAGCTTGGTTCATGGACTGAGACTGAGAATGCATGGGAATCAGCACTATCCTGGACAAAATAAGGTTTAGGGAAGACTTAGGAGTAGCCTGCTGCCTAGGAGTAGGTTACCAAGGAGAGGAAACCAGGTCCTACCCTAGCCTCCCTAGGGTGCATGGAAGGACAGTGAACAACAGGCCTCCTAAAACAGAAGAGATTGCCACTGGAAATTAGAAAAGTTTTTCGTTGTGAGCATAATGAACTATTGGAAATAGCTGAACATGGAGTTTGCAGAATCTCTATCCTTGGAAGTTTGAGACCCAACTTAATCAAGCCCTGAACAAGCTGTGCTGAGCAGTAAGTTCAACTAGAGACCCACCCCTGATCCCTTCCCACCTGAATAGTCCCATGAAAAGCTACACAAGAGATTCAGAAGTTGCAGTTGCAAGGATTTGTCATCTGATGTAGATTCTCATGACCAAGATTTATAGAAACATTTAGATGCTATTCTGTTCTTCGTGGTTAAGAGTACCACCCTTAAGGCACCAAAAAAACCCCAAACACACACCAACCAAACCACAAAAAAACAAATAAACCAGATGCTGAAATCCTATTCTCTGAACTGGCCTAGATATTTAGGGTCATTTGCAAATTTTTAACCTAGCGAAACAATAAAAGGTTTCTTAAATTGGGGCCATAACAGAAAAGTATACAGCAATAAACAGACATCAGTTACTGCTGTTGGAATTGCTTTCTGTTTTATATACTGACATTAAAATGTTTCCAAAATGATGCATTGGGTATGAGAGAGCAGGGGTGGCTGTTTGTTTTAAGCAGATGTCTTCTGGGAAAACAGACCCCACTTCTGTAGTCTAATAAGTTTTTTGGCAAGTCTTTCTGCTTTATGAATGACAAGGAACATCTATACTTGGCTGCCTTTTTTATGTTAGATATTTCTCACATACACTATTATCCCCCAAATTTATTTTTATTTAATTAAAATAATAACTTGAAATTTTGTTAGAGTGCTTACAGAGGAAGTACCCTTAATTCTTGGGAAGTGGTAAAAAAAGCTTGACATAAGTAGTAACCGCTTAAAATTAACTCCTCCCAAATTTACTGATACAGACCATTCATGGTAATAGCTTTGGCACAAACTCTATCCAACAAAACCAGCTGACCGTTACTCCCTCCTCTCGCTATAGGATGAGTCATTACAAGCCATTTAAAAAGGAAGTTGTAAGGAAAACACATCAGACATGAAATACAGCAGCTCAAATCAGTTGAAAATCTGATTCAGCCCCTGAGAACAGCTGTTTCTAGCCTACCTTCATACCATCCACATTGAATTGCTTATTGTTATCGGTTTTAGGATAATACAAAGAAAGAGATGATTTGGAAATAGTCTTGGCTGTTGTTTATTGCCTCTTTCTCTGCAGCTGGTACATAAGCTTTTAGATTTTTTCATGCTGTTTTGGGGGAAGTGGAGGTACATTAGTCTAACAGCAATGTCTTAACTAGGAAGATTAACCAAATAAATAAAACAAAACATCATTTTGAAATCTCAGTGACCAATAAGCAATAGCAACTGTTATTCTGTAAGTACATTAAAATTTTGTCAAGGCCTGCATATTATCAGTAAAGTGATCCACTGGCAGAAACCCATTTGCACACAAGCACACGTGGATGTCCCTGAAAATTCCAGGGGCAGAGAGCAGAAGCTACAGGTAAAAGGAGAGGAACAACCAATGCCTCTCTCAGGCATATGTGATGTTCTCTGAAACACAGATGTGAGAAATGGAGTCAGAGTCAGTAATGAATAAAAGGCAGCTTGGACATTGTGTGAAGAAGAGACTGACATGGCCAGGCCTGGAGGCTCTGAGATTCCTAGAAAATCCATTCCACTTTTCAGAATCATTCACTGAGAAGGGTTTCTCCAAGGGGGGGATGCCATGCATTTGACTTTCGGATGTGCTCAGAAGATTCCTGCTCCTTGAGGAATCAGAAGAATTACAACAGACTTGAGGCCACCTCAGTCCTCCACCGAGTCCGCTCTGAAGTCACATCTCAGGGGGCAGTGAGTGAATGTCCTCCACCATACCCTCCTGTGACCCAGTGTCTCTGTATGCTTTTTTCTAGTACACCTCATGATTCCACTAGCATTTAAGACTAAAACTGTTAACTTAGTCTCACACAAGCAGTAGGAGTATGGAATTAGAGGAAAATAAAGAAAATATAGAAAAAATTAACTAAAATTTGCAGAGGAGAAATGTTAAAGTATAGATGGGTATGAAGTTTTTCTCATGTTCCTGGAAATCAGTCTGGGATTTACAATACCTGCTGTTGTGATGTTATTGTAAACAGGTGACACACATGTTGTTATATGATAAGGTCCTCACACATGAAGGACAGTCAAGACTGGTTTGTTTAGAAACTTGAATGAGTCTTTTGAAAGCTATCTGGGAAGCTGAGAGATAAATAAATAATTGTGTGGCAAAAAATTCAGGTAGTAGTATCTCTTCTTCTACACAGGCTGGACATAGTTAAAATCACACAATCCAAAAGTCCAAAATCAGTGTCTGTCTCTGATCATACATTTTGACATGTTTTTTTTCAGCTCAGGGTAAGGGTAACAAGGTGAGATTCAGTGTCTCATGTTTTAAAAGTGGGCACGGACATCCAAACACTTAGATTTGCTTAAAATCTGTGTCTACAAATCCCAGGACCACATACAATCAGCAAAGATTTTCTTCTCTGCCATCAAGTAAAAATATTTATGTGAAGTTTCATCCTTCTTTCCTCCTTAATCCTGTGTCAAATTTTTCTTGTAAATATCTTTATTGTTCTAGAAGCACGTACTTACTACAGACTATAGGCTGCTGGCTTTGCCTGAGCATTCCTGTCAACGTTATTGAATGGCAACTAGACTTCTCTTTCGCTTTGCAAATCAAAAAAAACCACCTGGCTGAGGCTTAGGGGAGCAGAACTGCTGCTCTTTCATCACATTTGTTAGAGGAAAGCACTTCTAGAGGGCTGCAGGGTGGAAATCCGCTGACTTCACACCCCATCAGACAGGGCTCTCGCTGCAGTAACTCCGCCACCACACCTTGGGGCCATCTCCCAAGTCTGCCGCCAGCTGCAGACTCAGCCAGATAACACAGGCAGAGTTACACACAGGTTAGGGAACATGAACTCTAAGAAAGTTAAAGGCTACAGTTTTGTTTTTAGTTTGTTTGGGGTTTTTTTTGTTTTTTTTTTTGTTTGTTTTTTAAGCTGAGATTTTGTCACTGTTGTCTGGAGCCAGAAGCTGCAGGCTTAAACAGAAGGTTATGGTTTCTATCCAGATCTGCTTGCGCAAAGCCTGAAAAGGGAACAAGATTTGCACAAAATTAAACGAAATAGTAGTGAGATGGATTCTTTCTCTGCTGATGTTGGTTCTCTTTCACATTTCCGAATTGCAAGTTTAAGGTGAGGCGTAATTTTGTCACAGGTTTTCTTTTGCAAACAAACTTCCACTTGAAAGGAAAAGATAGGCTGAGTGAACAAATGTAGCTTGTATGAATAATATCGCAAGATGGGAAGAACTAAACGACTTGGAGTGATACTGTGAAGATCAGCTTCACAGCAGCAGCATGGGGAATAAGCAGGAGAAGCTGGAGATCTGTGCACGATCGCAGGGCTACGATCTCATTGCAATTACTGAGACGTGGTGGGACAGCTCACATGACTGGAATACTGCCATGGATGGCTATGTCCTTTTCAGGAGAGACAGGCCA
>VXBO01014055.1:47754-70282 GCA_013400135.1 Rhinoptilus africanus | reverse complement strand
GGCCGGCGCCCGCAGCCGTCCCGTCCCCCCGGGGGCCCGGCCGCTCCTTCCCCCCGGAGGCCCTGCTACTCCCCTCTGAGGGGGCTTTGGGGTTTCACGGCGCTGCTGGCACCGGCAGTGACTCGTCCCACCGTGTCACCCGTAGCGGCAGCGATTCCGCTTTGCAGGGGTTTAAAAGAGCTCGGGAAGCTGCCGCAGGAGCCTCGGCTGCGTTGTCGCCCCTCTGCCTGTGGCTCTTCCTTCTCCCGAAGGGCCGGTGCCAGCAGATTGCTCCTACACAGGGTGTTTATCTGGAAGGAGCGGTGTGAGGTTACGAGTGAAGCTTCCCAGGCAATTTCATGCTTGTGCTGGAACTGTGCGAGTGTTTATGTTGGAAGGAAACGGTTCTTCTGAGGAAATAAATTCTGCATGTGGGGGGGGAGCGGGCAGTTGCTTTTCTCCTTGGCTAACTAACTTGGAGAGGGACCATCGCTCGCAGGTGCAATGGTCGCTTCTTAACCAGCAGCACAGCTCAGGCTCCCTCTCCTCTAACAACCAACGGAGGAGGGAGAGCTTCCAAAGGTAACCTGCCAGCTCCAGATTGTTATCCTGCTCCAAAAATAAACTCTTCCGAGTGTGACGTGATGGCTTGGTTGCAAAATGCATTTGTAGCTCTCCCGAGTAGCCTGACAGGTTTGCATTCATCATCTCGGAGCAGAGACTGGGCCCATCTCCCTCCCTCCCTCCCCAGACACGTTTGGTGTCAGCAGCGCCCTTCGGAGCTGACCAAACTGGGGACGTCTTGGCTGTTGTATCCTGATATAGCAGCTCTTGTGCCGCTCTGTGTGCGGATCCATTTGCTCCTGCAAAGCTACAGTTATTCAAAGAGTTTCTCCCAGGGAGATCTGAGCTCTTTAAAAACTCTGCCCTGGTAAAGATAAGCTCACACGCTAAATTCAGCTGGGAATTGTCTCGGAGGCGAAGGTAGAGTGCGCCTGCTGGAACACAACGTTCCTGTTAGCTGCACCTCTGGACGAAATGTTTGCGTTTCTGTTTTTAGTTTATCGAAGGGAGTCACATCCTGATGTCTCCTGGTGAGCTGGGGGGTGGCCCCTGGGAGCGGTGCTTCTGGATTTTAAAGGATTTACCATATATTTTCTTTTCCTTTCTCAGTCTCACCCAGTGGTTTGACACAGCACCGAGCCGGACCTGCCCGCAGTGCAGAATCCAGGTAAAACCTCTATTGAACCTCTGTATTTCTATGGCACGATGCTCTGCTAAGCAGCACCAAGGAGCCGTGGTCTGGGCCTGTGGTGACATAAGGAGAAGGTTCATGGTATGAAGTGGTGAGAACCTTCTCTCCCTAAATATATCCCCCTAAAGGCTTGGAGGCTGAACTCCCCTCAGCCCTGCTTCTGATCAGAAGAGGTGGTCCGAGGCTGTCTTGCTGCTGTCTGAATTGCAGCTTCTCTAGGAAGGGTCGCTGGGCTTTCACTGCTTTTATTTAGGCTGAGGAAGTATTGGCATGATAATAGAAAGGGCTGGAAGGGGTTAATGGGGACATGAGAGCTGCGTTTCTAGAGTACCCTGCTGCTTGCCATCAGGTGAGCAGCCCATTCCGCTGCACGTGGCCCTTAAAATTGAGTCCTTGCTTTGCAGCACTCGGCCCTCCGTTGAGAAGAGCAAAGGCTGGGGAGGGAAGGAGGGATGTGCTCTGCTTCTGAGGCGAGAAGCCAAGGCTTGGGGATCCAGTGGCTTAATTGGGACCTGAACTTCTTTGAAGTCCCTTGTGGCACCAGCCTTGATGCCGCCAGTAGGTCTCGGCGCGTAGTGTCTGCAGGAGATGTTGCCTCCTGCTCAGATGTAGGTTTTCAGCCAGCTGCAGCTTGGGCTTGTTCTGTGTTCGTGCTTCTTTCTTCCTCTCAAGGTCTTGGCCCTTGTTCCTTCCCTGACTTGTTGATTCCCTCTGTTCTTCACTGCCTCTTACATCTCTGGGTTACCATGGAGTTATCGCGAAATAACATCTTATGTAGCAGTAACTATGCAATTAGCTGGTGTCATGACTGTATATAATACTTAAAACACAAAGCTGTAGCTGCATGGGGGAGGTGTGGAGAGCTATCAAATTCAATTACAGCACCTTCTGCCTGCAGAAAGCAGCACGTACTTCTGTCTTAGGATTTGGCATCATGTTAGCTCGGCGTCAGCTGCTTGGGCCTTAGCTGCCAGAGAACAGACTGCGCTTGATTCAGAAATGCCTGAATCTTTCTGCTGCGGCTCAGGAGCTTGGCTGGAGTCGTGCTCCCAAAACTGAGGCGGAGGGGAGGTCTGCTGCCGTGCTGATGAGACAAAGCAGGACATTGTCACTAATGGCACTGAGAACGTGATCTGACTTGCCTTTCGTGGCCTTTTGACAAGATGGCACCTTCTGCCTCTCTGATTGTATTCCATATCTGTTGTGTTTCCATATCTGTGCCCGTTAACCTCTTCTGTCTCCTGTGTTTAGGTCAGCAAAAGACACATCATCAATAAGTTGTTTTTTGATGTTGCCTTGGAGGAGCAGACGGCACCAGATGCAGAGACTTTACAGGTAATTTGACTGGGTTCTTCCACTGTGTGATGCTTCAGCATCTTGGAAGCGTGGCCTGGGCTGCCGGTCCTCTGCCAACAGCAGCTTCCTGAGCTGGTGCTCGCTGTGCTGTGCTCCTGTTTGAGATCCGAAGCACATTAGTGTCTCCTGCCTGTCTCTGTTCTCCCTCTTGGTCCTCACCCATCAGCTGTGTTGTAAGGAAGTCTCCCTGTGGTGGCTTAGAGTTCCCCTGGCCAAATCTCTTGTGGTGACTCAAGAAGCCTCCTCTACTTCACTGCTTTTCCTTCTGGATTTCACTTTACCTGGAAACCTCCTGAAGCAGCGTCAAATAAACATCCAACTGCTGCTTCTCCCCTTGGGTTTTGAAACCTTGGGGATGAAGCTACAAAGCTTTTTCAAAAGACAGGAAGAGAAAAATCCCCAATGCAATGAATCGCTGCTGGTGCCTGTGGCTGGGTTGTAGGTGAGCCCTGCTAACTTCTCGGGAAAGGGGGGGCTGTTGGAGGAAGTGCCACCTCCTCACTGCTGTGCAGGCAGGTTGGTTCGCACCGACTGTAAGGAAGTGGGGCAAGGTGGCGACAAAGTCTTGGCTCCCCAGGAGGAATTAGGAAAGGGACTGCCTGAACCTGCACCAGTAGTGGTGGACAGTGGGCCGTGCTGTGGCCGGGTCCTTCGGGGCAGATCCTGGCTGGAGCTGGGGTGCTGGGTGATGTTCTCCAAGTGCCACCCTTAGGTGCAGAGAGCTGGAGGCGGGAAAGGATGAACGCGGAGTGGCTGTTCCATGTTCTCCTCCTTTGTTTAGTGTGGATGAAGCATGGCTCCTTATGTCTTGGAGTTACATGTTCCAAAAAAAAAGTCATTGGTTGACCTTGGTATAATGGGATGCTCGTACCCTCTTGTGTTTAGAATCAGCATGTGCAGCAATTACCATAATTAGCGGTTGCCATGACAATGCTATATGTATATCGTATGTTTTTAAAATAAAGCTAGCCAGACTATAATGTCAGTAGCGCTGTCATTCTCCACGACTGCTAATAAAGAAATTGAAGGCCAAAGTATGTGTGCTGAGGAAATGAAAAAGCATCTCTAGGCACTTGAAGCTGTGTGCCCTAGAAGCAAAGCAATGGCTCGGAGCAGATAAACATTGCCTTTAGTGCATACTCAGAGCTGGTCTCGCAAGTGTAAATAGATGAGTGATTCAGAAATGGGTTGACTGGAGAAAATTGCCCTAGAAAAGCTTTCTTTTCCCTCTCACCCCCACCCCAGGATCTAAGGTGAATTCCCCCAGCCTTCCCCTCCAGGGTGGCTGTGCTGAAAAGCTGCTTCCTCACTCAAGGGCAGGACTGTGGAGCTGTTCCTGCACAACAAGCTTGGTGGTAACTCATCGTGATCCTACAAAGTTTGTTGCGTGGCCATCAGAGCAACATCTGGCCCTGAGTGTGCAGCATTCCTAATGAGAGCACTGAGGTCACTGTCGGATGGGAAAGAACCAAGTATTTTCTGTGTAGATCAGCGTTGTTAGTTTGTATGGGTATTTACAGCCCCGTGCGCTGATTTGGGTTGTTGCTGGGCTGATGCTGGTTTGTCACCAGTTGTATGTTGTGTGCTGCCTTGTTTCTGGAGGACGTGGAGCATCTTAAGAACATGGGCGACCATCGTGGGTGGGATTTAATGTCCAGCTAGACCGCAGTTCTGCCTGCAACGGGGTGTCTGCTTCTGGCCTGCGCAGGAGTTCAGCAAAGCAGACACGTAGCGGACTGCCCTCAGACTCTTTAGTAGATGAGAAAATAACTGGTGACTTCCTCAGCCTGAAGTGATTTCACCTGAAAAAGCCCCCAAATACAGGGTTTGTTCCCAACCACTGCTTGTCCCTCCAGGAGCCTGGGCGTAGAGTGGTACTCAGCTCTGTAATCAACTGGAGCTGTATCTGTGCAGCCCACAGATGTCCTGACATGAGCAGTTGGCCTCCTGCCATGCAAAGGCTGGGCTGGGGCGCAAGGGAGCACGCTTCAGGGTGCTGGAAAGCTGAGCGCAGAGCTGCGGTCCCCTTCTCTTGGGGAGACAAGCTTGGGGTGCTCTTCTAAAAACCAGTCTTACGCCCCCAGTTATAAGGCGCTCGGAAGAGCTCCCTCATAATCTGAAATGTCTTCCTGTTGTTGCAGAGTTATTCAAATGATCTTTTGGATAGTAATTGTTTCGTGCTGTTCTTTACTCTCACTTCTGCTCTGAAATGTTTACAGTCAAAGGAGTGCTGGTGCTGCTCTGCTTCCCATCACCAAGCATCAGTTTCACGTGAAACACCGGAGGGAACTTGGTTCCCTGGAGCAGCTGCTGACCACAGGCTGAACACTGCAACGTGTCCAAGCGCTTCTGGGCGCTGAGCCTTGGTTTATCCACTATTGCTCTTAAAGATGGTCCTCAGTGATCGGAACAGTCTCCATGTGGCTGTTCCCAGAGCAGGAAAAGCGCGAGTTTTGCGGTGTAACATCTCAGTGAGGCTCATCTGGAACCTGACACTTCCAGTAGCTCGTGATCCGGGGAGCTGAGAGCCCTTCTTCTGAAGGAGACTAGGAGGCTTCAGCTTGGTGAAAAGGAGGCAGGAGGAGGAGGAGAATTCCTGCCTGTAAAGCTGCTGGAGGCGAGAAACCTGGGAGGACAGCTGCCTGTGTGTGGTCAGGATAAACTCATTTGATCTTGGGGAAAATGCGCTCTTGTACCTCAGGCTGTCAGAGAGCTTCCATGAGAGGAGTGAGAACCGGGAGCAGCCTTTAGGAGCAGTGGTGGAGGATGAGGGATTTCGGATTAAGTTGATGAATGAGGCAATGTTACATAGCTGCCCGCAGTAGCCTGGGATTTCTTTGCTATCGTGCTAATTAGCACATCTTGTGAGCTCACTAATCGTTCCTGAATAGGACTCTGAGGAAGCTGCTTCAGGATAGTTCCTGCAGCAGAGCTAATTCCATGTCAGCCCTCCAGCTGTTGTCCCCCCGGGGGCAAATCCAAGTCAGCTCTGCTAGGCTTTGCGTCGAGTCCCTTCTGCTTCCTGAGCTTTACATCCCATATTCTCTTCCCTGCCTTTATTATCACCAGCAGAGCTTTGCTGTGGTCCTGTCAGATCCGTGGTCACTGGTAGTGCTATTCTCAGCTCAGATTTGCATGTAGCGTTCCGGGCTGCACAGATTTGTGTGCTCGGCTTCAGTACTGTGTTGGCATTTTATTGTGGTTTTATTCCACTGCAGTTCCTGCCTGACTTGTTATGTGCTTTCCTCTGCAGTTCTCTAACACAGCTTTTTAAGTCCTCTTCTGTTGACTCTTTCCTGTATATATTTCTCTCGCGCGCTCTGTTTCTTTTTAAAAATAGATATAATTTATATAGGCAGCCTCTCTTTGTAACCTCTCTGCATTTCCTTTGGCTATTTGCCAGTGTTCTTAAGTCGTATCCCTTTGTTATCTAAAATTTAAGCTAAGGGGCACTTGCTCCCTCTTTCTGATCCTTAATGAGGGCGTTAGAAACATTTGACCTTCCCCAGACCCTTGTGGCACCCAGGAGATGTTACATGCCCTCAGTTTGGTGTGGATTGGTTTACTGGTGATCTGTTTATGGCCATTTGACTGAGCTGTTTGCTCTTATCAGCATCCCGAAGGGCAGTGAGTTTAGTGTCCGTCAGAATGCTAGCCGGTGCCTTTTGGTGGTGTGCTTGGCTACCTTTTCAGATGTTTGGACGTGCCCTCCCGTCTCCCACCTGCACCTGATGAAAGTTCACTTCAGTTCAAAGCAACCCTCAATCCGCATAGTCTGGCAACATCCCTGCCTTATTGCCTTGTTTAGGTAAAACGTTATAAAAATTGTTCCTGTCTGATTTCCTGTGTTTCCCTGAGAGCTTTCCAAAATTATTCAGCTAAAACAAGATGACTGACAGCGTGAGAAACACAAGGTTGTCAAGGCTAAGACGAAACTGGGATCGTCTCTTCTCCCCCTAAGAATGCCAGTTGGAGGTGCTCTTTGCGTTCCCTGTGGTAGTACTTGCTTGGAGCTTGGGGCTTGCCGTTACCATATTCCTTTCTTAGCACCTGGACGGCGCAAATGCCCCGCTGAGAAACCTCTCGGGTCCTTTTAAGACGTGGCGAAAGCTCCACTGCAGGGCGTTTCCTAATCGTGTTTTCTGTGTTGTGTTTCAGAATGAACTGGACAAGGTGAAGGCTCAGCTCTCCATGAAAGGTGAGTTCCAGCTGCCTGCGGGCCACCGGCAGCCTGCCATCGGTGACTCCTGGGCTCTGTCTGCGCTAGGTGCTTTCTCCAGGCCTGAGGAAACCCTGTGCAGAGCCCACCTCCCTCTGAAGCCGAGGGCATGGTGCAGGCTGCAAACTGTTTTGCTGGAGATTTTTCCAAAGCGAGACCGCCTAAAGCCGTATAAAGCTTCTGTGACAGAACCAGAGTCGTGGCTTGGCCCAGCTCTGCTGTAATGGGGGAACTCTCTGCGAGTTTAGAGACATAGATACAATTTTTTTTGCCCCGCTTCTTAATCGCAAGCTACAAGAGTGCAGCGCAGCCGTATCTGGAGTAGGTTTGCTGAAAGCAAAGCCCTTGGTTTGCTCACTGGGAAACTCACAGCTGTATATGGCAAAGGTTTGTTCCTTCTAACAGATGAGGGGGTAAAAGTGGGGCCCAAAAGCAGCAGTGGGAGGGCTTTGGATTTGTTTGGCTGTTGCAGTGCCACATGTGTCGCGCGAAGAGCAGACGGAGTTCAGTGTGTGCGTTTCCATTTTCCCATCTTTAATTTTAGAGGATGTTTGAGGGAGGCAGGAAAAGCAAAAGCCCTGGAGACTTGTCGATGGGTTTTAAGCATCGTCTGTAGGCAGCCTGTCATCAGAACATGAGTCATGAGCAGCGAAAGGAAAATGTCAGTCTGAGTGACAGAAATCCAAAGACACAGTAGCAGAAGGGAAGAAAAAAAAAAAATCTAAAGAATGCTGGGGGCTCACCCACGCCCTGAGAGCCGTCTTTCCTCTGCCTTCCCTGCGTGCACGAGACAGACATGAATAGCCAGTAGATTGAGGATTCAATCCTTAGCCTGAGAGCAGAATTGGATGGTCTGCACGCCTCTATTCTGAGGCCTGGTCTCTTGCCAGCTTGGTTGAGTTTAGTGACTTGGTAGAGCGCCAGATCTTCTGGGGAAGGTGGCTGGGATTCTTACTAGGATGTTATCCAAGAAAAACTGCTCGAAGGCCTGCTCATCTTCTCGGCTTCTGGTGAGTAGAGGTTGGATTTGACATTCCCTGTCCCATTCTCTGTTCATACTGGAAACGAGAAGCTCCTTCCCACCTCCTGCCTCCTTTGCTGTGGGCACTCTGCTCTCTGGTGGTTCTTGTGTATAAATTCTTTGGTTAAAGATGTGCTCTGTGCTGCGCGCTGTAGAGGAGCTGTGTAATTGCCAGTCTCTGATCAGCTTGCAAATGGCTCTAGAGGTGCGGAGCTCCGAGCGGACCCAGCAGGCGCTGTGGGAGGCACTCCGAATGAGCTGAAAACTCATTCCCGCAGCACGGGGAGGTTTGACTCCTGCCATCTGCCTCTGGGCAACTGGGAAGGGAGGAGGGGGAAGCCCTAACTCTCTTGGTGGTTGTGGAGTCCCCTGCAAGTGCCAAGGGAACGTCTCCAGGCTGTGCTGCCTCTGAGGAAGGGTTATTCAGATCAATGGAGAAAAAAATGCTGTATTCAGAAATCTGTGTTTCCCTAGCCACCAGCGTGCCTCTGCTGGGATGTCTTCCTCTCTTCCCCAGTCCCACGTGGCTCTTTTACTGTCTGATCGAGCAGTGAAGCTGCACTGCAGGTCATGCTTCTGTGGGACGTGGTGGCAAATTTGAAACTGGATTGCTTGCAAGGAGAAACGGGGTTTTTGGAAAGGTGCTGACTCTCTCTCCACTATCATTAGGCTGGAGTCACAAACAGCAACTTTAGCAGAGACAGAAGATGCTGAGCTGAAGACTCTACCCTGCTCTCACTGGGGTTAGACGGAGTGGGGTTGCTGCTTTCCCTCATTGCCCAGCTGCTTCGAGCTTTCCAGTGATGCTGGCTGTTCCCTGCTTAGGTCTGTCAGCTCCTGACGGTGGTGGTTGCTCTATGAGCTGTTCTTCCCTTCTCTTGACAAAACAAATTGAAATCCGGTGTTGTCTTCCATCACCTTCTCTCTGGTGGTCAGAGGCACGTGCCTTGTTCCTGGATTGCCGCAAAAAGCGGGTGCTCTGGGGAATCTACTTAAGCCGTCGCACCTTCTGCAAAGTCCCCAGAGCCCAGCACAGCTCTGCTTTTCCGCCTCTTGCCCTTCGACGTCGGTGCTGTGGTGAGGGTAGCTGCGGCAGCGTGGTGACGCAGCAGCGTGGTGGATCGCTGCACGCAGCCGCCCCACGGCCCCCGACGGCCGTGTGGAGTGGCTGGGCTCAGGGCTGGGCTCTCCAGCTCTGCGACAGCGCGGTGTGACTCCAGAGAGATGTTTTCTTTGTGGAAGCCCGGCTTTGAGAGCATGCAAGAGTTAAGATGCATCAGCTTAATGCTAGCAGGGCTGGCACTGGGAAGCTATTAAAGGGAACTTGTTATCTTTAGCGAAGAAAATCTTGAAGCCTGCTGGCACTGTGAGAAGCAATTGCTCAGTACAGACCCTGGTGCAGGCAGCACTTAGGGAAATGGTTCTCTACAGGAACGGCCAACTTCTTGCAGCCCGGAGCCTGAGACTGCAGGCAGCCACTGTTTGTTGTGCTCCTGCTGCTGTGGGGCAGCCAAAGTCTGGGTTACCGGGTCATAACCTTTTTTTCTTTTTTTTTCTTTTCCAGAGAAAGAGAAGCGGCAATGTCAGGCTATTGTGGATGGGCTGAGGGACACACTGGATGTGCGCAATGCCACAATAGAATCGCTCCAGAAGGTGCTGGGAGAAACAGAGATGCTGTGCTCCTCTCTCAAGGTACCTTTCCCATCCTTGGCAGGACTTTGGCACTAACCGTCGCACAGCTGGTGTTAGTTTTGTTGAAGGTCTCTGCAAGCCCTGCTAATAAAGAGATGGTGCTGGTGGGAGTTTGGATCTGGTGCCTCGAGACTCCTGTCTCCTTGATCTCGGAATGACAGAAGGGCTGGGTTTTCCTGTTGGGTTTATTAACCTGAAGCAAGTGGTGTCGCTGGTCTTGAGGTCCCCAGTGCCAGGGTCTGTGTTTTGCATACAAGTGGCTGCAGGCTCAGGGCAGAGGTGGCTGAGATATGGGGGAGAGACGCCAGCCCAGCCTGGGGGATGCTGGCTGAGCCTTGCTAATGAAGTGGTAGTGCTGATCATAAAGGTAGCAGCGTGAACGGAGAGTGGGAACTGGCCCCAGCGCCCCATTGCCGAAACACTGGCTCCCTGTGGTAGAATGTTCTTCTGAAATGGGTTTAGGCCGGGCGGGATTCAAGGAAAATTAGTTTCTTAGTTTGATTGGAGGAGAAATCAAACTGAAATATATGGAGGGGGAGTTGCAAGCTTCAGCTGAGTGGGATTTGATCCAGCTAACTCTCCTGTCTCTGTTCTGTTGCCAGGGCTCTCCTTCGGTTAGGTTAGTAATGTGTGAAGTCCAGGGATCAAATATTCCTGTTGTGTTTCAGCGTGCAGTGACTCAGTGTGTAGTCATGTACTATGCGCAAACAGCAAGGGGAAGATGGTAAGAGCAGGAGCTGCTTTGTTGGGATGTCTTGTAGTGAGCAGAGTGACTTTGCCCTGGAGGTGGGCTGGGATGGGCAGTCTCCGCTGTGTGAAGATCACAGAATCATAGGGTTGGAAGGGATGATCTCTGGAGATCACCCAGTCCCACCCCCTGCCAGAGCAGGGCCACCTTAGAGCAGGTGGCACAGGAACGCATCCAGGTGGTTTGAATGTCTCCAGAGATGTCTCTCCTACCCTCAAGGTAAAGAAGTTCCTCCTCATTTTTAGATGGAACTTCCTATACTCAAGTTTATGCCCATTACCTCTTGGTGACGTGCCGGCCACAAGAAGATGGGGTTCAGGCAGGTGGGGTTGTGAGCTGTAGGCTGAAAGGAAGGGTAGGGGTCAACTGCAGTTCCCAAGATCTCTGCCCCATGGACGACAGGTCCAACCCGGCAGCCCAAACTGCATCATGTTCCTCGACCTCCATGGCCAAGTGGCCCGGGGAGAGCTTATAGATGGGTTGTGGGGTCATCTTGCAGCTGGGCTCTTCCTGAGAGGAACCAGGCCAGGAGGTCTGCCTGACACTAGCAATGTGCTGCCGTCGCAGGGCAGAAGGAGAGATATAGTAAGGAATTAAAGTCAGACAGGCCTTGCTGTGAGCCAGCACAACTTTTTTTGCCTGAATGTAGGTTTATATCCAATCTGCTTGGGTGCAAAGGCGGCCCAGGTCTGTGCCACGCCAGAAAGGCTCCTGGGATCCCAGGTCTACCAGTGGCAGGATACTTCTGATGCTCCCTACTCCTGCAGAAACGATTGTGACGGTGGAAGCTGGTGTTTGCTGCTCAACTCAACATCTCTGTGCCTGGCTTTCCTGCCTTGGCACCTCAGGAGGAGGCTCTGTGGTTATCTTGCCTGTTGCAAAACTTTCTGTGTATCCTTAAGTCCCTCTAATGAAAGCTGGGCAGGGCAGAAGGATTAAGGACCTGGAGGTATCTTTTCCGTGGTGTGCGAGGCTTCCAAGCTGAATGCCAAGCACTGCCTTACACTTCATCATTAAAGATTAAAGCACTAAACTTCTGCAGTGAAAATACAGGCTTAACTAGCTGTGTCGCAGGTCAAGCCCACAGGCTGCGAGCTGTTCTTGTCTTCTGCGAGCACCGTCAGCTGCTGCTGCACCTTTGTGTGAGAGTTTGCTGCTGTTTCAGGCCCTCTGAGGCGGGGGACTCTGCTCCAACCTGGCACAAAACACCGCTTTGGGGAACTGGCGTGTGGAGAGCTCTGGTTAGGAAGAGCCAAAGATGGGCTCTGCCTAAGCAGGAGTAACACGTCAACCTGCAACGCTGTCCCTCTGCAGAGTCCCAGCGGTTTCACAGCTGTTTGGTTTCTGTGGTAGGAAGCCGATAAAATCATTTCGCTTCTACATGGAAGGGAGCTTTACCAGGCGATGATGTTTGGCCAGGCCCCTCCCTGGAGTTAGCACCGCACTGAGACCCGGCCCAGAGCCTTTTGAGGGTGCTGTGTGAGGTGCCCCGGCACACACAAACCTAGGCAACGCAGATGCATTGGAACGGTGCTAAATCAGGCCAGCTTTCCCCTGTCCTCTGCCACACTGCAGATCTGTGCTTTTTCGGCTCAGCTGAGGTTCTCTGTTACTGCTGCCTGCTACTGGAGAGCCCGGAAAGGTGACGGCTGCAGTCGGCTTGCAGCCTTTCCAGGCAGGTGAGAGAAGTGCCCGGGTGGCTGTCGGGTTTGGCTGAGGTCTCCCAGAAGGGACCCACTCAGCATTCCTGTTTATGCTTTAAGCAGCTAATGGCAAGGAGAACTGGGAGGCTAAAGGAAAAGAGATCAGCTGTGCACGGAGGAGAAAGCAACAGCAAGGCTTGCTTGCCGTGGACTCCCTTGCTTTTGAAAAACAAATTGTTGCCGTGGCTGGGGTGCTGCGCAGCCCCGCAAACGCTCGTGGCAGAGAGGAGGCTACGACGCAGTTTCAGCGCCAGATTCCTCTCACGATTAGCACTGAGACCCTGCTGCGCTTGCAAGGAGCTGAGCTAGGGGTGCAGCAGGGAGGGAGCTCAACTCTCTGTAATCCTGGGCTGCTGAGGTGGTGATAGCATTAAGAGCCAATGTATGCTCCCAGCTGCCCGCAGTGCGCATAAGCCAGGATGTTTCTCTAACAATCCCTGGAGCCCTCCTAACGGTCTGTGTGCGCTTGCTTCTCTGCAGAAGCAGATGAAATTCCTGGAGCAGCAGCAGGAGGATAACAGAAGTTCAAAGGAAGAGGCCCGCCGTCTGCGAAACAAGCTGAGAAGCATGGAGCGGTGAGATCCCAGTCTCTCCCTGGGCCTCGCAGGCTGGGCTGCACGCCTCTCCCCTTTTCGGGGAGGGAGGGGTTCTGCGGCCCCTGCTGCAACGTCCACCTCAACGTGCTCGGTCATTTTACCCCATAAGGCTGGAAATTGCTGCATTAGCAGGTCTGCTCTTGCCCCTGCTATGTTTCTAGATGGCTACTCTCCCTAAATAGCAGCAAGGCACGGAACTGTGTGCAGGCTGGCCTCATCTCCAGTGCTCCCAGCATGGCGATGTGCGGTTCCTGTTATCAGGAGACGCTGGGGCAGAGCCCAGGGGTGGTGTCAGCCACAGGGGTGTAGGGCCCAAGAGCTGGGACGTTGGCCCCACGTGCAGTATGTGGGTACGGCTGCCCCTTCCCTAGTCTGTCCGTGTAGTGCTACTTGTCCCTAGCAAAAAGCCCTGCTTGTGGTGGGGCAGTTGTCTCTCTCTTCCCCCCCACCATGACATCCAGAGTGCCTGCAGTGGGAGCTTAGGCTGCACCGGCTCGTTGGAGGGAAGCAGGGCTCCGGTCTCTTTCCCAGCTCTGTTTGTGACTCATAAGCTGAGGGTACTTTTTTCCTTTTTTTTGTGTGTGTGCAGAATTGAGCTGTTGCTTCAGAGCCAGCGCCCCGAAGTGGAGGAGATGATCAGAGAGATGGGAGTTGGGCAGGCAGCAGTGGAACAGCTTGCCATCTACTGCGTCTCCCTGAAAAAGTAGGTGCTACGGCTTTGGGGCAGCTGGCTCCTACTGTCCTGGGTGTGCCCAGGGAGACCCCTCTGCCAAGTACCGGCAGGCACACAGGCTCTGCGGGGCTCTCGCTGCCAGTTTGGGCCTCCACTAGGTTTTGACTGACAGATCCCAGGGACCTAGATTGGAGCTTGTCACACTGAACTGTGCCTGTTGTCACCGTAGTGACACGCGTGTCACCATGGGAACTGTCTTCGGAGTTGTCAGTGCACCTATAAGGTGATGATGATTATTCTTTCTCTTCTCCTCTCATGCCTGGGGGGAAATGAGTGGATGAGGGGCTCCAGGTTGTACCCTCTGCTGCATGGCACTGTGCAGCTGCAGGCTCAAGCACTCTCTGGCAAGGCGGATCTGCAGTGCTGCCCTCCCCTACCTAGAAATCCATCTGGTCCTGCTGGGCAAAACCCACAGCTTCTTTGGGTCCCTTCTGATGGCAGCTGAATAATTGCAGCTTTGATACAAAGCTGTAATGAGGCAAGTGTCCCTGTGGTGTAATTGGGAATGAATGTGCATGGCCAATAGTGTGAAATCTCTGAAAAGTCACTTAAAGCAAAGTCCTGTATTTGCTGCCAGCATGGAGGCTGCTCTGTTGTCTCTCTGTCTTTTCCACTGGCAACCGAAATGCCTCTGGATCTGGTTTCCATTTTGCTGGTGAAATCTGTCCAAACCCTGTTCTCAGGAATGGTGGCCCATGCAGATTTTCTTCCCCGTGGTGTAGTGGTATGTTTGACGCACTGTTGGTCAGTTTTGTTGCGCTTATCTCTGTTCCCTAGAGGGCTTTACGTCTCCTGGGTTTTCTCTGGTGGCTCTGCAGTTCCAGAGCTTCAAATTAAGAAGCACGGGTTGTCTCTGAGACATTCTAGCTCAATCCCATTGTAAACGCAGCATAACTCTTCTGGTCTCTGCAGGGAATATGAAAACTTGAAGGAGGCTCGGAAGATCTCTAGTGAGATGACAGAGAAGCTGAAGAAGGAGCTGTTTTCTGTCAATAACAAGGTAAAGGGAGGGTGTGGGTTGGCAGGCTGACATCTGCTCTGTAGATCCCTGCCAATAAGTGTGGCCCAAACCCTCTGCAGTGACCCCCTCCCACGCTGAGCCCTACTCGAGTGGTACGGGTGGCGTGGAAGTGCCACACTGGGGTTTCTGGGTCAGGATGTGATGCTGTGGTGAGCGAGCAGCTCATGGGCTGCTGTGAGGAGTGCAGTCTCTGGGGACACTGGTGGGGCAGCACATGCAGAGCCAGAGAGAGTTTGGCAAGAAGCCTGGACTGCAAAGCAGTGGGCTCTGGAAGCAGCACTACCTTCATCCTGCTACGCTGCTGAGCATGAGCCAGCTCCTGCTGCGGAATCGGGCTCCTAGGAAAGGTGGGAAGGGGTTTGGAGCCAGCATCAGTTGAGTAGGGCTCAGCTCTGACTTGCTACAGCCACAATCACACCCAGCCTTGTGCTTTCACAACTGAACTGAGCCAGGGCTCCTGTGTGATGCCCGGCTCAGGCAGGAGATGTCCCCAAGATGTGGTGAGGGCACGCAGGTGGCTCTGCACAGAGCCTGCCTGGGCTGGCCCTGCCCTGGTGCAGAGCTCGGAGCTGCTGCCGTGCCTCTGGTGCTGTGCTCCTCCTGCTCCAGGCCTGGCTGGGCTCTCTGAGCTCAGGTTGGGGATTGCTTTGTGCCAGTTTTGGTAGCAAGTCCCCATGAAAAAAACGTGTGTAGCCTTGCTCTCCAAGGCGCAGGTGTTCCCTGGGGCAAAAGGGAGAGTCTGTGGGTGGATTTGGCCTGCTTTTGTTAGCTGGCCATAGCTCTTGTGGTCCCCTCAAATGGAGAAGGAGGCTCTCGGTTGCTGTGCTGCTCCCCAAAGTGAGTTAACCCCCTACACGAGGTGCTGCTGCTGGAATCGGCCTGCTTCTGGCTGGGTCGGTGCCAAACTGCAATCACCGGCTTGGGTCAGGAGGATGCGAGTCAGTGCACTCAGGGCTCCGGGCTGTGCTGACGGAGAGCTGACTGTAGCGACACTTCGTGGGCTGGCTCAGACTCCTGAACCCACCGAAGTCTCTGATGTGGTAGCAGTCCACTTCTTGACCCTCCAGCTCCTGGCACGTTTCCCTGTTGAATCAGGCTTGTCCGTGTGCCAGTACTGCTGATGCACCACCATCCCCTAGCCTGTGGTTTGTAATTCCTGTGCTCTGGTGTCCTGCAGGAATTCAGAATGCAGTCACTGAACGTTAGAGCCAGGGAAAAGCTGTCACCATCAGGCATAAATGCTTGGGAAATGCTATAGAAAGGGTTGTGTTGGGCGAGCAGCCCTGGAGATCCCTCTGCAGGCAGCTTGAGGAAATGGGCAGGCAATTCCATTGCTCTGATACAGGAGAGATTGGTCAGAGACTGCCACTGGAAAACTGAGCTCTGGAATGGGGGATCGGCAGTCTCCCTCACCTACAGCGTTGTAACCAGCACTCTGCTGTTTCGGGGGCTTTATTCTGCAGCTGCAGAAAACGGTTTCAGAGTTGGAGAAGACAAACGAGGAGTTAAAAAGCACCCAGAAGGATCTGAAGAATGCAGACAAGGAGATATTGGTGAGAATACCCTTCCTCGGTCTGCAGTAACTGGCAGCCGGCCACGGCCTGCAGCTGCAAAGCCAGGAGTTATGCTGGCTCTCGCTCAGTGACTAGGTTACTGAGTCCACCCTACCTCTCACCTGCCCCACCTCTGAGCTCCACCTGATTTATGAAAAATGGGCAAAGTATCCACTACTAAATCTTCCCTTATATTGTGGTCTGCTTTCCCTCCTCCCTCCAGAGTTTGAAGAAGAAGATAGACATCCTGCAGGATACTCTGAAGGTCCCATCTGTAACCAGAGAGACACTCAGTCGGCTTGTCTTTGAGAGGTTAGTGAAGTGCATCCTCGGATACAGGCCGAGGATGGAGATGGCAGGTCCAAAGTACAAGTTGAGCTGTTTAGTTTACCTGGGAAAAGCCTGTGTTGCAGGGTTTGGGTCAGGAAGGGGTGGAAGAACGGGCTAGGTTTTGACAAACTCTTTGTCACTGTGTCCTGCCAGGAAAATACCCTTAAAGCTGCTCTTCTGGTTGCCTCGGAGCTGGCCTTCTAGTGAGTGTGCGCTGGCACATGGGGACTGGAGATCTTTGCCAGACAGAGGAACTAGCCTGAAAAACGGCATTTTTTCACATTCGTATCAAACTCTTTCTACTGAGGAGCCTGTGCTGTTGCCCTAGTGCGGCAAGCTGGGTTGTGTACACAGGGCGGCAGTGTGCCAGTGCGTTTCCCTGGGCAGAGGGTGCTGCTGTTATCGCACGGGACATTCAAGGGTGAACAGTAGTTTGGGACATTGACTATAAGCTCTGGGGTTTGGATTCTCCTTTCTGTGACTTGTAAGCAGAATGGGGCTCCGATCCTTTCCCACTGCTGTCTTGCACCTCAACCACGTAGCGCGCAGCTCTGTCTTCCTCTCGTCGGCTGGGTGGCAGGCGGTGGCCTCCCGATGGCTGACACTTTGCGTGGCCTTGCAGCCCCGCTCCCGTGGAACTGCGGCACCCGAAGCTCCACCGCCCAGCCCACAGCGATGAGATCAATCTGGATGCCACCTTTGATGTGGACACCCCTGAGCACCAGCCCTCCAGATCGCTCTTCAACCCTGCAAAAAGGCAGAAGCTGGATAAAAAGCCGTGAGTTTTCCCTCCTCTTTCTGCTTCTAAAGGAGATCAAAGCCTCTCTTCTTTGAAAGGTGCTGTATGAGATCAGATAGCTCTCCAGCTGCCTGATGTTGTGCTGCAAGTTTCGTCGTCATTTGCTTGGCCTTGTCTGTCCTTGCCAGCTGCACTTGAACAATAAATCTCTGCTGATTTGTTCCTTGTGCTTCTTACAGGCCTCCTGTGGTAAATCTGGCGAAGAAAGTTCTGAAGGAAACGGTGGAGGTAAGAGGACTAATCTTGATTTCTGTATCGCCTCTTTGATTCTGCTGTTAATAAGCTTGGGATAAAGGACCCGTTTTCCCCATGTGGGAGACGCTGTGACCATAGAGCGGCCCATCTATAGAACCACAGCGCATCCTTCAAAGTGCTTTGCTTGACGGTCTCCTAGAAACGCTCTATTGCTGCCTCAGGCCTCCTGGAATTGGGCAGGAGAGGGAAGATGGAGACCCACGTGCTTCTTGCTGATTTATCTTGCCTCAAATGCGCTTGGCAAACACAAGGCGAGAATGACCACAAGGGCTGTGGGGTCAGCAGAGGGGGGGTGTTCTCCCAGGCTCGCGGAGTGCAGTGTCCTGTCTCCCAGGTGCTGCTCCATGTGAGCCACGGTGGGAGGTTTGAAGCTGCTGTTCTTTGGCCTGCCATGTGGTACAGCAGTAACTATTACCCTAAATAGCTGTCTGCGTTATTAGTGCTCCCCGTGTGTGGACTAAATTCAGCAGGTCCTGCTGGTTAAAGGGCTTTTCTCATTATTTCGTGGGACAGAACTGGGCAGATGATCTGGAGGATGATGCTCTTAAAGGACTCTTGCCAGCATTCATCAGGAACTCTGTTCTCTCCAAGAAGCCATCTTCGGGTAGCTTGCTGGGTCCCCACAAGAACGCGGGCACTGTAAGTATGACTGTCCGGTTGGTCAGCTTGTTGAGGGCTGGCACTGCACGTCTCTGTCCTGAAGCGACCCCACAGGACGAAGCAAACGAGGCTTTTACCTTCCCACATACAGCATGTGGAAAATAAATCTTGGAGCGTGAGCCTGGCTACTTCCCAGTCCTGCAGAGCTCCAGGGATGACAGATGCTCATTTCCTTCCTGGCTGCAGATTAAATGGCCATCCATGTCCCATTCCTTCACCTCCTTGGAGCTTGGGGTGTTTTCCTTGTATCCCTTAGTCCCAGTGACAAAATCCTAAGCCTTCTTGCTTCATGCAAGGCTCAGCTTGCTTCTGAAAGTGCCCAAGATATCCAAACTCTAGTAATAACCTCGGGCCTTTCTATTTCTAAAGGTGAGGGCTTAAGTACTGAGTGTTTCCAGGTGCTTGTAACCCCTACCCAGAACCTGTGGCCTGTAAGGCTCCTGCTTCCCCATCACCTCCACGAGGAGAGGTAGCCAAGGCTCTGTCCTGCTGCTCCAGGCTCATTTCTTTCTCTCTCCTAGGTGAGGCTGGGGTATGATGGCTTGGGCGGCAGAACAAAGTTCATACAGCCTGTATCCTTTCCTGCAGCTCGCGTGGCAGTAGTGATGCTGTGGGAACCTCGTGTCTCTTCCTCCTCTTTGGTTTCAGGCATCCTTGGGAGTCCTGCCCCCCAGTCACCAAAAAATGAGCTGGGACCCTCAAGGAACCATTAGATTTCTCTCTGTCTGACTCTTAACAAGTCTGAGCTCGGCAAAGGCCTCAAGGACCTGAACTTGCTGACAGCATTATCAGAGGTGGCTCTTTCAGAGCAGAGTATCCACTAGAAATCGGTACAGATTGCAGGGGCTGCCTGTGCCCTTGGGATCTCTGAGCAGCAGCGGAGCGCAGCCTTTTCCTGGCCACATGCCTGCCAGCCTGTGCAGCCGAAGCCTTCCTCCCTGTGGGATGCCGCTGCTTGGCTGTGCCTGCCCCGCAGCAGGTGAGGAGTTGGGTGGGCTGAGCTCGCCCAGCGGGTGGGGAGCTGCTCTCACTCCCACTCCTGACGCAGGAGCAGCGTCCCCTCCCCTGGGGGGCTCCCCCTCGCCTCCCTTCCCCGGGCAGGGCTGTCAGAGGGATGTGTGGTGCACTTCAACAAGGGCGAGTGTCGGGTGCTGCCCCTGGGGAGGAATAACCCCCTGCACCAGGACAGGCTGGGGATGACCTGCTGGAGAGCAGCTCTGAGGAAA
This sequence comes from Rhinoptilus africanus, assembly GCA_013400135.1. NCBI lineage: Eukaryota > Metazoa > Chordata > Aves > Charadriiformes > Glareolidae > Rhinoptilus > Rhinoptilus africanus. Next base: position 51,136 of record VXBO01014055.1, on the reverse strand, counting down.
GGGACCTGGGAGTCCTGGGGGACAACAGGATGGGCATGAGCCAGCGATGGGCCCTGGTGGCCAAGAAGGCCANGTGGGACTGGGGGATCTCCAGAGGGCCCTGCCAACCCTGTGATTCTGTGATTCTGGCTCTGACACCACTGTGGCTCCTGGTGCTGGTTTTGCGGTGGTTTTTTTTGCTTTTTGGAGAAAAACGGGAAGCTGAAGTAGAGAAGAAGGGATCAGCTGGGTGGTGTGACCTGCTGGGAAGCCGTGGGCTGCTGCTCCTGGGGCCTCGCTGCGGAGGGGTGGAGGTACCCAGGGAGATGCTGGAGCCGAGTCTCTGGGGCCAATGTGCCCCCGCTGCTCGCCTGAGGTGAATGGGGAAGGTGAGCAGCCGCCCCCCCGAGCGCTGCCCCTCGCACGTGGCTGATGGAGGGGGGAGCTGGTTTGTCCAAGCCTGGCAGTGTGCTCCGCGGCTAACCCCGCGGTTCTGCTGGCACGGCCTGCTCCTGCCTCCCAGCGCTGCGGCGAGTGACTGGGCAAGACCTTCTGCGCTTCAGTGACGTTTAGTTTTTGCCACTTCTGCCTCTCTAAAGATTCGTGCGACGCCGTGTGTGTCTCTCTGCGTTAAAGGCTCTTGTCTTGGGGTTGCTCTGCCCTGGGAGGCTGCAGGCTCGGGCTGCTGCGCCTTTCCCTGCGCAGCGTCCTGCCTCTGACGTGCAGGGGGAGGTCTCGAAGGTGTGACAGAGCTTCAGTGCTCCTTTGTGCGCAAGAGGGTGGCATTGTGGCATTTGGGGACCTTTAAAGGTCCCTTCCAACCCGTTCTATGATTCTATACAAGTGGGAAGCACCCCTTGATTTGCGGGACAGGAGCACGCCTGAGCTCCGCTGCTGCGAGCAAAGCTTTTTCCTTGGGTGCAGATGTATGCCTGGGTCCCAGCTCTGTGGTTCGGGCTGGTCCGCAGCGGGTATTGGGTCACTTGTGTCCCCCAGGACCGTTGCTCTGTGCTTTCCTTGACAGTTTTACCTTCAGACAAACCTGTCGGAAATCCGTCCCTTAGCAGTGAGGAGCAAGAAGAAGAACGTCTCCAGGCCAGCGTCTGCAGCTCCCTCGGCGTCTTCCTCCAGCAGCAGCCAAGCCAGACTGGACAGTTTCCTGCAGTGACCGCCCCGGGTGGCCACCGGGCAGGGCACGCTCGCCCAGAGCCCGGCACGGAGCAACGCGCAGCCGCTGCTGTGCAGTGCAGGTGGGATGAGCTGGCCTTGGGAGAATCCCGGCCTCGCAGCCAGCTGACAGGAGACCGAGCCCCTGGCCAGTGCTTGGACTGATTTACCCCCTGCTCATTTTTACCTATTTTTGTGCAAAATAAACAGGGTTTTCTTATCTTCCTGCTCGCAGCTCTGCTGTTGGGCGCTCTGACATCAGGTAGAACCGCACTTCTTGGATGCGGCCGCAAGCGAGAGGTGCGGGAATGGTGCCTGGGATGTCAGCCTGGATCAAGAGCCGGGAGAAAGGACCTGGGCCAGCTCTTTGCCTGGTGTAAATAGTTCCAAAAAAAGCTTCCTGGAGGAAGAGGTGTTGCACAGGGCAGGGCAGTGAACGCGCAGTCGCTGCATGTTTGCCATCAGATTGATCGCCTTCCCTCTGCCGCAGGCCCGTGTGGGTTGGGGAGACCCACACGCCTGGCCTGGGGGGGCAGTTCTGCCTTGACCTGGTTTGGGCCATGAATTCCTGTTTTTTTTGCTGACCTGGGGAGGAGGGTGGTGGGGGTGACCTCCTGCCCTGCTTGCAAACAGGGAGGTGGGTGTGCCGACGGGACCTCTGCTCTTGGCTTGTGTTGGTGTATGAATTTCTGAGTTTTTTTAAGATGAAATTGCAGGATGTTCCGTTCTTTTGAAACCGGTCTGCTTCGTGGTTTGAGGGTTTGGAAGGGCCTGCAGAAGCGCTGCAGATCAGGGGAGGGGCAGAGGCTGAACCTGTTTGGGGTTCCTCAGCTGAAGATGGGAGAGGGGCAAGGAGCTCCCCGCTCTCCTCCTGCCCCGTGGCTGAAGCAGAGCTGTTCAGGTTGCTCAGAGGAGTCTTGGCGAGGGACCTCGCTGCAAATTTGTGATGTTTGCTATTTCCAGCCGCTCCAGGCTGAAAGCCTGGGTACTCACGCTGGCTAAAAACATGTCTCTGGGGAATAAAATACCCGGCCGTGCACACTTATTAACGCAGCGTGGTTTCCTCTCGGGTGCTGAGCATGGGGGCCATGGATGCGCCTCACCCTCTGGTGCCAGCTCCTGGGAGCTGGGTCCCAGGAGCAGGGAAGGGCTGTGGTGGGGTGAAGCCGTGATGAAGGCAGCGGGTGAGGCCAATCATAGCCTGGGTTGGGCTGGAAGGGCCCTCTAAAGCCCATCCAGTCCAACCCCCCCAACATCTNCTCTTCTCCAGGCTGAACAACCCCAGTTCCCTCAGTCGTTCCTCGTAAGGTTTGTCCTCCAGACCCCTCACCAGCTCCGTAGCCCTCCTCTGGACACGCTCCAACACCTCAATGTCCTTCTTGGAGTGAGGGGCCCAAAACTGAACGCAGCACTCAAGGGGGGGCCTCACCAGTGCCGAGTACAGGGGGATGATCCCTGCCCTAGTCCGGCTCACCACACTATTCCTGATCCAGGCCAGGATGCTGTTGGCCTTCTTGCCCCCCTGGGCACACTGCTGGCTCATATCCAGCCGGCTGGACACCAGCACCCCCAGGGCCCTTTCTGCCGGGCAGCTTTCCAGCCGCTCCACCCCAAGTGTGGGATGGATGGAGAGTTCACAGGAGCAGGAAAAGAGGGTTCAGGGGGATGGAGAACAACCGTGGGGGGAAGGGAGGGGGGGCTGGATCAAGCAGAGCCTTCCCTGCCCTCTGCTCCCACCACCCCGTCACTTTTATCTGGTTTCTGATGGAGAATAAACTCGTCCCGGGCTCAGAAGTTCTGTGTCGAGCAAAGGAGCGTGGTTTTGGTGTCCCTGGCTGGCAGTGCTGCCCGCTGGGGCGGCGTATCCCCCCCTCTCCCGCTGTCTCCCAGGCTGGCACGGCCTGAGCTGCTTTCCCGGGATTTGGCACCCAGGCTGGTTCGAGGCAGGGCCGTCGGCTGCCGCCCGCTGAGTGTAGGCCGGATGCCTCCAGTTGGCTGTGTTTGGGAGGAAAAAAAACCCAAAAAACCAAAACCAAGAGAAAACCAAACCCAAAGCCAAGGGAAAAAAAACCAACAATGGGAACCAGTTTGGGGTTTTTTTTCCTGCTCTGACCGTTTTTCCGTCCCTTTTCTCCTCTCCCGCACCTGCTGCCTGCGGAAGCTGCTCCCGGTGCGGTTTCACTCTGGCTTTTTTTGCACTTAACGCCCTGCCCCCGGGGCAAACCGCAGCCCTTCA
>VXBO01014055.1:0-45375 GCA_013400135.1 Rhinoptilus africanus | reverse complement strand
GCCACCCCGGAGGTGGCCATCCCCAAACGCGGCTATCCCAACCGGAGCCGGCTCCGAAGGGGAAGGGCCGTTATGTAAGAGGAGGGACGTGCAGCCCCGCCAGGAGCCACCGTTGTCGGTACAAAACCTCGCCGGGAAGCGCTCCGAGCCGCTCTCCCTCCAGGAGGAAGAGCCAGCTGGGAGGGAGATGCTTCGGGAGCGGGCACGGGCGTGGGATTGGAGCTATTCCTTTAAAAAAAAAACCAACAAACCCTACAAAAACACCACCCCCCCACCCCGCCGCAGCCCATCTGAAAATATCATCCCGCCTGGAAAAATGAATGGGAGGCGGCTGAAAGTTGCACGGCGGGATGCGGGGGGACCCGGTGGCGCCTGGCGGCGGTGGCATTTCAGGGCTCTCTCCGCCTCGCCCGGTGCCTCGATGAGCCCGGCTCGCGTTTGCCGGTCGCGTCGCTTTGAACGGGGAGAATGCAAGCGGGAGCGCCATCCGTGCGGGATTCAGGGATGCTCCGGGGCGGCCGAGCTTCCACATTAAACACCCGCATGGCTCCTGAGGCCGGCGTAACGCGATCAGCCGAGGGAGCCGTGCAGATGGGCCCGCTCTCTCCGTCTTCAGCCCCGCTTTTCCAGGTCTTCGTTTTGCTGTTGGGTGCCAGTGATCCCGGGGGATTTGGGGGGTCCTGGAGCCAGCAGGGTGGCAGAGCTCCGTCCTGCCCTCCTCGCTCCTCTCCATCCAGAACCGCCGGGTGGATGTTGCTGGCCGTGCCCGAGCCCTCCTGGGGGGCTGCTGCCGGGGAGCTGCCCTCCCTTGCAATTAATTAATGCAATTAAAGAGGTGGGCCGTGGGGGGGTCCGCGGGCTGGCGGCGGAGGCGGGATGGGGAAGGCGCTGATCTCCGCCGGTGTTTAAAAACCGGGGAGGGGTGGGGGGAGCTGAGATAGCGGCGAGGGATTTTAATGCAAGGTGACGGAGTGGAAATGAAGGAAAAAAAAACCCCAAACCAACAAACCAAACCCCAGGCCTCGGCGAGGAGAATCGTCTCCGTGGGCTGCAGGAGCGGGCACCTGAGACCGGGCAGATGTCGGGAGAGGTTTGGCAAAGCACGGCTCGTGCTGACGGAGCAGCGGGTGCGCGGGGCGAAAGTACCGCTCCAGAAATCCCGAGTGACAAGGGAGAGGAGGAGAGTGAGTTTCTCTCCATATCTGGGCAATTATGGAATTCCCCCCCCCCCTGAATTAAGGAACCCAAACCTCTCGGGTTTGCGATGGAAACCAGGGCCGTGCGGTTGCTATTCCGTGTGACTTTTCACAACTCGCTTTGTGTCCTACAAGGAGATAGCCCCCTTTGACGTGGGATGCTGGATTTCGGGCTCTTGCATTTAAATCCGTAAGAATTGTTTTCAAGAAGCTGCCCCTGCGCTATGGAGAGGCTTCCGAGAGCGGGAGACGTCCTGTGGACCTGACGTCTGCTCAGCGGGTCGCGGCACGGAGTCACCCTATGGTGATACCTGGAAGGGGCCTTGGAGAACATCTCCCGTGGTTTATAAACTGATTTCCCCTGGCGTGCTTGGCACGGCGGTGCCGGAGGTGGGATGCCACGTGCGGTGCCGGGCGGGGAGACGGTTTGGCTCTGCTCAGCGGGATGCAGCTCCGGAAAAGGCCAAGTCGGTGCGGGGTGGCATCAGCGCGGATGAGAAGCCCTTCGCCCTTGTGCGAGGCCGAAATCTCACCGAGGGGCGCCGTGCCCGGCGCCGGCGCGCGGCAAGGGGATGCCGCCGGAGGAGGGAGGGAAGGGGCGCCCTGTCTGCCCGCACAGACGGAGCCTCTCCTGCCTGAGCGGAGATGAAAAGACGGAGCGTTGTTAGCCCGTAGGATCGAAGGGATGCGCATGGGTCGGGGATGCATTTGAACTGGGAATTTCCCGGCTGCCTGGCGCTGGAGTCCTGGCTGGTGCCTCCAAGGAGCAGAAGGGACAGGCGCGTTTTGCGGTGCCAGCCCCAGGGACTGACGGGAAGGGGCTGGGTGGCGGAGCGGGGGCGATCCCTAAGAAACGCAGCTCGGGGCACGGCGCTTTAGGTGGCTGGTTTTCCTGGTGTCCTGAAGAGAGACTTTATTGCTGTTTCCGACCATATTTGCCTATTTTTGATTTATGGTCGCTTCATTCAGGTTTCCCGTCTGTCTCCTGCTCTGCCGTGGAGCTCGTAAAAGACTTTTTTTTGATGCCTGGGTGCATGAGCTAAGGCTGAAGGATGGGAGAGGGGAAGACGGTCGGTCTCCTGGGAAGCGTTGAGGACCGGCCACCAATACCCGGGTGTCGGTGGCAGCGGCGGTGCTTTGAGCACGGCCGTTCCTCCGGAGCCTGGGAGATGCGTGTTGCAAACAGCCGGGCTAGCCGCTGGGCTCCCAGGTTGGGAGGAAGCTTCCTCCCATGGCCGAGACCTTCGGGACCTTTGCTTTCCATGACAAAGAAGCCACTTCACTCAATACCCCAGAATTCCTCAAGTCTCCGGGTAGGTCTTGAGGTGACCAAGAAGGGACGTTTCCATCCACCTCCCATGCGTCCTGCGGGGAGTCCCCCAGAGTCCTCGCTTGGCTCGGAGCGGCGAGTGGAGTGTTGGTCCTGTTTACCCGGCTTCAGGGGTTTAGCATCGGGCTGTTCGGCCGTCGGGAAAATCAGGTGACAGGAGGGTGCGTGGGAGAAAAGAGGACAGAGAGAAGCACTCCTCCGGATTAGAGAAAAGAGCTCAAGTTTGGAAAAAGCCACAGAATGATGGGGGTTGGCAGGGCCCTCTGGAAACCCCCCAGTCCCACCCCCTGCCAGAGCAGGGTCACCCAGAGCAGGGGGCACAGGAACGCCTCCAGGCGGGTTTGGGATGTCTCCAGAGACGGAGACTCCACCACCTCCCTGGGCAGCCTGGGCCAGGGCTCTGCCACCCTCAAGGGAAAGAAGTTCCTCCTCATGTTTAGGTGGAACTTCCTGTGCTCAAGTTTGTGCCCGTTACCTCTTGTCCTGTCCCTGGGCACCACTGAGAAGAGCCTGGCTGGAAGACATTCGGAGGGTCAGGAGGGAGCCGAGGCTGGCTTTGAGCGAGGAGGGGAAGGACGGATACACAGCATTTCAAGCTCGTAAACCTCGTGTGAGCAAAATAAAAGGTAAAAGGAGGAGTAGAAAATGGCTTGCGTGATGGATCAAGTCAAAATATTTGCTGCGTTAAATGTCCCACTGGGCTCCGCTCCGTCTTCCTCTCCCGCGATGGGCAGGCGGTGTCGGCTGCCGCGCGTCTTCCCTTCAGCGAGCGGTGTTTTACGTGCCTCTGATGGCTCTGACAGCAGCCATTAGGCCACTGAATTTAGATGGCACGATTCTGGGTGCTTAAGTAGCTCCAAAACCTCTTCCGTGAACGCGCTCATCAATATGCAAAACGTTTGGCATCAAATATTAATGCCTTTATTTCCAAAACAAATACACAGATTTGCAATCCGCTTCGCGGGTTGGGGTTTCTCGCTGCTGAAACCAAGCCGGGTGTTGTGCTGACGGCGCGGTCCTTCACCTTTTCGCTGTGCGAGGGGGCTCCTGGGCTGTCCCTCTGCCGTCCGCTTCGGCTCACGGGAAGGAAAATATGGAGGAATTTGGAAGGGTCGATTCCCTTCGCTCCGTTGAGGAGCGGGAGGACTCTCTGGCTCCTTCTCGGGCAGTTTGCAGCTATGGCAGGGATGCTTTCTGTGCCCCCAAAATCCCGAGTCCTGCTGGTCAGCCTCTTCTGCCAATGCTCAGTGGGGCCGCGGCTGGAGGGACCGCATCCCTTGGGACCGGTGGGTCCCTCCCCGCCACAGGTCCTGCCCGCTGGCGCGGTGGGCTGGCTGCTGCTTCTCCAGCGTGCCGGAATGAAGCTGTTCCTTTTCTCTGCCGTGTAAACTGAGCTCGATGCTTCCCATCACGTTGCTAATTCAGCGCAAATAGATATTGAGTGCCGTGGACCATTCCTGCCGTTTCTGCCGGTTTGGGGAACACTCGCCGTGCGTCTGGATGCCTCCAAAAAAAACCCCAGTGCAGCCTGCCTGCTGCAAACCCTGCCTCTCTCTGCTGCCTCTTCGCTGGTTTCCCCCGGCGGGACGGACGCAATGGCACGCCATCAGCTGAGGGTGTTTTTCCAGCAATCCTGTGGCAATATCAGCCAGCCGCATCCTGGGCTGCATCACAAGAAGCGTGGCCAGCAGGTGGAGGGAGGTGATTTGGCCCCTCTGCTCCACTCTGGAGTACTGCGTGCAGCTCTGGAGCCCTCAGCACAAGGAGGACATGGACCTGTTGGAACGGGTCCAGAGCAGGGCTACAGAGATGAGCAGAGGGCTGCTATGAGGACAGGCTGAGAGAGCTGGGGTTGCTCAGCCTGGAGAAGACAAGGCTCCGGGGAGACCTTATGGCAGCCTTCCAGTACCTAAGGGGGCCTACAGGAAAGCTGGGGAGGGACTCTTGATCAGGGAGCGTAATGACAGGACGAGGGGTAAGGGTTTCAAACTGGCAGAGGGTAGATGCAGATTGGATATGAGGAAGAAATTCTTCCCTGTGCGGGTGGTGAGGCGGTGGAACAGGTTGCCCAGGGAGGTTGTGGATGCTCCATCCCTGGAAGTGTTCAAGGCCAGGCTGGATGAGGCTTTGAGCAGCCTGGTCCGGTGGGAGGTGTCCCTGCCCAGAGCAGGGGGCTTGGAACAGATGATCTTTAAGCTCCCTTCCGACCCGAACCCTTCTGTGATTCCCTGATTCTGTTTCCCAGCGCAGGAGCTGCTCCTTCACAAGGCTGTGACGGGCAGCCGGGCAGCAAACAGCCTTTCCAGAAGCCAGGCAGCTCGGTAGGGTGAAAGGGGCTCCATGGCAATGGCGCTCTGGTTTCCGGCTAAATGTGGAAATGAGATTATCAGGTTGCCTTCACTGATGGGCGCCGCTGCTCCTGGCTGCTGCTCGGGGGTTTTTTGGGCTGGTGAGTGACAGCAAGTGCTCATGGTCATCCCGGTCCCACACATCGTAAACTGCCATGAGTGTTGCACGTATTTTCTTGAGATTGAGATCGTCGCTGTTGAGCCACCGCCGCGTTTTCAAACGTCTGTTTGAATGACAGATTTGTTATTTTTGCATCAATCCATGGGCACGACTGTTCTTATCAACAGGGTTTTTTTGTCTTTTCTGGTGCCTGGAGGTGCTGAGCTGCGGCGTGGCCCCGAAGCGCTGCCGTGCAGCCTGTCAGTCATTGCTGGGCACCCCGTACCGCTTCTCATGGCACCGACGCCGCGAAGTTTTTATAAATACAGGGAGCTGGCTCCTCGCTGAGAACACCCAGCGCCTCCAAGGAGCTATTTAGGAGCCTTCAAGAGGGAGTGGGATCGTTGCATCCTATTACTGGAGGCATGTTCCTGGGGGCCTCCTCTCCCGTACTCTGCTCATATTTAATGTCAAAGATGACTTAACTGCGCCGATGATGGTATCTAGCTGAACCCTTGGCCTCTTCATAGCTGGCTACTGCGTGTTTGATGTCGAAGGTGGACCCCAGCCCCGTTATCAGACTGGGGGTGGTGTGTTGGTGGGGCAGGAGACAGCAGCTCCCTGCCCGTGCTGAGCTCCTCGGAGGCAGAGGAACATCATCCACCAAAAGCCGCGTCTGAGTGTGATTTTTATTTTGGTTTGGTTTCCCCCTTTTTTTTTTAAGTGTCATGGTTTGGCTTGAGATGAGAAGTGACGGTTTGATATCCAACCTGGCTTCTGGCACGGCGTGGTAGAGATCGTTAGGATGGCTAACAAAGGCAAACCCAAATCTGGAGTTTAGAGGTCCAACCTAGCCAAATGGCAATGAAACGTACATGAACAGTGAGCACAGGTCTGGAAGCCGTTTACCAGAGGGTGCGATGGGATATAGGATCACACAAGGCTTAAATAAAAGATTCGCCTCCTAAAATATAGAGCCTCCCTCAGCCCAAAACGATAGTTTCTGCGACGTGCAGCGGATTAGCTGTTCATACTGGCTTTATTCCCCCTGAAGATGTGATTAAATAGTTTGGTGCATTCTCTTTTGTCAAAAATGATTTACTTGTGTTTCTAGGTCGTTGTCTATAGAAGAAAAATGCGTGTATCTGTAATGCAGTGAAGTGTGTTAGGCATCTTCTTAGAAGGGCTACAACCAAAACACCATCTCTCCTGCCCAATCTGTCCCCGAGACTTTTCTCCTGTCCCTGGCCTTAGTGTCCCCTGCAGCAGCAATCCTTCTGGAAAACCCATTGCTCACGGGTCACCTCAGCAGCCTGCCCTTGTCCTCCTCTCGCTTCCTGACCATAGGAAGAGCCTTTATCCCAAGGCAACCAAGGTGAACGTCTCCTCTCAGAGGCCAGCAGTGCTTGCTGATGATGGGCCCAGTTGTCCAAGAGCCAAGTGGCTGTAGCAGGGGGTGTGAGGTACCCGTGGGAAAAGGTCGGAGCACAGGGCGAGAGGAGACCTCTGGGCCACCGCCCGCTAGTAGACACCCCGTTGTATAGTCCCACCAACAAGGTAACGACCGAGATCTTAAATGAGACGCTCTGCGTTGCAAAGCCAAAATGCAGCTTTGGTTTGCCTGCGCTAGTCCGCGTGCTTGAGACGTGCGGATGTGGCTTAACTTCCATGAGGAATAACTTTCCTGAGGGATAAGAACACCTTCAAGCCCAGGTGTGTTCACAGACTTGGGCCTGGGCCATCCTGGCCAGGCGGTTTCACAGTGGGGAGCGATGGTGGCTGCGACGGTCACTCATTCCTGGTTGTGCAGCCGGATGACGTTGCATGGCTGGGACGCAGCGCCGGGCAGCCCTTGGCACGTGGGGCAGGACTCCAAGCTGAGCCTTTGGAGATAGATGATGTGATGGTCCTACCCTTGTCCACCATGCCCCTCTCCTCCGTGTTCCCAGCCAGGCAGCAGGTGGTACAGGAGGTAAGGAAGGGTACGGACACCAACCCTTCTCACCGCACCGTGGTCACGCCAGTGATGTCCCGAGCTGCACAGGCTCCTCTGACCCACGAGAACCTCTCTCCCTCCTCCCTGAAGACCCTCGGGGCCATCCCAGTGTGTCTCGGTGTTTTCTCATCCCTGCGCGCAGGCGTTGGTGCCGTGCTGTGCCTTCTGCCCAGGACGTCCTGCAGTTTCCGAACGCCCCGGGAGGTGCCAGCTGCCTGTCCCACCCGAACCTCCGCTGCCCCACCACGCCTGGCTGCTCCCCGCCAGAAGAGCATCTCCTGCCGCCTTCTCAGGGGGCTTTCCCCCCTTTTTTGACAGCTGTAACTCCGTGTCGAGCAAGCAGATACTCAAAGGGAAAATGCGTCCGTGCTGCTTGAGAAATGCTGCTGGATTTTGAGTTTCTTGGAGCAGGTAGGACCAGCCCTTCTTCACTTGGCTCCGGGACCTGCCGGGGACCCTGGTGTCTCAGACGTGACGAAGCAGTTTGGCACGCGGAATAGCTTTCGGTTGGGGATTTGACAGCTCCTCTGAAGGCCGCGGGGAAAAAAAAAAAAAAAATATCACCTTGGACCAAAATGTCTCTCGGTGCAGATGTGACAAAATTCAGTGTTTCGGCCAGCGTGCTCGCGGTTGGCAATGCCCTCCTCCAGCCGGCCCAGGGTGCCGCAGGCTCAGACGTCTGCGTAGGTATCGCAGGGTAGGGAAACGTTCAGAGGCCAGATGTCAGTATCTGAGAGCAGCCTCTGAACCTTTTTTCCTTTTTTTTTCCCTTCCCTGCCAGTAGAACATTGCCTTTTAGCCTGTTTTGAGTCTTTCCCGGCAGTGGGGGCTGACAGGCTTCTCCCATTCCCAAGAGGGACATGAGGCTGATGCTGAGCTCGGAGCCTGGCTCCAGTGGACATCCATTGGCAGGACCGGTGCTCTCCTGAGGATTGTAGCCTTGTGAACATGGGTGTTTATTTTGGAATTTGGCTTTATTTATGGATTTTGAGCTCTGTTGGGAGATGCTTGGAGTAAGTGACCTCTCCTGACGTGGTCTCAGGGTGCTCCTTCTCAGCGCGCCCTGTCCTTGGAAGTTGTATGCGGGTGTGAAGTCAACGTTAGACATGTCTTTTTTCAGCTATTAAATGGATTCAAAGGGGTCCAGCCCCTCTTAAAAGCCCATGTGAGACCCAACTGGGTCTGCCATGGGTTCCCCAGAATCAGAGGGAATCTGTTGGTAGCTTCCATCCCTCCTTCGTCAGTCTAGACGTGAGGAATATGAAGAGATTTTGCCATATTTAATGTCTGCGAAGGGATGAAACTGTATGTGGGAATTACTTTCCAAGATTGACATGTTGTAGCTGTTAACCACTTTTTTTTTAAAAACAAAACCCAGAAAAAAACAGATTGCAGCCTGGGAAAAACAGGGTGGTGGTTTTATTTTTTTCTTTCATCTGCTAAAGAAAATATTTCGGTTACAGATATGTGAAGTTACGAGTTATAAAATAGGAATAGTTGAAATTTGGAAATGTATAACAAGTTCTTAAGGGAGTTGGTAATTTGCCTTCCTCTTTTGAAAAAAACCAAATCAGCTGATAATACGAAGCTCATGAAAGGCTTGGGGAAAACGCAGTGCTGAACTACATCTTTTGCCACGTCGACTCCGAACTGTACTTTTTCCTTTGACGAAACATGAAATTACTTTTAATTTATTTTGTTCCAATCCTAGTTACATAAACTATTATTTGATTGTACAGCTGGGCTGAAAAACTGTAGGAGGTCTCACATTTAGGATTTTGCTGCCTCTTTCTCATTAAGCCTACAGACTGATTTCTTTAAATGCACCTATTAATCTTCTTAGGGAGACAAATTGTTGTTTGGTTGGGTTTTTTCTTTCTCTCTTGCTTTTTTTAAACACTAAACTCCCGGCTAACTGCCAGAGTAAACGCTGATGGTTGAAGCCTTTCGGGGTACGTCTGCGCTGCAGTTGGGCACATGTTGAAGCACCCGAGGTGGTCACGGGATGGTCCAAGTCTACAGGATGCCTTTTTTTTTTTAATTTTATTTTAATTTTGCAATATGCTTTTTCATTAGCTTGTCTACGGTAATTTCTGTTGTGTTATTGACTCCAAGTTTGGGGCTCGTTGTGGGGCTCCAGGTTTGGGACCCATTCATGTAGACCTTGTAGGACCAGCAATAGGACACGGCGAACCACGTGTTGTCCTTGACATGGATTTTTCCCACTTTCTCCTCTGGATTGCATCTCCTGCCCACTGATGGTAAGCCACCATATTCTGGGTTTATTTTAACCCGTTCCCAGCAAGGTTTCTTGGTGGAGCAGGAGTGCCATCGATACGAAAGCTGCACAGTCACCTGGCAGGTTTTGGTAGCCATCCTTTGTTTTGCTGCCCTTGCAGACCTTCTCCACTCTCCTCTCCTCTCCTGCTGGGAATGGCTCTTAGGAGGGTGAGGAAACCGCTGCCAGGCTGCTCCCAAAACATATCCCTGGGCTGTGTCTGCTCCGATATGAATTTGCGAGATGTCTGCAGCAGATAGTGCCGGAGCACATTGTGTCGGGGCCAGGCGGCGTTGGTAGCTTTCCATAAATACTCCTGACGCCGGCGTACGTGAGGAGGCGATGCTGGATACTGCTTACATCGCTGTAAATCGGTCAGTGCTGTCAGCCTCTGCCCCGACTCTCCCTTTGTAGTCCCAAGGAGCGGAAATTTCCAAGCCTTCTCCTTTTCCCCCACTCTCCGCAAGTTGTTGCGGATGTTTTGCTTGGGAATCCTATAGCTGGGAAGCAGGCGAGGAAAGAGGGGTTGTTTCCATTTGATTAGAGAGTGGAGATCTTTGGGTCTGCCAGTCCTGCAGGCGTACCCCCAGCCTGTCCTCCTCCCCCTGGGTGAGATCCTACTGCCCAGGCTCGGCGGCCAAAGAGCAGCAGAGGGGGCACGTGGTCCTCGGTCCTTTGCTGTCCTTTGAACCTTTTCTGGCGGTGATTGGCAGAGCGGGTAGAGCCCGTTTACCACTTCATTAGGCCGGGTTTGGACTGGCTACACTAAAATTATGACGGAACATCAGTTCTTGTTTGAGTGGAAGAGGTGGTCCGTGTTACTGCGTTATTTGCCATGGGTTACCTTAACCTGGCAAAAATAAGGCATCCAGAAACATCACTCCGGGGAAAAACTCTAAAGCAGCATCTCCTTAGGCATCCCTTTTGTACTTTATCTGCCTTTCTCATCTTGAACTCTCTCCTCGCCCCATTGGTTAATGGGTTAGGATATGATTCCTGTTGGCCACACAACTCAGTTTCATCCAATCCATGTCAATATTTACCAGCTTAGTTTCCATCTATTGTTAACTAAAAACACAGTTCCAAACGCTCTGAATGAACAAATCATCACATCTTTCTTTTTCTTTGAGATGTGCAAACAAAATCAACTAGCTGCTTTGCGTAGTAATAAAATGCCTTTTATTTATCAACATTTCTAAAACCTGTCTCACTTATCAAGTAAACTTGTCAGCCTGAAATTTTACCTGCTTCCATTTCTGCGAAGTTCAGCCTTTTGATGGGACCGTGAGGACAGATACATCAAACATGCAGCTGCGCCAGTCTCTTTGGGGACAAATGTTCTGGTCTGAGGTACGCGCGGCAGGGAAATGCACGCAGGGACAAAGCACCTCAAAGAATTGCAGACGCTGGAGAAGTGTTTTCCTTTGATCCTGTAAGGAATTTGGCAGGGGAATTTCAGACTCTTCCTATTTCAAAAGTATGTTTAAACCGAACAGCTTGAAATATTGAAGTTAATGGTGTCTCTGACGGCGTTGGTAATGCATTATACTTTGGGTTAGCTTTTTCTTTCCTCTTGTGAGTGACACGTTTTACACACACAAAAAAATGTTTGCTAATTGTGAGTTTGGTTTGCTGTTGGCATTTGAGCTTCCGATTCACACCTCCCAAAACCAGAAAGACACACAAACAGCTCTATTCACCCCATCCTGTGCAAGGCAGTCGGCTGGCAGCGCCGGGCCTGCGTCCCCAGCAGGCATTTGGCAACCACGGTCTTGCCTTCAATGACAGACATTGTTGGACCACGCGTGATGCTGTGGAGAATGTCCGGGATGGAGAAACTTCTGCAGCTGAAGAGGTGTTCCTGACGTTTTCACCCGAGGGTGGTTGGCCACGTTGGACATGAACGTCTCCTCCTTGACGGGAAGTGTGGGCGCATCAGTTTTACCGGGTACCCCTCTTCGTGCACGGCACTTGGAGCTCTTCGGGGAGGACATGAGTTGATCCCTGTTTCCTCAGCCCCTGCCCAAATGATCTTCTCTTGATTACTCTTCCACACCTTAGAGGCAACAAAAAAAGATAGTTAAGGACCTAAATGGCCTGAGGAAGAATTAGAGGGACAAGTATGACACGACCAAAAGGCTGTGAGGTGCAAACACACAATTGCGGGATGGATAAAAATGCTGCAATTTTTCACAGATGCAAAAAAGAAATACATTAGGTCAAAAAAAATCGTTTGCCCAGGCTCAAACAAATAGGGGTGCAAAGTCAGGATTTTTCTGTTGGCGCTCACCGCGGTCGCCAGGAGCCGTGTGTATCTCCACAGTATGGTAGTCTGACTTCCTCTCCTGGAAATTGCTGTTTTAACTGTGTTTTTCTTTCCTTTTTCTAAAAATACAAGCCGTTTTCTTTCTGGTATGTCATTACTGCCTCTTTTTTAACAGCACTTCTCTTTCTGATGGATCTTCCTATTTTTTATGCCTGGAATGAGTGTTGTTCCTCGTTCTGGGCTGCGTTTGGTTGACTCGAGCTGTCACGGAGATGGATAATGATACATTTTTTTGCATCAGCTTTTAATTTTGGATCATGGGTGGAACTCGTGCAAAAAAAAAGGGCCTGCTGTCTTCCCAGCTTCTTAGTGGTCAAAGGCAAACCTCTTGCTGCCAGGCGTTTCGTAGAAGCACAGGGACCCGTGGGTGGTGGGGACGGGACTGTGAACGCTGTCCTGGTGGCACCAGACCCCGGAGATTTATCCCTTTTTACCATCCAGCAGCAAACCGCTCTCGGCATTGGTACACTTACTTACCCACAGTGGGCCAAGCACCGCAGAAATCCCTCCCGCTCCCTGACTGAATCAATCTGAAAACTCAAAAGGGAGCCTTGCAAAACCAGACCTTTTCTACCAGGGTGGGGGAAAAGCCAGAAGCAAGTCAAGGGAACGGGCTGCCTCGCCTCTTCTCTTTGAATTGCTTGCCAGAATGCATTTTTCCCGAAATAACTTAATTGTCTATCTTTTTGTAGATCGTTCTATATCTGTTGATGAGCGTTAAATTGACATTTTCTGAGAACTGTCCAAACTGGCTTGAAGAAGTCTTTGCAGAGCAGCAATATCTCATTTAGAGCCCATCACTATGCGTGGCTATGGTTGTCTTATCTTCTGCGCATTGCTCTGCCTTTCTTGACCTTGGATTTCACCTGCCACGGCGTTTCGAGGCATCCAGTTCAGGAGAGCCTTCTAAAGCTCTTTGCATTCAGTTTTAGCTTTGAATACACTGAATAAATTTGTATGGCTCAGCAAACTTGTCCCCCTCATTATTTCCTTCCTTCCCAGGCCATTTATCCCATTTATTTATCCCATGGCAGAGTCCTGTAACTCTACTTGTGAAAACCTGACCATCTACCTCTGTCCTTGGCGTCCTAAATCGGGGTGAATTGTTAATCCACAGGAAGGCTTCTCCTTATTTCAACATCTTTTACTTCTTTTTTTTTCCTTCCTTCTTACTTTCTAGATTTTTTATCCTAACGTTTCTCCTAGTGAGACAATTTTTCAGACTAATCCTGTATATGAAACAGTTCTGGTGTGGGAACCTTCCTAAATTTCTCCGTAGCAAACAGCATGGCAAGTGTTGCGTTTATCTTTCCTTTAACAGTCCTGCATTCCTTGAATATTTCTGGTGCGTTTCAATCTTCTTTCAGTTTCCCAGATTCTTTGGCAGATTTCCTACTTCTGAAGTTTTAGAAAATCTTTTTTCTGGCACAATTTATAAGTTGTTCCTTATGGGATTATTATTATTATTTTTGCATGCTTTATTAGGTTTTTTAATTTAATTTGCCAAAAATTTACGGGGTTTTTTGGGTTTTCCTCATCCGGATATAATTTTTACTTTTTGAAGGATTTCCTTTTACTCCTGTGGCCTTGTTTGCTCCATTCTTTTATTATATTGCCTTCTTATGGCCGTTCCTCGAACCCTTTCTTGTGCCTGAAGCTTTAAGACGCTAACAGGTGCCATGGAAACTTCCCTTTTTTATCCTTCCACCTGCTGCTTTTAAATTCTTTTTAACAAACTTTAAATATTATAGTAGTCATGCGTATTTGTGTGGGTTTTTTCCAGTCCTGCAGTGGATTGAGGCTGAGTCTATTACGGTCACCCTTACTGAAAGTTCCTGCCCTCAGTTTTGGCATCTCAAAGTAGCCGTCACGGGACGCAGTCAAGAGCAGGTAGCTTCATTCTGCGTTGCTTTAGGGAGTAGTTAAACAACCTGAGCAAAATATCGTGTCGCTGCCAATTACAATCAGAAAGGCTCTTGAGGCTCTTTAAGCTAAATTTCTTGGCCCAGCAAATCATGGCTTCTAGGCAGGTACTTCTACAACTTCTAAATAGTCATTGGGCAGAATCGCGTAGCCTTTTCGCGTCTTTTTCTTTCTGCCACTGGACGGTCTCGCTCAGTTTTTCAATTTGTCTTTCCTGGCGCCGGCATCGCTGTTGTGCTGTCTTGAGCTGCTTCTGCAGTTTTTCAACTTGTTCTTCCAGCTGCTGAATTCTTGAATGTTCTGTGAATAATCATAGATTTACAAGAGAAGCTTTCATGAGCCACGTGCCATAAAAATTCCTTAGCTTCGTGCCGTGGTTTATCTTTTGGCTTTGCTGGCATTTCATAAATACAGGATGGTAATTCCTGCTCTTAGCTTTACCGGGACAAAGGTCTTTAGTTAAATGCGAGTGTGGCAATCACCTCTTTTACCGTTTAATTGCTAGAGCTTGGTTATGGGATGGGTGGGCGCAGAGGGGAGCGGTTACTCCTTGGCTGGGGTACTCTCCCGTCACACTTGTCCTTTCTGGTGCCCGCACTGGTTTCAAGATTGTCGTGACCCTTTATAAATTATGATTTTTAACATGCATAAATGGCTTACTGGCAGCAATCAGTTGGACACGGGAAGGATACAGAGGCCAAACATCCACAGGTGGAAATCAGATTCAAGAGGCGGTTCCAGCCTGCACCTCACCGTGACTTCTGGGGACATTTCTCCCCATTTCAAGGCACCCTTTCTCTACGTGCTCCCTGGTGTTGGTGGCAGGGCCATATCTCTGGGCTCTTCATCATTTCTTCCAGGCCTTCCAAGTCCTGCAATAAGGAGGAGAGTAGAATAGCTACCATTCCTCCTTGCTTTATATCTTCCAGGTACTTCCTAAGTGCCCGGAGAGATGCAGGTGCTGGATCAGAAATCCAGCAGACCTTTCTAATAGCTCCACGTTCACTCCAGGGACGGCGTGTCCGCAGGCACGGCAGAGCCAGGGCTCCTGCTCCGCGTCTGCGCCCTCCTGGCTCCTGTACCGCTCCCCTTATGCCATGCATCGCCATCGGGAAGTGGCTTCTACTCTGTCCCTGGAAGATTTACATGTAGTTTTTGGCTATCACAGAGGAAACAGATTTTCCCTAATGCCAAGGCTGGATGGATATTGGACACCCCACTTATCCCCGGGGGATTTTAATGCTTTGAAGTTCAAGATCATAAATGTTCTCAGCAACAGTTATATCACTTGAAAAGGAGAGCCACTCAAATCTTTCAAGCTTCGGTGTCCCTGCTCCTGTAAAGCTATCTCAGAAGACATATATTTGATATATATTGGACCGAGACCATCACCTGCAGGCTTTTTTGTCATTCCAGTTGCTGGTGGCTCTGAGGGGCTTGGCCAAGATCCCGACAGCAGTGACTGCACATTTTGGGCATCAGCAGCTGAAAAAGCAGCTCCTCAGAGCAGCGCGTGGTGGTCTGCAGGTCGCTTGGTGACCTTCTGGCTTGCGAGGGCTCGTGGGAGATATGGAAAACTCTCCCCTGACTCCGGTTCAGGTCTTGGGCTGCTCTGGACTCTATGGGGATCAGTTTCCTTGCGTTCAGTTGCAGATGTTCATCGTGATCTGCACAGGGTGACTAGGGGACATCAGACCTTGGGATTCTCCGGGGAGAAGTTTGGGGATGCTGGGCTGGTCGGTGGGAGCAGCCTTTGCTCCAGTTTTGTGTTGCAAAGCAGCCCCGGGGGAGTCGGGTACTCTGAAAATGCTTAGTCCAACCAAGGCCACGTTAGGTGCAAATTCAGTATTTATTTGCCACACAGCAAAATTAGAGCTGAACGGAACGGGATGGACTGGAATAGTTGAGTTGGAAGGGACTTACGGCAATCATTTAGTCCAACTGCAATTGATAATGATTCACAAACAGAAAAAGGCAGTGCGCGGGAATGAAAATAAGCAAGTAGATGTTTATTTAGAGCTTAAATCAGTCATAAACCCCTCTTCTGGTACACAGGATTCCGCTAATAAGATGGCAGATGCTTCTCGACAGCCGTGCTTCCGACAGCAGCGTGAGTGACATTGATGCGTTCGCTTGCGGCTGATTCTCGACTGAACTAGACTGGAGGCGAATAAGGTGGAGAATAACTGGTTTGTGGTGGACCGAGGCTTTTCCTCATCTTGACTTTGCATAATCCCGAGTCATGCACCTATAACGTGGGTGTGAACCTGAAAACTTACAGTTCTCCTCACCTTTCCGTGGATTGTGTAGACCTCCCCGCTTTAAGCTAAGGGAAAAGCTGGCGAGTGTGTGATCTCCTGCAAAACCAGAGGAGGAAGGTGGCCCGCCGAGCGTCGCAGTGCTGCTCGCCCCGCGGCAGCATCGTGCCGGGATGCCGTTCCTCTGGGGAAGGTCCTTAGTCTGGTGCATGATGGCCCAGGTGGGGTGGAACCCTTCAGCAGGGGCTCAAATGCCCTCTTGGGCATCAGGAGATGCTCCTTAGGGATGCCTCGCTCGCAGGGAAAATACCCGACAGAAGCTGCGTCTTATTTGACAGGGATAAAGCAACCCCGGAGCAGGGAGCTGCAGGAGAACGGGGTTTTTCCACTGCTCGCAAAAGCAATTCGTTGAACACCGTGGCCTTTCACAAGAGTGCTCGTGTTGGCATGGAATGAAATACTGCCTGACAGTTTCTAGTCACCATTTCCTATTTTCTGTTTTCTTCTCAGCTGTGTGGCATTCGCTGTTTTTAAACCACCCAGCACACGCATTTCTAGTTTAAACTCCTTCCTGCGCGGACACAAATGTAATTAAATCGGGGGCACTTGTGTTTAAGCAGGTGCTGATTTTTAATTCTGTAACGCTGCTTTTTTTTTTCTTAATCAAAGCATAGTCTGGTAGAGAATTCCCTGTGCTGGATGTGGCACTTTCGGAGCTAGGAAGCTGCCGTCAGTGAGACTCCCAAGCTCGGTGGGTGTTGTGGCATCGCTCCTGTGGGTGCGCGGAGCTGAAACCGGAGGCCCTCCACGTCAGACACTTCTTTTTCTGTTTATTTATTAAAAGGTTGCATGTCCTATTTTCTAGCCTGACTTGCTGATCGGCAGTATATAGCAGCTAATATTTGATATTACCCCACGCAGTTCCTATGCCGGCCCGTAAGCATTAGGAATTACATTTTTCTGGCTCGAACCCAGTGCCATTTTAACCTAGAGCGCAACTCCCCTTTTCCTTAGCTACCTCTTTTTTTTTTTTCTAAATAGATTCTATTCAGTGATTCTTAAAATCCGTCATGTGGATGTTCACATCGGGTTTCTGTTGGACCGACTAGGTCAAATCTCTGCTCGTAGCTGAGCAGCTCGAATTCTTGTTCCTTAACCCAGCCTCCCTCTTTTGGGTGGGAGTGTCTACGCGTCTTCTCTCTTTCCGTTCTTCACCTCCATGTGTCCGCACCTCGTACCCTCGGTTTTACTGCAGGCGAGCAGGCATTTGGTTTATCCTCTTTGTCTACTCATAGCAAAGACTTGCTTGTCCCCATTTTGCTTATTTTTCATACGGATGTGAAGCTTGGAGCTCCCTTCCACGGACAAATCCAGCTCTCCTTTGGAAAGCCTCAACGAGGCGTGCTCTTTGTAAAATGATGCTGCCATTTGTTTTCATGTTCTTTTTATATACTATAATGCAGTAATTAGACCGGTTGCCCAGCGAGCAGGAGACCCATTTAAACATCCTCCAGCCCGAGAAAGGGATGCAATCCGGGCTTCCCAGTTGCATGTCCTGAAGACCAAAAGACTTGGACCAAAGACTTGGACCAAAAATGCCAAGCCCCTGTGGATGTGAGCACTGCCGGGGTTTGGTGGCATCCAAGCAGACGGACGTGACCAGTGTGTTCGAGGGGGAAACCACTGCATGCCCTCTCTCTTGAGCTTTTCCACACACCGTGCCTGAACAAGACCGAGTTACCGTGTGTGTAGATTTGGGATAACGTCATTATTGATTTTATAGCCAAGATATTAACGGTGTTGGCGTTTCCCTTGCAATTATTGCTCACAAGGTAGCATCTTGTATGGAAAAGGACCTGTTGACACTTCTTGGGATGCTGGCTCCAAGCTTGGGTCTCGTCTGTAAAGTCTCATGGCACCAGCGAAGCTACTTGATTTAAATCAGAGCAGTTCCCTTCTACAGGCCCTGGCTTTACCTAGGAATTCCCAGATGACAAGGCTGTACCAGTTGACTGGGGCGGGATGTAAACCACGGCTCTGTCACTGTATGGCTTTCCTCTTCCCTAAAGCTGCTGACACCTTTTCACTGGCGCCGCTGCGCCATCAGAAGTTAGGCTCAGGACAAATAATTTTTTTTCTGAAATTAAACATTAACCAGCAAACAATCTTCACATTTGTTTGGGCTGTAAATAGGATTTTTGGTTTTAAAGCCTTCCCAACTCTTGCTATTTCAGTGAAAAAATGGACATTTTTACAGAAAGGAAAAAATCAGACAGGAAAAAATCTGAGGTGCTTGTGACATCCTACACCGATTTGGTGAAGGATCGCTCTGACCCTGGGTTTTCATTTTGCTGTTCGTGCTTCTGATCCTCTCAGTCAGCTGCTCCCTCCTTGTCCTTCTCCGTCTCCTCCCAGCCTGCCAGGACGCTTGCACCAGCCCTAAATAGAAAGGCTGGTTTCCTATCCCTGCCTGTTCCCGAGTGGAACCAGGGAAGTTCTGCGCCTTTTTAATCAGGAGAAGCATCTGTCGGAGAAGGAGACCTGGGTACGGATTAATCTGTCGGGGTGATTTTTAGCTCTGGGCTAGGTGGCAAGCAACGTGCACTTCATCCTCCCCTCTTGCACGGAGCCAAGGGTTAATTCTGGGGGGTTTTTTTTGCAGTTCTTCGCATCGGCAGATAGGCAGGTGCTTCTTTGCTGGTGTAGGGAAGGTAAGAGAGGTGGCAGGGATCCGCCGCAGAGCTGGGAGCGAAACTCGGGGATGTTGCAGACCCAGGGCCACCCCGCACACTTCTGGGGGGTGAAATGCAATATTCCTCTCTGCAGAAAGCAGAGGCTGGTACCATCCGCTGCCGTGGCTGGTTTGATGCCCCGTGGTCAACGGATGGTCAGAGTTAAGCTCCGACAGCCGTGGAGGAGGTTGGGGAAGAGGCGGAGGAGCAGAGGGCTGGAGGTGGGCATAGCATCACAGAACGGTTCGGGTCGGAAGGGACCTTAAAGATCATCTGTTCCAAGCCCCCTGCTCTGGGCAGGGACACCTCCCACCAGACCAGGCTGCTCAAAGCCTCATCCAGCCTGGCCTTGAACACTTCCAGGGATGGAGCATCCACAACCTCCCTGGGCAACCTGTTCCACCGCCTCACCAGCCTCATGGGGAAGGACTTCCAGCTTGGGCTGCAGCAGGGCAGGAGGCTGGCGGTGGCTTGAAGGGATGCTGTGTCAGCTTTGCGCTGGAGAACGGAGGGAGGTTTAGAAAGCAAGAAGCAAGCCGCTGTTTTTCAATTTGAAAACAAAAAATTGGAAGAAAATGGCGTCTTCCTGGCTGCCCAGCCTGCCAGTGACTGCAGGCACGTTAATAGCACTGCCCGCTTGACCTTCTCTTGATAAAGCATTAATAGACAGAATATAATAAATGGAAACCTCGATGGTATAATAGTTAATGAGCTTAGTCAAACACACTCGGTATTTTTTACGCGGACAAAATTATGGCTCTGTTGGTAGCTGCGAGGGCGCTGCTGAATTCGGACCCGGCGTCGATGTTTGACTGAGTATCACCCAACATGACGAACTCAACAATGAGGGGGGTGCAAAATCAGTACAGCCCCCATCAAACGGGGGAAATCCTGCCTTATCAAGACACCTCGATCTAATTGTTAACGAGGAATCTAGTGGCACTGGAGGGGGGGGATTTCTTTGGGACTGGTTAGCGTCCTGCTGCTAGTTAATGATTTTTTTAGGGCTAAAGAGGGCTGTGTGGGAAAACAGTGGATGAGCCGCAATTTGGACTTGAGCGACGACAGCAAAAGGGTTCATAGGTGGGTACAAGACACACAAACCTCGGAGTGTCCTAGCAAAAGGTGCAACGAGCGTGGGCCCGCGTCTGACTCAATATGACTCTTCTCCTCTTCTTCCCTGGGGCATCTCTCCTGTATTTAGTTACTGTATTTGACGGACCAGATGATTCCTTCTGGTCTTTACATTTCATGGACACGTTTCAACTGATACAAGCGAGGGACAGCCCAGCCCGAGTCACCGGACGGCTGAGGCGTCTCGGATAATTATGAAATAAATAAATGCAGCGGTGATCTAAATGCACAGAGTGGCAGGGCTGCTGGGAGCGGGATGGAGATGGTGCACGGCTTTTCTTCGCGCCTGAAAAGGTGAAGGGAGCTGGAAGGAGCTCCGTCCAGGGCTGGGAGAGCATCTCTGGAGCAGCGCTGTCCCACAGGGCAGCGAGTGCCCAACTGCCCTCCTCCCTCTTCGGCGCCAGGAATGATGCTCAAGGCAAAATAACAGCGTTTTGTGTATTTTTTTTCTCATGGGTTTTAGCTTTTTCAAGGCAGCCATAGACTGTTTTGGGTAGGAAACGTGGTAAACTCGTCTGTGCCTTGTGTGACAGCTCCTCTTGGTGGGGCGCAGCTTTAGAAGTACAGTGATTTGCTGAAAAAAAAACATTAAGCAAAAAATTCACCCTTTATTTTAAGAAAGGTACTTGACCTAAGTAATCTAGACTGTTAGTACTACTAATACCAGCTGCGAAAATAGATGGGAGCTATTCATATCCTGCTAAACGCTTCCACCATGGGTAGCTGCTGTAAGTTTTTTCCATTTTTCCCTGAACTGGGAATGGAATCCGTAGTTGAGTGGCATTGCTGTGGTCAGAGCCGGCTCGGAGTCAGAATTCCCGCTTGGTGGCAAACATTTGAATGGTGAAATTTGCAGTGGAATAGCCATTCTCTTGCTCCAAACGGGGGTTATTTGACCGTATAGACCTTCATTTTTTCAAATACTGTTGTTTCGATGTTGTTTAATACACCATTAGGATAGTACGTATCCTAATACATAAACACTGGTTTTATAAGAATTAAATTTAAGGAGAGAAGAGGCATTTTGCTTTCCGACAGTACTTTCTGCCTGTGTCTAGGGCTGAGCTCTCCCATATCCACCCGCTTCGGATGCCACGTGTTTTATGGGGCAGCGGCTCTGCAGCCCTCAGTGTCAGGAGGCGAATCCCAATTCCCGCCCCAAGGACGTCAGAATTCAGGATGGAGGAGCAGCGTGCGCGAACCACACTTATTGCAGGTGCCTCGCTGCAGGGCCAGGTGCCGTTTGCTCTTTAGGCTGGAGCAGATCAGTTACTCCCGTATTGCTTCGCTTTATTATTATTGTGCGATTCCTCCTTCAGAGAAGTGGCTTTCAATCTGCAGCCGAAAAATATTCCCAAAGTGCTGTTTTAATATTTATTTTCATCCGGCTTCCTATTACTGTGGCAACATGCACTTTGAATTTCATTAGTTTTATGCATTTAAGTTCCCTTTTTAAACCTTCATAAGGTCAGACCCTGCTTGGGTAAATCAACAATTTATTAAATTTGAGAGTCTGAGTAATATTTTTCCTTAAACAGCTGTAGAGCGCGGGTAGTTAAGGGCACTAGGGCTCCTGCCTTTTTGGGAAGTGCTTGATGAGCGCGTGCACCGGATGATTCTGCTACCTAAACCCCCCGTAATTACACAGACATCTTCCGTGGCAGACGCGCTCGTGGTCTGCCAGCAGCACGGTGCAGGGCACCTGCCCGGAGATACCGTGGGAGGTGGGATGTCTGGGACCCCGTGCCTTGCCCTCCAGCACCAGAACTCAAACCCCCTGCAGCTGAAGACGCTCCAGAGCTCCCTGGGGGCCACTGGACCGTCTCCCTGAGCTGTGGGGTGGCAGGAGCACACACTGCGGGGTGCTGAGCACCCTACACAAGCTATGGGGACTGCTGCCTGACCAGCAGCGGGCACGACCTCGAACTCGGCATTGCTCCTTCTGCATAGCTGGGCTTTCACGGAGAGGTTTCATAGCCCTGTCCTGGCCACCTGGTGCATCCCGGATGGTTTTCTGCCCAGCCAAGACTCCCATCACCCAGAATATGGTTCAGCTGGGGGGCAGCCAGCCCGCCCAACCTCCTCTTCCCCATGCTTCTGGATTTAGTAGCAATTACTAAAGCCAAGCTGATGCCCTCTCTCTTAATTTCCCCCTGCTGTGGCTCCCTGGGAAACGAGCCCTCGGTTGCTTTCACCTGTGCCTTACCCAGGGGCAGCTTGACGAGCCAGAGGGTATAAATAGTTCTCCTGCCCCCTTTGGGCTTCTGGAGGGGTTTTCCTTTGATGACCGGGGCTCTTTACAGTCCGTTTGCTTCACAGCAACTCGTAGAAGTAGGTTGTGAGAAGCTGGTTTAGGGTGAGTCACCAGGAAGGGCTCCGCAATCTGCAAACTGGAGTTGCTCCTGCCTCTTCGTGCTGGGGAAGTATCGGGGAGCCCCTGGCTGGTGGGAGGCAGAGCTGCCCCAAACTTCCCATTCTTGTTTTCTGCGCAAATTTCTGACCAAAATTCAACTCGGAATACGCCGAATAATGCAGTTACATCTCTGCTGCGGGGTTATATAGGAGAAAGCTGAAATTGTGCCTCGTTTCGCAAGGTAACGCGAATCCTTCTGCCCATCCCAACGGTTTCTCCCGTTTGCAGCCTGGTTTGCCCGTGCCTCCTTGGCTGAGCTGGCGCTTTGGGGGCGGAGAGGGTGTTTTAGAGGTTTTCTGCGTTGTCTACCATGATTTGAACGTACTAAATCCGGGCTTATTCTTTTGTATTTTTAACGGTATTTCAGCGCGCCGAGGAGACCGGAGCAGCTGGACCAGCCCGGGGGCCAGCGCTCAGCGTCCCCCTCCCTCGCCCAGACTGCGCCCAGCTCCCAGAGCCCCCGGGAGATGAGGGGCCGGGGCCAGCCCGCACCGTCAGTGGAGGGACCACGGAAGATGCTACAGGTGGACGCCAGGAGCCAGGGCTCGGGGAGGTCTCCCTCGGTGTCACCGGAGCGGGGCAGCACCCCTACCTCTCCCTACTCGGTCCCGCAGATCGCCCCCCTCCCCAGCAGCACCCTCTGCCCCATATGCAAGACGACGGAGCTCACCTCCTCCCCCGGCCAGCCCAACTTCAACGCCTGCACCCAGTGTCACAGCAAAGTCTGCAACCAGTGCGGCTTCAACCCCAACCCGCACCTCACCCAGGTAATGCCTCCTCTTCCTCGGGAGCTGGGTTGCCAGGGGAGGATCCGGCGGCGAGCGGGAGGTGGGGTGGCCACCACTGAGGTTTGCAGGGAGAGGTTCTTCTCGTCTCCATGCCACAGACTTTGCCCCTTGGCTTTTGACATCTGCAGAGCATTGCCCAAGAGCAAGGGCTCTGCTGGCTAATCAGGGGATAATTGCGATAACGTGAGCTGTAATGAGATGAGGGAGGTCGATTAGTTAAAGGGAAATGGTGGACCACCAGAGAGGTCCAGTCTCCATTGCTGGGACACCCAAATTCTTGGCTGGGGTGATGTCCACATACGCGAAACTGCCCTGAAGTCAAAGGACGTGACAGTGGGAGGGGAGCAGGGGGTTGTTGGCAGCCCTGAGGAGTCGCTCGTCTTAAACCCCGACGCGTCCCAGGTGATGATGTTTTGGTGGCGAGGGAGTTTCAGGCAGCGTCAGGCTTGGTGGCAGGAGAGGAGCGCGAAGTCGTGTGTGAGATGATGCCTCGCTGGGGGAGCGTTTTGCGCCGCGTGGGATGTGCGAAATGGATGCGCTGAGTTGCCGAGGGAGGATCTGGCGGCGGCGGTGGGTGGGGGGTGCTGGGGCAGGCTGAGCCATGGGGCTCCTCGTGCCGATCCATCAGGTCGGAGACCTCCACGCAGGGTGGGAAGGGACGTGGTTGCTTTTTGCAGTTGTTTAAAAGCCAAACCGTGGGGATTCCTACTTGCAAGCTTAGTAACGGAGACTTTCGTCTGTGCTTTGGACAGCCGCTGTGCCACTCCGGTGTGTGAGAAAGCAGGATTTGGGCACTGAAGTCCCCGGGGTGCCCACGTTTTGTTGCTGTTTCTGGTAAACATGCAATGCTTCCTCCTGACACCAGATCTGGCAGTTTCTAAATTGAGAGAGATTCCTACCTTCCAGTCCCTTTTCCCAGTGGAAGGAGAGTTGGGGGAGCTGATAGCCCTGGTACAGTGAGACGTAATTAGCTGGGTG
The DNA here is from genome assembly GCA_013400135.1 of Rhinoptilus africanus. Lineage (NCBI taxonomy): Eukaryota > Metazoa > Chordata > Aves > Charadriiformes > Glareolidae > Rhinoptilus > Rhinoptilus africanus. Next base: position 21,575 of record VXBO01014055.1, on the reverse strand, counting down.
CTGCTTTTGTACCTCTGTAAGGAGGTACTTACCCCTGTGAACATTAGTATCAAGTCTCAGACCTTAAGAAAGAACCCTGAGGTGGACATTCAGGCTCCTGCAAGGAAACGCCATGGGTCACACTTCTGTTTCGCTTCTAAATTGATTTGCTAAATATTTTGTTGTCCAAATGCTGCATTGAAAGTTGACCAGCTACCCTGAATAGTAGCAGTTAAACAGCAAATAAACAAAAATGCACCAATTGCTCGGTTTCTGGTCAGCCTGGACGTGCCCAAGAGCTTTCCTGCAGCGGCCCCAAGTCTTGCAGATACCCCTGTTAAAATGTGTGTGCGCACCAATTTCTGCTTTTAGCATCTCTAGGTCTCTCTTCCCTCTGAGAAGTGATTGATGGTGGAGCATTTTTAAAAGCTGAATCCAAAAAATTGGACCTGGGATGAAAAAAAAAAAAGTGGTGTTTTGTTTTTCTGAGGTTAATACGTATCTCAACAGCAGGCAACCTTATGACTTGTAAGTAGGTCGTTGAGGGAGCTGGGGGATGAAAACCGTTGCCCAAGAGAAGCGTTTGTGGCTTGTGTTGGCAGCATGTGATGGGCTGGCTGGGGGAGCCACGGCGGTTACTGCCTTGCCGAAGTGTGACTCGCTTTCCTCGGCATAATCCCTTGTGCTGCTATCCTAGAGTCGCACAGAAAGGCGCCTGAAGCAGTCTGGTGGCCTTAAAAAGGGTTAAGCTCGGAGGTTGCTCTCTTTCTTGAAGGTAGGAGCCAGGTCGGAAAGGACCTCCAGAGGTCATCCGGTCCAACCTTCTCTGAAAGCAGAGCTCAGGCGAGGGAGCTCCGGGCTTTATCCAGTTGGGTCTTGGAAGCTCCCAAGGGTGGACCTGCTGGTCCCACCTGCTCCACTGCTTGACGGTCGTCACAGGAAAAAACATCCACCCAGTCTGGTCCCTCAAACCCGGCGGGTACTGTGGGGTGGCTGCCCAGGGTTGCTGATGAGGTGGTTTCTGGGGTGTATTTTCATAGTATTGCCCAGGTTGGAAGGGACCTTTCAGGTCATTGAGTCCAACCATCAACCGAACTCTGACAAAAACCATCACTAAACCACATCTCTGAGCACTGCGTCTACCCGTCTTTTAAATACCTCCAGGGATGGAGACAACCCTGGAAAGCCTGTTCCAATGCTTCATAACCCCTTCAGAGTAAAAATTTTTCCTAATATCCAGCCTAAACCTCTCCTGACGCAACTTGAGGCCGTTTCCTCTTGTCCCATCACCTGCTCCTTGGGAGAAGAGACCGACCACCTCACTACCCCCTCCTTTCAGGGAGTTGCAGTGAGCGATGAGGTCTCCCCTTGGCCCCCTTTTCTCCAGGCTGAACACCCCCAGCTCCCTCAGCCGCTCCTCACAGACTTGTGCTCCAGACCCCTCACCGGCTCCGTTGCCCTTCTTGGGGCACGCTCCAGCCCCTCCGTGTCTTTCCTGTTATGAGGGACCCAAAACCACACACAGCCCTCGAGGTGGGGCCTCCCCAGTGCCAAGCACAGGGCATTCCCTTATTGAATCTATTTTCATGTGAATAAGTGATTTTTCTGCTTTGTGCTGCAGTAGATGGGGATTTGTAACTTTTCAAGGCTTTCCAGCAGGATTAAATCATCGAAAATACCCCATTTTCCAAGAAAACCAAACCCAAGAAGACCAAAGTTGTGTTTTACGTGGTCCATCCTCTCCTGCAGGAGCTGTGGCACTGCCAGGAGCCGCGGGTGCGGGGAGGTGGGAATGCTGGTGCTTGCCTGGCATGACACAGCCACGTGCCTTGACTTCTGAAACCTCTTTTCAGAACCTGTTTTGAAAATAAGGCGTTCATATAAGCTTGATGTGTCTTATATATGTAAAATAGCTGTTATATATAAATGAAATAACAGCAGCTTAGTGTACGAGCCGCAGTCCATCACGCTCTGTTGTGCTGCTTACCAAGATCAGATTTTTCTGGGGGTTAACCGTACCCCCTAATGAAACACCTTAGCTCAATAATTAGGTGATACCTTCTGCCTAGAAGCACGTACATTCCTTTGAAATATTATTTTGCTTCGTCTTTTTTTTTTTTTTTATTCTTTTTCAGGTGCCTTGATGGCCGTTTTATCTTAAAGGCACCTCATCGGTTTCTGTCATGACGAAGCAGTTGGCCTCCGTGGCTTCTTGAGTTGGTCGCTTGCTGAGCAAAAAAATTTAAGAAAAAAATCTTTTTTTTTATTCTTCCTTTGAGCACCAGCTCGTTCTTGTTTCACGAGCCTGGGCAAACAAGTTCCTGTCTGCTGCCGGTGTCGCTCAGTATTTTACATATAGATAATGGTATTCTCCCCTCTGTTCATCTCCGCGCTCCGAAATAACTGCTGTCATCGTTTCCGATTTGGTCGCGTGCTGGTGTGCCAGTTTTCTCCTTCGTTCACTTATTCCTGAAGGTCAGTGCTCTTGCCATGGACGGTTATTTTAAGCACGGGGAGATGTGAAGCAGGGAGCTGCGCTGGCACCGCTAAAGACAAGAAGTTATGAAATAGCACGGTAAGATTTAACAGTTTGCTTACGCACCCATGGAGGAAATAGGCTTTTGAAAGGAGCTGTGCTATTTTAAATGCAATATTGCAGCTCTAACATTCTAGTAGGATTTTTTTAATTTCTCATTAAAACTTTTTTTCTAGTTTTTCTCAGTATTGTCTTTCAGTGGTTTTTTTTTTTTCTCTTTGGACAGCTTGTTCTGCAGGACCGTACCAGCAAGGCTGTCATCTCCTCCGGGGGAAAATAGCTCAGTTTCAAGCCACTACAATAGGTTTAGAAAATCCTCTTTTTATACATCTTTCACTTTGTAATGCTGCTCCCGTGGCTTTCGCCTGGCTGATCCTGCGGCATGTTCATCTGATTGGATTTGCTCTGTTTGGTATCACAAGAAGTAACCTGCAGGCATCCTTTCTGTTTCTCTCGGGTTTTGAAGTGCCGCTGCACGTTGCTAATTGGAGAAATTAATTTCTTCTTCGGTGTTCTCTTAACAGTTTTGGGGTTTCCTTTAATTCGTTTCCTCCCCCTCCGAAGTGTTAAACCAAAAAAATAAAAAAAATTGGTTTTGATTTTGATCAAGAGCGGTGGCACAGCATTAAAATAGGTGCTTTAGTTAGTGCTGAAATGAAACGCGAGGTGTCTGGCTGCCTAATAGGTTTGCTTGGAACCGCTTTGGGATTATAGAAGATCTTTGTATTCTTCCTTACGTTTCCATTGTGCTTTTTTCCATTTGAAATCGTGCTCATCAGATGCAGTTTCATTAGCATTCAGATGCACGCGATAGATAGTTTTTCTCCCCTCCTAAATGAAAGGAGCATATTTATACATGTATGTTCTTCGCCAAATTACTTTCTCTTTGAAGTCCCTGCTTTTGTCCCCAGGCCGTTCTGAATGTATTTGCTGTATTTGTGAGTGTATGAAGTGGTAATACTTGTTAAAGCTTCACTTCTGGTCCACGTTTTTAGCTCTTCTTAAGAGGAGATTGAAGAGATTCTTTGTACTTTTTACATTATGAATATGATAGAATATGAAATATTGAAAATATTAGAAAATAAATCCGTTCCCTCTAACTTCCATGCCATGCAAGATCACCACCGACCTTTGATCACAGACCTTTGGCAAAGGAAGCTTAAAAAGTCTCAGGGATGGTTAAAAACTGGCTGGTTTGTTTCCCAACAGTGGTCAAGGCTGTATTTCTGGGAGAGGAAAACCTCTCATTATCTGTAGCGGGAGGAGATATCCACAAAAATCATGCAAAGTTTTTAGGTAAATGCTGAAATTGTATGAACGGGAAACAGACCATCAGCTGGAGCGATGAGAAATACCATCTGTGTAAGTAGGGATGGACAGTGTAGGGCTGTATTGATCATAACGTAACAGCAGATGGTTTTTTGCTCAATGCTGTAAGAGAATTCAGGTGAAGTGGAGCAAAGAAGGAGCTGTGGGAAGCAGAGGGGTGACGGAGTGCCCAGCGGAGCATCGCTGGGGGTAGGAGCAGGGCTCATCACCGCTTGAAGGTGGCCTTGGTCCACAGCCTTCTCCAGCCCAACTCCGCCAGCTGGAGCGGTGCCTGCCCGCGGCATCGCCCCATTCATTTAGCAAATGCCTTCAAAGAAATAAAAACCACCTGGGGGAAATTGTGAAGGTGTTCTTATAACGCTCTTCCCAAAAGCCAATTTCTCATTTGGGTCATTCTCTTAATTTCATACCTTGCAACGTTTTAGTCTCCAATTTTTGGTTAAACCTGCCCTTTTTTGTGAATTAAGGGCCCCACCTGAAGTCTTCACCCTTCAGGAGGCTTTGGCTTGACTAGTGACCACTGGTTCAGCGGCCCCACAAGCAAAGGGCTGTGCTTGGGGTTTGCCGGGGGGGTTAGTAATTCTGCCTTGAAACGGTGGCTGTTGTGAACAGCAGTGAATCCCCCACCTCTTCCTCTCATCCCTCTCCTCTCCCGCCTGTCTCTCACTGGGCAGCCGAACGTTTACAGGTCTCTGATGCTCGCCCTGTGAGCGTGGGCAAAATCCCCCTTGGCATCAGTGGGGGGTCTGATAGGTGCCCAAAGGGTTTGGTGTGGGGAATAGCTGGGCGCCGGTCCCTGGTGGTCTGGGTAACCCTGAAGTCGTCGGAGCACGACTGTAATTTATGTTTCTGTAATTTGTGTGGCTCGAAGCCATGTTTGACAATATTTTGTGCCCCGTCGTTCTGGGTGTCGATGGGGTGGCTGCTGGGTCTCCGGGCTGTGTCCAGAGAGCTCAGGGGGCACCAAGGGCCAAGCACTGGATGAAAATAGAGAATGAAATATGCTTGCTGATAGATAATTAAACATGGTTTTTACGAGCTGTTTAATCTCCCCTGTCTCTCCCTGCCTTTTCAAACAATCAAAGCGGTCCTTCTCCTTCCTGGCTCTTCACTGAGAAGCTGTAGGGTCATGCTGGTGTGACGTCTCCTAAATTGCCAAGTTTTCTCTGGGTGCGGCAGCTCCGAGGTTGATTTAGCTCCTTGCGACGGGAGCGATGGCGGAGGAGGAGCCACGAGATTACATTTACGCGGTCTCTTCTCCCGTTGAAGCCGACAAGGTTTTCTCCTGCCCTTGGGACCTGGGCAGCTCTTCATTTTCCCGTCGGTGAAGCAGCCTGCAGCCTCGGCGGTTGGCGTGCGTGCAGCACCGCGTCTCCAGGAGGTGTTACTGCGCTCCTAGAGAAACACGAGGCTGTACTCGGGGATTATAGTTCCCTCTCCCTTTAAAGAAGGGGCTGAAAAATGCCGGATCTCAAAAAGCGGATCCTAGAGGGGGATAATATTTAACACTAAGTGTTTCTCTGGCCTGGCGTTCCCTGGGGGATTTGACTCCGGGTGTTGTGCTCGTGGTGGCCGTGGCAGAGCGGGTGGCTGGGGAGGGAAGGCGATGGGGCTGGCTCTGCAGGCAGCGCTCCTCCCTTCTCTGCACCTTTCAGCAGCTTCGGGAACATGGTTTTTTTCCTCCTGTGATCAGATGGGAAGGCAGGATGCCCTCAGGCGGGCAGGATTGGTGGGCTGCCCTGGTGTTAGACAGCTCTTTGCGTGCGTACGTGGTACGGTTGCACCCGATATCCAGCCAGGTCCCTGTGTGGCTGAGTCAAGTTGCCCGTTTCAGAATGATTCCTCTTTTGAGATCATCCTGCTTCACGCTATAGCTGTAAAAATAAATCTGTCGTTAGCGCTACGTTGCAGATCCGGGCGAAATTTTCCATCGGATCAGGCTGCGCAACGGGAGAGAAATGCGAGTTTTATTCCGATTTGGTTTTAGGCAGAGCTTCAGCCAGCAGTGACCGGCGTGTGATGCTCTCAGCGGGAGCCAGGGCTCATCTTAGCTGCTGCCTTCCCGTAAGGATGGAGCGATTTGGGCTGCATCTGCCCCGAGAAGCCCCCGCCGGGGCCGGGATGCTTGTCCCAGCCTGTGGTGCGGGGCAGCTCCCCTCCCGGTGCCGGGGGTTGGCACTGGGACCAGCAGCACGGGCAGGCTGGGACCAGCGCTCGCTAGGGATGTGCCCGCCTTGAAGAAGCCCAGTGGCTCTCTTCAAGAGCACCTCGTGCTGGGAGCACGATGGAAGAGCTAGGCATTAAAAAAATACGCTTTTTTGTGATTGCAGTGGATATTCTGTATATTTTCATAACGAGGAAGCATTGATAGGAACCTTGACTTTATCTCCGCCAACAGGTTGCGTGTGTGTGTGTATCTCCTGTATTTTAGCCCTTCCTCACCGTTGCCCTTTACCTTTTAATCCCCTTATCCCTCCACCAGGTATCCGAGCCCTCATTTCATCCTGTATCTGCAACCTTGCAGCGAAGAATCCTTCTGTTATCTCTTGGTTAGACTTTCATTATTTTATTTCTGTTCTGTCTTCTTTTATTACTTTATTTCTGCTCTGTCTTTTCTTAATGGGCTGATTAGCGCTGCATAAGGCAACTAATAAGAAGCTGGAGAGCTTGCTGAGGCTTTCTAGATGTGACTCGTTTGCCTTTTCAGCCCCTGCTGCAGCCCGAGCAGGGGCTTCTCCCAGCCATCTGCAGTGACGTGCGACTTGTCTGTTCGATAGATCGCAATTTAAGTTACAGCCAACAGGAGGGAAAAAAAACACCAAAACCCCAAGCTCGTGAGTAATTCCGGCTGTTCCTCCCAGTATGCCGCCTTTCGCTGCGCTCTGCGTAGATGATTCAAATAATGCAAAATTCGCTTGTGGAAAATGTCAAAAAATATCTTGGCTAAACGGTTCCCGGTGACTAATAGGGCTGGTGTTGCCTGCAGCGGCTCCCCTCCGCTGCTGGCCAGCTCCGATGAACCGCCACAGTGGGATCACGGGAGGGTCTGCAGAGAGATGGTGACTTGTTTGGAGGGGACGGGAGACCGTGGCTTCCCGCATGCCGGAGCGACGCTGGGGTGGAGAGGGGTAATGAAAACAACTGCGAGTAAAGATGACTGCTCCGGAGGGGTGGGAGGTGGCCTGTGTTCTTCTTGGCATCTTCCGTCGCTGGATAAAGACGGAGCCCAGCAAGCTGCCTGTGCTGAGCCCCATATCATCCTCCCCTCAGTGCGTTACGTTACCGCAAGCTGTTTGCTTGGATGAGACGTGGCTTTCCTCTAGCTCTCAACTCGCACATCGTTCTGTCATTAAAAAGAAAAGCAAGCTGAGGATCCCAAACGGCTGTCAAGCTCTCCAAAGCGGAGCGGGGCCCGAGTCAGAGGCTCCCCACGGTTTTGAAAGCTTCGCTGTGCCTGTTATTTGCTTTCAGTTCCCTCCCATGGACATCTCCGGGCAGAGGAATAAGATCATTTACGGCCTGTGGTGATGGATGGGGATATGTTGTTCGTGGGGATGCTGCTGAAGGTTTTCCTACCAGTCAAGCACATGAAATGCCAGACGGAGTTGAGTGTCCCTCCGGATCCCTCTCACTGCATGTGAAATATCCCAGAGAGCAGCAATTGTACAGGGCTCTATAGCCCCCGCTTGCACGGTCTCGTTTGCGACGTGTGCGTGGTGGTAAAACACTGAGCTGCCTTCGGGGAGGCCTTAGGAGGAAACTGCAGGCGCTTTCCGTGCCTCAGCGGGGATTGAGTTAATCCCTGCGGAATTAATTCCTATTTACCATCTCCCTGTGAGCAGCAGGGCGGTTACAATGGGGGGTGTCAGATGCTCCCCGCTCTGCATCTCCTGCATCGCTGTCTCGGGACCGCATCTCCAGTGCGGCAGAGCCCCAGCGCGGGAGGAGATGCCGTGATGTGGCTCTCTCTACCCTGGCTGGAAACACCGTGTGAGGTCCATCGGGTCTTTGAAGATAGCAGTGCTTGGCAGAGGTGGTGGCTTCTCAGCAGCATCTCTTTCGACCTGAATTTTAGCCGATCCCTGTTGCTATGTATAGAGGTGTGTGGGCTCCCACCCCCGGAAACCCAGCTTGCTTCTGCCTAACCCTGCCTTTTGTCTGACTCTTGGCTGTGTCCACGTTGAGGTGCTAAAAGGGGAGTTACGTAGTGTAGCAGACTGAAAAGCGTCAGAAATTTCTGAAAACAGCCCCGTGAATGCAGTAAGGTGTTCGTGGGGCAGCAGCTCACGTCTGCTGAGGTGTCCCTCACCACTTTAATTCAAGCTTGCACAGCCTTGCTCCCGGATTTCACCCTCCTGTTCCACCCAGCTCCTCATCTTGGAGATGGAATATGCAGCCGTGCTCCTGGGCAGCCCTTATCTGAGGGGGTATGGTGCTAATTGCACTATGAAAACTGGTTATTTTAACTCTGAAATGCCGTTCCATCTCAGCTGTAGACCTTTTCGTCAAGGGCAGCCGAAGGGTGGGATGTTTCAGTTCTGGATGCTGTTCACGTTGTGAATAGGTTGTGCTTGGCTTTCTGCTCGGGGTGAAATCGAAGCCAAGGTGTTGGAATGGCTCTATAGGGAAATCCGGAGAGTGAGATGTGGTCTTAATGGGGTGGGAGTAGACTATGCCGCAGGACTGTGGGATTAAATGTTTGTCAAAATGAGTTAAGGCATGGCCGTCCCGCGGCTCTAAACCAGCTGGAAGTCAGTTTTGAAGACTGAAGGGCCAGCGCGTCCCTCCCCTTCCTCCCTTGCCCACCGCCCTGCCCACTTGGATGCCCATCTCCTGCATCTTCATTGAGCCCTAATGGCTCGCGCGGCAGTCCTGCTGCCCAGTCCAGCCTCACAAACCCCCCAAAGGTGGGAAGAGAAGACTTAACATTGGCTTTTTGCTCCCTCCCCACCTGCTCTGCCCCCCCCCTTGCTGTGTCCGAGCCGTGGGGTGAGACTGGCCAGATCCCTGGAGCTGGAGACCTCCATGGAAAAGACCCAAACGGTGGGTGGGACAGAGGTGCCCATCAGTCCTGTGGAGAGGAAGTTTTGGTGCCCGCCTGCCCCCAGCCACCCTCTCCCCCTTCTAATGAGCGTGACACATTATTCCCGTGAGACGGAAACAGAAGCACAAACACCGGGGCTCGTATGCTCAGCAAAGCCTAGATGATTCTGAATCATCCAATATCCTTATCAGAGCCCTGCAGACGGCGCTTCCATCAGTCACGGCACAGGCTCGCGGAGCCGGTGGCAGCACTCTGCCTGTTTTAATTGCCACGAGCGAGCAGCTATTTGAAGCCCTGTCCCCGAAGAGCAAACGAGCTTGTCGCTGCGCGTACCTCAGCTTTGCGGGAAACGCGGGCTCAGCAAGCGTTCCCTGTTTAAAAGCCGGCTCAGGATGCGGATGTATAGGGGTGTGCCTATAGTGCGGCAACCAGATGGTGCGCCGGAGCGGGGGGCACTGCTAGGAGGGGGAACTCCCCTGGGAATTTTAGTTTTAGGGTTCCCCCAACCCTTAATTGCAGAGTACCCCGATGCCTACAGGCGTAGGCAGGGGGTAAAGCATCCCTGCAACTCCTCGAGTGTGGGGTTCCTCCAAAACCAGCTTCATCGCGGCTCTGGCCCACACGTGGGTACCACCTCTTCTCTCTTCCCCGGCAGACATCCCATGTTCCTCCTGCTCTCCTGGAAGGCACCGCCGCTCCTTCCCCCCCGTGAACGGAATACGATGCCCAGTAGATAAAATACCAGAGGGAGTGGGAAAATCTGGCTAAAAACTAGTGGTTGGTGATAAAATTACCCCGGGGACGTGAGGAGGAGTTGAATTACCTGAATTTCTGGATTCCTCAGAAATAATGAGCGTAATTATTGCGGGGAGAGGCTTGTCCTCGAGCAGGGCCGGCCCCCCGTTCTGCACAATGGGCAGCGGGCGATCTTTGTGTCGTGAAACCTTTCAGGCTTTGAGAAAAGCAAATACCCCTGGTGTTTGATGGAGCGGGACGTGCTGATACAAGACCAACAGTGCTGGAGCGGAGGAGCCCCCCCGCCCCGTGCCAGAAAGGTGAAGCCCAGTTAAACTGAGCCCTCGTGCTGCTTTCGTCTGGTCCTGGGCAACCTGCCCAAGGGACCTTTGGCAAACTGGGGCATGAATCCCGATTTATTTTTTTTCGGAATCCCAAGCCGGTACTGAGTTGCTGGGCCAGGCCACCTAATGCCCTGAAATTTGTTGGGTTTTTTTTTTGTTTTTGTTTAGTGGTTTGGCTTTTTTTTTTCCCTCCACAAACTCCGCGTTGTGTTCTGACCTGCCAGATGATACGATTGTGGCTTTCAAATTGGAGAGAGCTTTCAGAAATCTCACCGCACAGGCATGCTGCTGCTGCCATCTGTCTTTGAGCTGCTTCTGGGATCCCAGTACTTGCTCTCAGCAGACGATCGTTATTGCTTTATTGAATTAGGAAGAAAAAAACAAAAAAAGTCCAGTGACTTCTGAAATATTGTTTTGCGTAACTAATTCCAGGTGCTAAATTCTCATTGAGACATGGGGGATGGGTTGAAATAATGCTTTATGCAGATCCCGGGCATAAAGTTTGTACAGATCTGCCCAGAAAAGTCCCATGATCCGATAGTTTTGAAGGAGGTGTCATTTGGAGGGTTCTGAAGGGCTCCAGCACCACGGCGTTAAGCGATCTCTCAGCCCCCCCAACCAAGAGCAAACACTGTGCAAACCTGATTGATTTGGCCACCTCGAGCTCTTGTCCCAAGACCTCCTCTTCTCCGGCCCTTTTCCCATGTCTTCCAGCTGCAGGCAGTTGTCCCGTGCCCCCCACCCTGGTGGAAGCGGAGGTCTCGGGCACGGCAAGACCCTCTCCCTGGGGGAGCGGGTGACTGTGCACCGATGAGGAGCATCCCCCACGGTGACGTTGGCCATGCATGGCGTGGCATTTTACCTGCTGCACGCCGCGCTTCAGATCTCTTCCTCCTCCGTCCCGTTCTCTGCAGAGCACCAGCAGCCGGCCCAGGGTGAACAGACAAGGCTGTGGGTGGAGAAAAGCTTACGGGAAGGTGGTATTTATTTGGATGTAAAATGTTTTTCCCTCCCTGCTGCACAGGTCCTGCTGCTTCCTTCTTGCCGGCCAATCCGTCCCTTATCTGCCCAATTTAAGGCAGTTTGGGTCTGATTGCTTGCAGTCGGCTGTTCAGCTGGAGGTTTTGATGCGCAACACTGGAAAATCGGGAGTGAGACCTCTCTGTCTGAACACCTGAAAGTGGAGGGAGCAGCGACGGCTCCCGGTATCTCTCCTGTGAGATCAGGGTCAGTCCCGTGGCTTGTGATTACCCTCGCGTCACCTGGGTTTGAGGCCGGGGTACGGTGACAAGATTTATTGTTTCTCTCCAAAAGCGGTTTCTAATTGGCGTTGGAGCAAAGAAGAGGGATGAAATCAGCTTGAACCACACAGTTTGTTCCTCTGTAGTTTCCTTTCCATCTGAATGGACACGGTGCCATTCCTGGAGTGCTGCCGCTTCCGTTGCTGATTGCCTGCTCCAGCCTGCTCCTCGGCTGCGACGGTGGCACCGGAGGACGGGAGCCGGCATGGAGGTGCTGGATGCGTTCGGCACCTGTAGACGCATTTAACAGTGTCCCGCTCCTGCAGACCGAGTTGTCGGCTGTGGTGGTGTGGACGGATGCCCTTACCGAGGAGCTCTTAAAAACATTGTTCAAATGAGCAACCTGGTTTATTCCTCTGGTATTTATTGCATGTGTATCCGATACAACTCCGTCTCTCTTCCCATCTTCTCTTTGCAGCCACTGGTGCTAGAAATGTTGCTGTAGCTCAGCACTGGGAGCACTGCAGGGTGCAATAGCCGGCTGTGCAGGCTATAAGGGGCTAAGGGCAGCCTTAAAATAGCAGTGGATGGTGGCGTATTTGCACAAAAAAGGCGTTCGTGAGAGAATTCTTGCATGGTGGGTTTGGGTTTTTTTTGTTGTTGGGGCTTTTTGTGTCTATCTAAAGCTGTTGCTGTTTGGAGGATTTTCAAAGAGAAGCTAAGAAGCCCAAAAAGGTGGAGGAAAGATTTGCTGCTGGGCTCTTTAGTTGAACTGAGTGATTTCTATTTGAAATGTTTTCTCTTCTCTTGGTTTCTAGTTTTATAATCAAGGACTCGGTCTCTTGTTTGAACCAAACTAAACTAGCTTTCATTGGAAGCTTACCCAGGGTTTGAAATGGGGCCGGGAGTTCCTGGGCAAGTTGGCCTATGGGAATCCTTTGAGCCCCCCATCCAGCGGGCAGCAGAGAGCTCCCCCAGTTGGGTAACTTCGTATTTTGGCTTGGGTGATGATAGAAGACACAGCCTTGCAGATAGCAGGGCCCTTTCTGATTATACGGTTCTGGGGTGCGTCAGTTTAGATCTCCATGGCAATGATGGCTTTAGGTCAGCAAGCAACAAGTCTCCATTTGAATGACCAATTTTAATCTCGCTTCGTGTTTGTCGAGGTTAGTAATTTTTCTGAAGGCGGGGTGATTGCTATTGGAATGGCTTTGCAATTAAGTATCCCTGTCGTAGGGGTTATGTGACAGCTATGAAAACCCAATTAACAGTGATGTGACTTTACAGGTATCTGTTCAAATTCTAATCGCTTACAGGTTGTTGTGTTGGAATTGGTATATTTTGCTTAGTGGATGACGACTTCAAGCTGGGTCCAGGTGTGTTTGGATGAGGATAGGAATTCCAATGCAGAAAAGCTATTCTAATCTGTTAAAATAGGTAGCTGGTGACTGGACAAACTCTTTCTGATGTTCCTGTTTCAGGCATCACGGCCGCCTACCTGGGTCTCTCCAGAAGGCGGTGAGACGGGAGGTGGGTCTGGGGGCAGGTGGTCTGTAGGCTGTTTTGATGGGACCATGCAAGGCTGAGCTCCTTTCATAGCACACAGTCATGGGATCATTGAATGGGTGAGGTTGGAAGGGACCTTTAAGATCATCAAGTCCAACCATTAACCTGCCCTGACAAAAACCACTTCTAAACCATGTCCCTCAGTACCACATCTACCCTTTTCTGAAACACCTCCATGGATGGGGAATCCACCCCCTCCCTGGGCAGCCTGTGCCAATGGTTAATAACCCTTTCAGTGACAAAATGTTTCCTGATATCCAATCTAAACCTGCCCTGCCATAACTTGAACCCGTTTCCTCTTGTCCTATCCCTTGTCCCCAGGGAGAAGAGCTCAGCCCCCATCTCTCTCCACCCTCCTTTCAGGGAGTTGTAGAGGGGGATGAGGGCTCCCCTCAGCCTCCTCTTCTCCAAGCTGAACAACCCCAGTTCCCTCGGTCGTATCTCCAAAGCTGCCTGAGCAGCTCCTGAAAATGCGCAGAAACTGTACCTGGAAGCGCAGAAAACCCTTAAGCGGATCTGAAGGCCACAGAGGTGCCATGGAGCCCCAGGGGAGACAGAGACCAAGAGTTCTGCAGGGTGAAGTTGGTGGCCAGTCACCTCTAGGAGACGTTTTGCAGAGTGTGGTCTTGGGGTTGGGATGTGTTCCTCCAGATGGACGCCTTCAGCAGGGAAGCTGGTCACAGGCTGTTTTTACTGAATCAAATAGCTGGTTTTCAGTGTTTGTGGTCTGTAGGATGGCAATTAATGGACTCAGACTGCAAGGAAGATTTAGGTTAATATTTTGGGAACATGCTCTAGCAGTTAGGATGGTTAAGCCAAAGCCCCTTTATTCCCCCTTTCGCTGCCCACCCAGTAAATCCACAACTGATGGGAAGTTTTAAAGACCAAATTAGACAAACATCTGTCAGCAGGGATGCAGGCATGTTTGATCCTGCCGGGGGCAGAGGATAGAGCCAAAACCTTTCAGAAGCCCTTACAGCCCTCTCTTCTTGCTGCTGCAGGACATCAGGGAGAAATCCCAAAGCCTTCATTATGGGTTTTTTGGAACAAAGCAGCAGAGTAAATAATATTCATATGCAGAAGCATCTAATGGGAAGAGTGGGAAACGAGGCAGGGAAACACAGTGTTGGGTGACCAGAGCTGGAGGAAACCCAGCCAGGACTTCTTGTCTGCGTCTCAGAGAGACATAAAGATGCTCGAAGTTTATGACAGGGCCCTGAGCCCTGTGGGAAAGCCTTTTACGTTCATTTGGGGTGGCTGGAAGCCCGGAGGTGGTACCTGCCCTTCCTACCCATGGATGTGTGGTTGGTACAGTGGTTTTCTCAGCACTGCGGTTCCTCGCTCCTCCGCAGCGAGGAGCCTGCCTGTGGCTCATCAGGGGTTTAGGATTAACCCTCCTTCTGGGCACTTTCCAGGTCTCCCTCTCTTGGGTCTCTCCTATCCAAGCACGGTAAGCTCTGGCTGGATGGGACCTTTCATCCCCCCATCAATCCTCCTCCATGGGGTCCCCAGCGCTGTCCCTCGTGGTAGCCCCCGCAGGTCTCCATCCTCCGGCGCACCGTGTCCCGCTGGGCTTCGCTGCGGCCCTTAAGATCCATCATGATCATCTAATGAAATTCCTGGAAAAACCAGGAGAGCCAGCTCCTGAGGGAGGCTGTGCTGGACACCCAGCAATGTCCAAACCATGAACAGAAGGCGGGATGGATTGTATCTATCTCATCCTACATGCACGTCCTGACTTTGTGCCTAATTAATTTGCTCAATATTTGCATGCTCTGACCCCACATGAAGGTGTGGGCTGTCCCAATGATTTTGGGCAAGACCAGACCTGCCCTGGGCAGCCCTACGCTATTGCTCCTTTGGCCGGCCTTTGGTAACAAGCCAGGATGTCTCCGGATCGTGGCATCTGTTCGTTTTTCCTTTGCTGCAGCCATAGATTTGTGTTTCATAGATTGTGTGGCTAGCTGGATTATAAATTATTCATGGCGGGGAACTTATCGTGTTTATCTGGAATAATTGAGCAATTAAATCTGTTTAGGTATGTAAAAAGATTGTGCAATGGCTTGTCTGTCTTCAGGCCTTAAATTCTACAAGAGCATTTATTACATATTTAATCCAGAATAATAATTAAAAAAAAAAGACAGAAAATACATGCCGCTTTGATGCATTGATCCGCTCCAGTACGTTCATTTGCAGAAGTTGTTCATTCCAGCAGCTTCGCTCATAAATACGTATTGGACCGGGATAAATGAGACCTAACTTGGCTCCTTCAGTCTGGAGAGAACATGAGGCCGTAACACCTGGTCTGTGACACTCTGAAAATACTTTGGGTTATTTATGTTAGCACCAGGATTGTCTTTATTGTTTAAAAAAACCCTCCGCCCCAGATGCTTTCTGCTGGGTCCCAGGATGACGATCCTCTCCGCCCTGGCTGCTGCTGTGCGGTGCTCAGATGTTGATGCTGCCAAGGAAATGCAAAGTTTGGGCCATAAAGGGACCTTTCAAATATTCAAGGCTGTTCAGTTTATTCCCTGAGCTACAGCCATTACCTCCTATTGCTGTAATTGCCCAGGATTCCCAAAGGAGCCAGAGACTCACGGACAAGGTTGCAAGAGGGTCTGCTCCTAGCAGAACAGCGGAGCCATGCCGTAAATGAATAAAGTGGAGCCATGTGGTAAACAAATGATGATTTTTATTCTGTGTTACCAGTAGGAAACCGGGCTGCTCTTTAAATTAGTCTGCTACAAGTCCATTTACCGAGAGCAGCCCCTGCTCTTTGCAGGGCTATAGCTAGGAATGGCATCCCTGCTGTCCCGGGCAGCCGCCGTGCGCCCGCAGAAACCCCCTGGCCGCGTGGGTTTCTCTGCTTTGGGCAGGAGGTACCGCTGAATGGAAAGTTCTGAGCTCCCTCCCGGGCTGCTATTTTAGTTCTGCAGAAGACAATAAGTGAGCAGGAGCCGGAGGCTCCTGTTACTCCGTCCCTCCGTCCCTTGGCTGGCGGCAGAGCGCGGGAGCAGCATCAGAAAAAGGCAGAACAAGCCATTAGGCTTTCCTTGGCCCAGCGGGCTGGGGTGGAAGTCCCGCGTTACGGAGCGGGAGAGGGGACCTGGGGCTGCACTTAGAGCACACCGGCGTGCCAAGCTGGGGAGGTTAAAACCTGGGGAGAGCTCTCTGCCCTCCTCCCCGGCCGTGCCCGGGGGGGGACAGCATCCTCTGAGCACCAACAGCCCTCCGAACCTTTCATGCGCTCCTGCGGAGGGGGAACAAAGGCTGTCTAAACAGGAGCTAGTGAGGCAGCAAATCGCACAAGAAACCTTCCCTAATGAACTGGAAGGACTTGTCCCTTCGCCTGGGGCGGCGGCGCTGCCGGCGTGCTTAGCTAGGCAGCGCCTTGCTTTGGCAGGGGGGCAACCCGCGCTGCTTGGGGGGGGAGCAGAGGAGCGGTGCTGGCGCTGGAAAGGTTTCCTCCTGCCCATCCATTCCTCTCCGCCAGCAAGGGCCCGTGGAGGAGAAGGGGATGCTTGCCCGTCCGGAGGAGCCAGCAGCTTGGTCGGCGCCTTTGCCGTGGGGGATGCTACCGGGGGGGGACCGTCCTGCGTGTGAGTGTGGATGGAGGTCAGTCGCAGAGCGCTGCAGCGAGCCATCGCCTTCATTGAGCGTTTGCTTCGTCTCCGCGTGGGTGGCTGGGTGGTGTGGGTAGCGATCATGGAAGGAGCTGGAGGGCACCATGAAACCCCAGAGGGTTTTAATGTGGGGGGCGATGCCTCCTTGGCAGCCTTTGGGGCGAGGAGAAGAGCTGCTCCAGCAGCCTTCGGTTAGTTCGGGGAGGGATAACTAGGGGGAAGAAGGCTGGTTAGGGAGTGAGTAATAGGATGAAATGGCACTGTCTTATTCCACAGCTCGGTTCTCTGGACAAACGCGGTTCCCCATCTGTTGTTTGCATGGAAGGAGATGAGTTTGGGGGTGGGTTCCTCTCCCTCGCCAGCAAGTTGATTATTTTCTGGCAAGCATTAGCAGGATGGGTACTGATGGCTTCGGTGGCTTCCCCTCCTGGGCAGGAGCGCTGAGGACTAGATTGTATTTGTATCTACATGTTTGAAGATAAAGATGGGCATAAGGTGGCCTTTTTCAGAAGTGCCTCGGTGACCATTTCCCCTGTCAATTGAGCGCCGAAACGCCCCTAATTGCACAGTCCCTCTGGAGCCCTGGATTCTCCTCAGGCTGTGCTTTAGGTTTGGACCAGGAAGCCTCAGCCCACGCTGCCGGCGTGTTTGCGTCCGCCTCCTCCCCACCTGGATGCACGCGTGAATTTTGGCGATGTCTTGACATGCAGCCTGGCCAGGGACGCACGACAGCTCCCGCGCCCTGGGCCGCTCGTGGTCCTCCGGAGGAGCCTTGGGAGGCTTCGTCGCCTGATGTTATCTGTTCCCCCCTCCCAGATCGGACCCCGGCTGGTGCCCCACCTTGCAGCCTCCCACGGGATGCTTTGCAGGCTTCTCCTTTCATTCGCACGTGGGCTGCGCGCTCGATCCAAACAACAGGGGCGGCTTTTTTCCTACCTTCCACGCACGAGCCTCCTGGCAAGCTGTCCCTGCGTCGCTAGAGGAGAAATCGGCAGCAGCTCTGCTTTAAAAAGCAAACCCGAAACTTCAGAATAAGGCAGATATTTGCCATACACCCCACCCAGCCGGTTTGAGACAGTGTGGGAAGCCTTCTCCGTGCAGTACGTTTAGCTTGTTTTCATGCATCAGCAGCTCTTCCAGCATTTGCTGAGCCTTCCCTGCTCTCCTACAGTGATTCCCACCTCCTGCCGGCCCGGCAGCGTCCCAGCTCCCTGCCGTAGCTTGCTCTTCCCTCTATTCTCTAGCCGAGGGCTGCCTTTAGCGCTGCCTCTTCTCTTGGATCAGGATGTCGCTTTAATTGCAGGGTATGTGGCTTTGGCAGGTGTCAGCGTGACGCTGTAAAGCACAAGACATGCCCTCCCTTCCCCGAGAGCTCCTCTAGAGCGGATCCGGGAGGCATGGAGGGGAAGGGACGTTTCGCTGACTGGCTGATTTCATGAGATGAGGGTTCTTCATCCGCAGGCAGAGCTGATGAATTGAAGGCACGTAAGGACGCCCTCAGGCAGGTCGCTGGCAGCTCTCGGGAGAGGCCAGGCTGTTGCAGCGTTCCTCCGGGATAAGCCAGTAGCACCCATTAATGGAAACCCTTCATCCAGTCAGCGATCTTGGCGTTGAGCCTCCCTGTTAGCCTGATTAACACAGTACCTTCGTTACCCAATTCCGGCTTTGGTTATTTTTATGCTCCTCTAGTTCCGGCTGTGCTGGTGCCTCCAAAAGGCAGAGGAGGGAGCGTGGCCGTGGCTCCAGGGGGCATCTTCTGGGGGTTGGCTTGGTGAGGGGTGGCTCTGGGGCAGGCGCCTGCTCAGGGCGCTCGGGGTCGAAGAGCTCCTGCTTGCTGTCCTTGTCTTCCCAAACATGCTTTTGTCATGATTTCCAGCTCTGTGCAATATTGAATAGGCAACTTGGAGAAAACCCACGCTCATCTTCTCTGATTTCCCATGAACTTGGCTTCTCGCTTTTCAGCTAGCTGTGCACCCTGCTGTCTCACGCCAGAGGAGGAGGATGGGTTGTACCTTCTGCTGAACAAAGCTTGTTCGCTCCGTCCTCTTCAGAGTGCTCCACCTTGGATGGGATTGGCCATACTTGACTTGAGATGGCTTGGGAGCTCTTCTTCCCAGTCTGAAATAATCATTGGAAACGAGTCAGATGGGCTGTGCTCCTGAAGTGCCCCGTGGCCTCCCCTGGTACAGGGTCGTATAGCTAGCAACGCCGCAGCCAGGTGTTGGTGAGGAACATTCAGTCTCAAGTCTCCAAAGTCTTAAATATGATCATCTAGTGCCTATTCTTTTGGGGTTTATTATTTTTTTATGTAGTGGAATCGCATCCTGGGTGACCTCCACATGGTCCAAAATAACCAACCCTCAGCAAAGCCAGAATTATTCATTATAATCCTAAATTTTGGCTCGAAGAGATCTTGGATGTTCAATTAAGAAGTCCTTCTGCTTACAGCTCATTTCAAAGCTTCTCCTATCTACTGCAAAGGCTGAACTCTATACTTAGGATACTTTTAGAGCTGTATTGTCTTACCTCAGGAGAACAAAACAACCCGCACGTTACCAGCACTCCCTCGCATCTCCTGGTAACAAATCCAGGGGACGGACTGTTTCCACAGCTTCCTAAAATAGGTGGTGTCAGAATAACTTGTAAGAAGCCTTGTAAGCTCGAGCTGTCTCCATCGTTTCAGATCATTTTTATCTGGGTCCTTTTTTTGGGTGTTTTTCTAGGGGGATGGGTGAGCTGGGGATGCTTTTTGTCCCCCCAACTATGTACCTGTGCCAACCACTGCCCTCCTGTCCCGCACCCCTCTGCAGGGGTCAGGATCTGGCCCACCATACATGTGCCCATCTATAATAATTATTGATGTTTAAATCTGCCCTGGGCACAGCCAGCACGTGCTGTGTGTGTTCTTGTCTACAATTTATATAAATATATTTTTTAAGGAAATGTGGGTTGGGAAGTTTCCGTTCCTAATGGGATTTGGAAATGGTGGGTGCTGGCAGCTCTAGGGTGACGTGGAGAAGGGGAAGCGCATCTGGCAGCAGTGGCCCTGCAAGTACTGCAGGTCTTACGGCAGCCTTCCAGTCCCTAAAGGGAGCTTCCCTACGGGAAGAATGGAGGGGGACTCTGGGTCAGGGAGCGTAATGACAGGACGAGGGGTAAGGGTTTCAAACTGGCAGAGGGTAGATGCAGATTGGATATGAGGAAGAAATTCTTCCCTGTGCGGGTGGTGAGGCGGTGGAACAGGTTGCCCAGGGAGGTTGTGGATGCTCCATCCCTGGAAGTGTCCAAGGCCAGGCTGGATGAGGCTTTGAGCAGCCTGGTCCGGTGGGAGGTGTCCCTGCCCAGAGCAGGGGGCTTGGAACAGATGATCTTTAAGGTCCCTTCCAACCCAACCCGTTCTGAGATTCCGTGTGTGTGATCCCGTGAATAGCGGGATTTGGGAGGGGGGTTAGAGGATCGTTTTGGCACGTTGCAGGGGTCTGCGGTGGGACGGGTAAGGCTGTTGGTCCCGAGGGTGTTGGGCACTGCCTGCGGGGCTGGGGCAGGTCAGGTGTTGGATGCGGACATGCCGAGTGACAGTAAAGATGGGGTGCTTCAGACTTTCAAAGCTTTTAGGATCAGTATGGGTATAAAATACTCTGTAGATGGAAGGCCTGCAAGCTTTACCTCCCCGAGTCTTCTGCTGAGCCCAACAGCATGTGTGTAATTTGCTTTAATGGTTAGAAACATCTGCTGTTAAAAGTGATGCTTAATATATTTGGCTTCCATTTCCAGTCATTAGTTCCTTTTATGCCTTTTTCTGCCTAATTAAGAACCTTTTAGTACCTGATATTGTTTCCCCTGAATGTGCTGCTATGTCGTAATCAAGTCACTTCTTAATCTTCTCTTTGATAAACGAAAAAGATCAACCTCTTTAATTCTCTCGCTTCAGACATTTTCTGCATCCCTAGAATCACTCTTACAGATCCGGTCTATATCTCCCGCAGTGTTTTACTAATCTCCTTAAAATGTCGGTGTGGAACCGTTGAGGGCTCTGGAAGGAGTCCCTCGGTGCTGGAAGAGGAGGCTGAGCCACCTCCTTACTCCCACCTCCAGCTCCGGGCATCCCGCACGGAGTGAGCGCAGGTTTGCCAGGCAGCAGAGACTCATTTATCCTTTTCCCAAACTTTGCCGTGTGTGAGGTGAGTGGTGTTAGCCATAGTGAGCTACTCAAGCAGTGGTGAATCCTTCTTGTCTCCCCGATCGGCCAGGTAACTGGTGTGAAATCTATTTAGCATATTCACTGTTCATATTTTACAGTGCTTTTTTTTTTGTCAGCATGTCACGCATCGCTAGGTCAGAACACCTTTTGGACATCCCGGATATTGCTTCTGTGCATTGCTGATATCAAACGTGCAGGGAATGAAATCAGGGTTGCTTGCTGTGACCTATTTTCCCTAAAACCGCGTTGTCTGGCGTATACGCTTGCCTTTCCGTTCTCTGCTGCGTGAATCCAGCGTTGTCTTTCTGTCTTGGATAGACGTCTGGCTATCCGTCCCCTTCAGGCCATACCTTTGCCTGCTCGGATATTCAAGCAGAAGACTCTTCCAGTCTTCTAAAATTTTCTCTTAAAAAAGAACATCAGCACGCAGCAGTTTTCTTAGCTCTCTTAGATCTCTTGAATGCAAAATTATTTGGATCTGGCAAATTTGCATATCTTCTGGTGCTGGTAGGTGTTGTTGAGTGTTCTTCTCTGTTGCTAATAAGTTGGAAATGCTTCATCCTTGTAGTGAGTGTTATCCTGCTTCTTCACCAGTGTTCGATGACAGTTATAGCTCGTCTGCCATACCCATCTCATTACCAGCTTTACCATCCCCCACCCAGTGATGGACCCCTGTCCTTTCTAGGATGGCCTCTGTCCCTACAGCCCTCAATCAATCCTTCCTACTGCTCCTCAGGAGACTTCTTCCTGAAGCTCCTTTGCTTCCATACAGTTTGAGCACTTCACATCTTCTCTTTTCAGTCAGTTGATGTTGGCGTGCTGAGCTCTGATAGCTGCTGATTTTATATTTCTAATTACACCCTGCGTTTTGCACAGCAGCCACCTTCGCTTCTAGCTGGCCTCATTTATTCTTCATTGAGGCATCAGCTCAATTCCAGACCTGTCATGACTCCAGAGCTCTGGAGCCCTCAGCACAA